>OX578148.1:110260150-110835150 GCA_951213105.1 Amaurobius ferox | reverse complement strand
TTGCATTAAAAATAAAAAATTTCTGATTGACCAAATTTGTCTAAGTGAGTCGTATAAAAATTTAAAAACTGTAACTTTCGAAAATTAATGGTAGGACTATTTTATTAACGTAGTCTTATTTCCTACCTTACTTTCAACATTTTTGCAATTTACATTGCCCACTTATCTCCAACAGGTAAAGAATTATAAAGCGCGTTTCAATCTTTTTGGGACACCCTGTATATATATTATATGAAAATCCAATGATAGATTAGAGATAAGTTGTAACTCATATAACCATATCTTAAAATATAAGATAACTACGTAAAAAGATGTAACAAAAAATAGAGATTCATCAGTCAAGAGGAGAATAAAATGCATATATCCAATCATCAAGTTAAATATAATCAACATATATGAATGGTGAGATTTCGAATATTGAAAAACAGAAAATAACTAAGCATAAAGCCAAACAAGTGGAAAATCACTAGACTTAAAAAGGAACTCATTTTGAACAGATTCGTCTTCAGGACCAAGTAGCTATTTAACATGAACAAAAAAGCTTGTTTCTGAAGACGGAGATAGGTAATATCTATAAACTCCGTCTACTTGGTCTGCAAGCTAAGAGATTGAAAAATAAAATATGAATATAAAAATATTATACCTGAGAAAATTCTGCACATGTCCTATCATAAAGCAATAAATAACGAGACTACTGTTGCCATTCTCAGGAGATAAAAGTGGAGATCAACTGTTGCCAATCGTGAGATATAAATAACAGTATTGCAAATAAGTATAAAATGTTACAAATTCACCTGTAAAAGCTAAAGGGGCGTGAAAAATAATGAAAGCAAGGAAGCAAATGTCTAAAAGTATGTAAATACATTGCAATGCTAATACAAGAGAAAGTTGACAATTAGCAAATAAAATATACTTAGGGGAAAATTTAAGAATATTCAGCTAATTTAAACTTATTAACTGTATACCATTTACTAAATATACTGGATATTTAAATCAATAGAGTATCAAGTATATGTATAGAATACCAGTATATATATTATGTAATATACTGGTATTGTTTAGCTGATTAATGTGCAAAGTATGAAATTTCTTATCTGATAATCTATAAATTCTGAAAAGTTGATTAAGTATTATATTTCTAAATAATTGAATAGAGTTACAGGAATTAAATGGTAATATTTTATTAATATTAAAATGAAAATATTCTGTTTGATCATATAAATTAGTAACTATCCTATTAGTTGGTTCAATAATTAGATTTAAATCCAAAAAATTAACACTACTACTAATAGAGGCTTCATTAGGAATTAATTTCAAATTATCCGGATAGAAATCTATATTTATGGCACAGTTGTCAGTAAATACTAAACAAATCCGATCATCAACATATCTGTAAATTGTATAATCAGATGAAGTAAAAGTATATACATAATGATAAAGGTATAAATTAGCTAACATAGTGCTACTACAGTCACCTTGTGGAATCCCAAAAACTTGTAAATATAATTTATTATCTTGAAAAATATAATAATTGAATAGTACACAAGTTTAGGATTTTTTTTTCAATTTAATAAGATTAGAATGATTAGTAATAAAAGCATTATAAAGAGCTAAAATTACATCATAAAGATCAGTAATATTAATCTTATTAAAATGATCTTTAAAGTCAAAAGTTTGAAAACCTATAAGTTTACCAACAGATGTTAATTTATTCTTTACTTCTTTACTGTTATTTAGAATAAAGTAATTATTACTAGAATAACGTAAATTATCATTTAGTACATTTAAAATATTAAGTAGTAATTTACTAGCAGCAGTAGAATATGAATTATGACCACTAGTGACCGTTTTAAATTTAATGGGATTTTTATGAAATTTAGTAATAAGTACAATATATGGAAATTTCAAAAATTTATAATTAATACTTAAATCACTATACATATTGATAATTTTCTGTTTAATACTAACTATAGAGTGTGAATAAGTTTAAATAGACTATTATTCTTTAAATAATCTAACAGAATTTGGATATAGAATTTTTTTTATAGATAATAGCATAATTATTAGAGGCTTTATCAACATAAGTAATAACAAAATATTTTTGTAAATCAGTAATAGATTTTTTATATTATCAATAGCATATATAGATCTAGGCAATGTAATTCTACTAATAGTTTTTTTAACAAATTTTAACAAAGTAAATTTCCACATGTTAAATGTCTCTAATGACAGAGCCTATTTTTACAAGCTAATTTATAAATATATTTATCAAGATCAAGATTTATTGGCTTTAATACATTAGAAGAGGTGTTACACGATTGTAACCTGAATTTAGTACCAAAGGATATAACAGTTTTTAAAGAATTCGTCTTTAACTATGCCTAAGTCTCCTGTAACAATATGACCCAAATGTGGATTGATATAATTAGCATTATATTGTCATTTTTGCAAATACAATAATTATCTAAATTAGACATGGAATCTATATCTATAGAGAGAGATTGAGAAATCTATCTCATTGTAATTAAAAATAGCTCTTCCAATAGTTTATTGTATTTAAAAGTCTTAGAAATATTCAAAGAGTTGCTATGTAGACCCCTGCTCTAAATAGCAGTTTTAAAGAAGACGGTAAACTTAGAAATATTGGAAAGCACGCGGAGACATATTATTATATATGTGCAAGCACGAATTTTGAAATATATGTAAAAAAAATTTAATTGAATATAGTTCCCTTTTTTTTTTTTTTTTTTTTAAGTTGGCATTAAGTCAGTCAAGCAGATGAATTATAATCATTTTAGATAATTGTATGTTGAAACGTTACAATACCCTTAACTAGTATCATGCACAACAAAATCCGAACTATATGTTCCGTATAGACTATGCTGTTAAAACTTTATCCGTAATTATCAATGTTTTCCCCATAGATAATAATGCAACATTTTAAATTTAGAATAATTTCTGCTCCAATCACGCGAGAAACGAAAATTTCAGAGTAGTTCTACCATAGGTAATAAATGTACATCAAGCCCCGTTTAATATCTTTCACAAAAACAAAAAAAAATAAAAATAGGAACAGGATGTTTTTGCTCTCCAGTAAATGCAAAATTAAAAATTTCATATTGTGTTTTAATTTTTATGCTTTGTATATAAATCTTAATATATTTAACTTTTTGATGTACCATAAAAATTTCGACTTTTCTAATTCACATAATTTTTTTTACTCTTTGGTAGGTGATCAGAAAAGTTCAGCAAGGTCCGGGCCCCATGAATAAGAAAAATCCTAACAACACATAGCAACAGAGGTTATCAAATAGATTTTACACATGACCGTAGTCAGTATATTAATATTGATGTATGGAAGCTATATGAATTTCCCATTGATGGTACCCATAATTTTTTTTAATTCTTGGTGACCAGAAATGTTCAATAAGGTCATGATATAGATGAATAAGAAAAGTCCTGACAATACATAGCAACAGAGGTTATCACATAGAAAAAGCTTTTACACAGGACCATAGTCAATATATTAATATTGATGTATGGAAGCGATATGAATTTCCCTTTGATGGTACCTATAATTTTTTAATGTTTGGTAGGTGACCAGAAAGGTTCAGCAAGGTCCGGGCCGTATGAATAAGAAAGGTCCTGACAACACATAGCAACAGAGGTTATCACATAGAAAAAGCTTTTACACAGGACCGTCGTCAAGTTACCTTACACCTTTCTGGTAGGTCGGACGGTCTGGGTTTCAACAACATCAACAACAGGACCGTCGTCAAGGGCGCGGTAGCCAAGTGTTTAGCGTGCGGGAATTGCACTCGGTGGGCACGGGTTCGATTCCAGCCACTGCCAAAACTGCCACCGTGTTCACGCGGAGTACGATCACGTTAAACATGTGGGTCCGTAAGTCCTTCCAAGAGGTTAGTGGTAGGGGAAGGAGGGTACTGTTCCTGTGGATGCCTCCCCCACTGGGTTCCGGTCTAAATTGGGTGGCACTTCCAGGCCGTCCAAACAGTTACCTTACACCTTTCTGGTAGGTCGGACGATCTGGGTCTCAACAATAACAACAGGACCGTAGTCAGTATATTAATATTGTCAGTATATAAATTTCCACAATCAACTATTATCTTACAAATACATAGCCAATTAACTACTGGTTAACAATTTATTTAGTAATTTGTATGAATGGAATTATATAATATTGATTATTAGAATTTACATATGCAAGCATAGTACATAAATTATGACTCCATACCACATAATTATAGTGGTCCCCTATAAAAAAAATATCGTATTTAGATATAATTAATTAAAATAGTTTTTATGAGGCAATTTATTTAAAAATAAATTTAATAACTTAGTGCCTCCTCCCTCCAAAAATAAAACCGTTTCTAAAAACGTTCTCAGCCCCTTCTTTCCTCTCCCCCTCCTCGAATTTCACTCCAGCTTCTCCCTGGTTTCGTTTCTGGCTACAGCCCTACTTTTAAATAAACTCCGAAATCATCAGATCATATTTTGTTTGTTCTACTTTATGTGAACACCTAATCCCAATTTAAATTTTAAACATCTTCTTCATAATTTACTATTCACTGTTCAGCACATCTGGATGACAAGTGTAAATTCCTCGCGAGTGTAACCAGCAATTACTTTGACATCTTGCATCAATGCTTGATATGAAAAAATTATAGAGGATGTTGCGAGGGGGGTGGGGGGATAGGTTCCTAATCACAGAGCACCGTTAATGTCCGCAGCTGCCACTGATCTCCTAAAAAAGGCGGGACAGAAACGCTGAACAGCGATTGGTCAAAAGCGCCTGAAAAGTCCACCCGCTTCTCACAGCTAATCCGTTTCGTCATGCCCTTCATTTTGCGGATATGGATGGCCGAAGATTCCTTTTTTCCTGCTGATCACTAATTCTTCCTCCTCTCAACATCCAGGAGGAGGGGGAAAAGCTAGGAAAAAAATATTGGCTCGGTTATGAGTTTTTAGAGATCTGTTGTTCTGCAGGTCATTTCTAAACGGTTACAGTTATTGATGTGCCGATTTCGGAAGTTAATTTGTTTTTTTCCCCTCATCTAAATCGCCTGGCGTTAACAGAGGGAAAATAATTCTGAAGAATTATAAACGAGGGAAATTACTTTTGCAAACAGTGAGGCTTTAGTCATTAACGATGCCGGAATGCTTAGAGAAAACACGAAATTAATGTATAATCCATCATGCTACCAAGAGCTAGAAAATTAGTTTTTCTTTTTTAAAGAATAACATGTGTAAATATTTGAAGAGTGCTTGGATCTGATTTATTAGATTTAAAATTAATTATCATACCTGACTTTCGATCAAAAGTAGTGACTACAATTAAAGTCAGGAGTCAACGGGCAGGCCCCCCACATTCAATTTTGGGGCCGGGTACTAACTCGAGCTGCGGGCCCTAGATAAAAACAAGGGGGAGGGGGGTACCTTTTTTTTGTTTTATGTATTATTTAGGGATAGAGTTGAATTTAATAAAATTTATTAAGTACAAGGTTTGACATACTTGGGTGGGTGACCACCTGGGAACACCGCGTGCTGTTGGCACATTTCGGGCGCGGTAGCCCGGTGGTTTACGAGCTGAATTTGCACGCTGTCACAACTGCCGCCGTGTTCATGCGGAGTACGATCACGTTAAACATGTGGGTCCGTAAGTCCTTCCGAGAGGTTGGTGGTAGAGGAAGGAGGGTACGGTCCCTGTGGATGCCTCCCCCTCTGGGTTCCGGTCTAAATTGGGTGGCATTTCCCGGCCTTCCAAACAGCTACCTTACACCTTTCTGGTAGGTCGGGCGGTCTGGGTCTCAACAACAACAATATAGCACGGTTTATGAAAGATCGTTCATATAATGGCAAGTGGTGTGTACATTTCATTTTAAACGAAATATTTTTATACTCAGTTGCACACTTATTTCGCATAGTCAAAGAAATTTTGGGGAAAATAGGAAGTGACATCTCCAGAACCGGAAGTGTAAATCATTAGTGATCCCAACTCTCTGCAAAATTCGTTGCTGAATACATATCAGTCATTATCTAAGCTATTCCTACAGCCAATCTTGAGAAATGGGTATTGTAAAGAAAATTATAATTATTTTAATCGGAAGTGACATCTGTTGAACCAGAAGTGGAAATCCTTAATGAATTCTCCTAACCCCTAAGCAATATTATACTGAATCCATATCAGTCATCCTTTAGCTCTATCTATAGCCGATTTTGAGAAATAAATGTTTGAAGAAAAAATGATTTTTTTTTATCCAGTATTGGGAAAAGAACTGGAAGTGAAAATTCTTAGTAAATCCTCAGCCCCCTACCCTTACTGAAATTCGATGCTAAATTCCCATCAGTCATCACCTAAGCTCAATAGTCAATCAAAATACGCGTTTCAAGAAAATGTTCTGACCGTAAGATGAAAGACCGCAAGTAGAAATCCTTAGAAAAGTAAATTCCAGAGGGGGCAGGAGGTTCCCTACTTCCTCTGAAATATGATGCTGAATCTATATCAGTCATCATTTAAGCTCATCTTTAATAAGAAAGATCAATCATGCATAAGGCATTGATTATGAAACACTTTCCAACTGCAATGCAATTTTATTTAAACATCTCTAAATTGCGATACATTCAGCGACGATATTTTTGTGATTATCACAATACTACAATAATTTATTATATTTGAAAACTTCGTCAAAAGAAAATGAACTTTATCAAATGACGTCATTGAAATATAAATCGCCTGGCTCTCTATGAAAAATCAGTAAAAATTTCATTCATAAACTTTTATTAAATTCTTTTCATTCATCACAATACTACAATAATTTATTTTACTTAAAAACTTAAAACCATGGAGGTAAAAGTAATTTAACTCTGTGCTTAAAACTTCACCGAAAAAGTCTGATATAAAATCGTCTGTTCTCTATGTAAAATCAATGACTGTTTCATTCATATCAACTATATTGCAGACTCCAGCGCAAAATAATTTTGCGTTAAAAAAATCCAGCAATTCTTATACAACTCATCTTACAGCTTGATGTGTTTACAATCTCCATAAGTGAAAATTAGGCTTCGTTGTAGAAATAATCAAAGTTTGATGATCATTTAAATCCAAATATATTGTGATTGCATTGTTTCAGAACATTGATGAACAGAAATTAAGCAAAAATAAAGCGGTTTTAGGACAGACACAACACTAAATACAAATTAAAAAAAACTTTAAAAATCACGATTTTGATACAAGATGGATGCAATATTTTATTTTGAAGTGGGTCACGTGATCTCTTTATATAATGGGTGTAATTATTATTTTAATTTTTATTTTAAAAACTACGGAATATATTTTTCTGAAATTTTTTTTATATATTTTATGGGATCATTTAAATATTTCCTAAAACTTCCGAAGCAATTTGTAAATTTTAAATTCGCTTAAAAAATATTTGAAGAATTAGGTCCCATAGGGTTTAATGTATTTCATTTTTTCAGCCCGGTTTCAATCCAAAACTAATTGGGTGATATTATTTATTTATAATCCCATAGGTCCCACAGAACGTCTGAACAACATACTAAAATTTCATTTTGATAAAGTCATTTTTACGGCAGTTATCGTGCTAAAGGGACAGACAGACAGACATAATGAACAAAGTCATAAACACTTTTCAACTATGTTGTAAAGTGTTAAAAAATTGATGTTGCAAGGAAAATATAAATTTTTAAATTGAATTAACACCTCCCCACAACCAGAGGTTGAAATTCTTAGTGAATTCCTCAACCCCCCCCCCCCCCCTCTTTCGAAATTTGATACTGCATAAATCATCGCCTAAGCTCCATCCTTAGACAATTCCAAAAAATAGATGACGCAAGGGAAATTTTTGAATATTTCTAGTAATTACCAAGTTCAACATAAAATCATACAATATAAAGTGAAAGTTTAAAAAGGCATTATAAATAAACACAAAATAATCCATTTTCCTTTCATAATGCAATATTTTCTCAGAGATTTTTGTGCATATTTAATTATAGTTATTTTAGACGATTGATTTTACAAAACAGCATAGAAATTTGATAAAATAAATTTTAATTAAATCTAAAATTAGCTTTTTAAGATTAATAAATCTGAAAATAATATTTGAAAACTATAAGAAAATGATTTTGAACATACCTTAAATCTTAGATGGTAGCATTGGGGTTTGTTTCAGCGAATCATTTTTTTACAAGATTTAATCATGTGTTGAGAGTTGCACTAGCAACTAGCACTGAAAACACATATGAGATTACAATATAATTGCATGAGAAATTAAAATAAACTTGCTTTTTGTGCTTTCTAATAGCGGCTATCTCGGAAATCAAAATGGGAAGCAAGTTCATGTCAGGAGGGAGAAACAAGAATTTTTCTTTCTACATCATTCAGTACGACACCCCGTCGCGTTAATTGGTTTACGACCTCAAAGAGCAGGAAGATAAGATCGCCCCTTCCAGGCTTAGCTCTTTGGATCGCCCCCTTCCCAAACTGATAGTTTCACAAAAGAAACTTCTAGACGGGTGGTCTCAGTAGTTAGCTGGACGTGATTGATATGAGCTGTAAACATGAATGAATGAGCAAGAGGAAGCTTACCCACTAGGGTCATAAACGTATCTGTTTTGGTGCAATTCTAGAAAATTTCTCCCGGATCGGTTTTAATTGCATCAGATTCTGAACACAATGACACTGAAGCTATCTGTACCCAGACGGTTTTTTATCAAAGAGCTAGAATCACTAGAGGTAGCCTTTCCTTTCTTTAGCTATCAAAAGCATGTCCCCCTTCGGTTCTACAAATGATTGATTACTCTTCAAAGGCTTGTATTGAACTAGGGGCCCTTCTTTGAGACTCTTTTGACTATTTCAAAAATGAGACACAGAATCCAAACAGATGTTTACAAAACGTTTTGTACTTTTCTTTCATTCAAACTTACAGATTGTGTTTAGGCTTTATATATAATTTATATTTGTAATTTTATAATTACACATAACACGTAAATTTCAAAACCTTCAATTAATTTAGAAAAAAAATTATATATTCAAACACAAATGTATAAAAATTTTATCCGCAGCAATGTTCACGGGCCCCTAACAATCGCCGGGCCCCAGTACTGTGGTACCAACTGACCCCCCCTTTGTGGGGGCCCTGTCAACGGGAGAAGTCAACTCATACTCTTTAAAAGGCTGCATAAATGAAAATAAAACATATTGTTGATCAGCTAAAATAAAATTTGAATATCCTAAAATATATACAAATATTTCATGTGAAAGGCCCAGACCATGCAGCCAACCCATGGGTTTACGGCAGTTAAATGCATGGCCGGCCAAATATTTCATGTGTATATATCTTTCAAAATACAAATATTTCATGTGTATATATCTTTACTTTCTCACATTATTGTATAAAAAAAAGTTTTGCTTTCCCGACAACTTTCGAATTCGATATTTTTGACAGAAAGACATATTTTAAGTCCTTCTGAACGCATTTCGAACATTTTGGAAGGATTTTCGTCAAACTATGTGTATGCATGTAAATAGGCAAGCAACCAGAAAAAAAAATTCTCAATGAAAGCATAACAAATATTTAAAAAATAAAACGCATTTACAACTGATCAGTAATTATATATTTGAAATGCTTGTACATCTCACAATACATTTAAAAATATAATACATGGACAAAGCTGATAAACACCTATTCTTTCAGGGGGGGGGGGGACCTAAAAAAAATTTATATATATAAACCCAAATTTCGGGAGCGGGCAGGCGCCGAACTACCCCCTTTTGTGTGTGTGGTGGGGGGAGACCTTAATATAGCAGACTGTATAGACCTGATATGGGCAAACTAAGGTCTACGTGTCAAGTATGCCCGCAAATGTGTTTAAGATGGGCACAGGCAACAAAACGGGATTTTTATAAAGCCATGCCAAAATCAACATTTCGGAGCTTAGTAAATCAAGCCCCAAAATATATGACAGTATTTGCATCCTCATATCCATACGAACAGGTGTTTTCAACCATCAAACGTAAAGAAAAGTAATCTTAGAAATGGACTAACTGATGAGCATCTTTCTTCGCTCTTAAGAATCACCTCTTAACATTTTAACCCAGATTAGGAAATAATGATGGAATATAAATCACATTTTCACCCATCTCCACACCCCATCATTTTAAACTCTCTTTCGAACTTAAAAACAATTTAGTATGTATTTATCACTGTATTGTATTCTCAATATTTAAATATTTTCTAATAAATTTCGAAGAAAAAAATGAATGACTTTGGCTAAATGAAAACTTTTTTTTTTTCATTTGGCCTTTTGTACGCATAAGTTTGTCCATCCATGGAAAAGACCCTAATATTGCAGTATGTATTCTAGGCTACAATAGGCCTATTGTAAACAAAGTATTTTAGACTAGATCAACTGTTCACAAGGCCTAGCTGTGGCAGGGTATTGTATAGATAGACCTATAGTATTGTAGACTACATCAACTATTCACAAAGCATTTCAAATCATGAAATCTTGTAAACTTTCTTACAAACCCTTTCATTCTGCTCATGTATATTGTGTACTAAACGTCTGTACTTTTCTTATAGTATATGTAAAAGAATGTACATAGTATAAGTAAAAGAATGTATTTTATGGGGGTTTCAAAAATCTGACGTTAAGATTATACATAGTATATGTAAAAGAATGCATTTTATGGGGTTTTTCAAAAATCTGACTAAGACTTTTATGAATTTATAAGTCATGAACATCCCTAAATATCAAAAAACTTTTAAATCTTATCATACATTTAATAATTCAAAATACTGCAAGAATGTCTGCAAAGTAGGAGCAGGGATAGACCAGTGGTTAAGACAAGATTATTGCACTCGGAGCTCCCGAGTTCGATCATAAACTCCGCCCAAAGCTATCCCTGGGTCTGCGCGAAGTATGGGCACTATAAAACCGTAGGTCCGAATGTCAGTAAGTCAATATGTTTGTTTGAATCAGACTGTTCGACCTACCAGAAGGTGTAAGGTATCTGTTTGGATGGCCCAGACAGTGTCACCCAATTTAGATCGGAACCCAGTGAGGGAGGCATCCACCAGGACCGTACCCTCTTTCCTCTACCACCAACTTCTCGGAAGGATTTGAAGACCCACATATTTAACGTGCCTGTACTCCGCGTGAACACGGGGACAGTTTGGGTAGAGCCGGGAATCGAAATCGGGTTGTCCGGGTGTAATCCTCGTGCCTAAACCACTAGGCGGACCCACCCCTTAAAAATCCATTTAATGGGTAATGGGTCAGGTATGTGAAGGATAGTACGTTCCCTGTGTCTGCCACCACCTTGAATGACATCAGGCCAAATAAGATTTCTACCATGGTGCGCCTGTGGGGATTGGGGGGGGGGGGGTTATGAACCAACAAAAGCTGTAATATCTCTCCCTTTACCTTGACTATTGATCTTGGACTTGTTTTGACATTTTTCGGACAAGTAGAATTAGCAGCAATAACAAAATATCTGTAAAGTAAAAACTTCGTTAAAAACATTGCATATAGCAACTTAGTATTGATAATAATGGTGTCTGGAGGCAAAAACAGTCAATGCGTCTATCAATAAATAGTTGCATCACGGAAGGAGAAGTTGGCCCAAGAAGGAAATCATTATCAAAACGAAAGCTAGAAAATATGAAAAGAAAATATAAGAAAAAGGGCATTAGAAACACGTTCTCGGTTATTGGTACAATTTTATTCATTGAGAAAGTGTTTTGAATTTCTTTGTTATTATTATTCTTTCTTCTTAAGTAATTATTTTCATTTTTTTCCCCCTAGCTTTCATTTGCAACGATTTTCTTCCTAATTCCTTACCACTTACTTAATAGCTGTAATAAAAAGCTTTCTTAATCAGCATAAAAATTATTTAAATAAATTTAAAGAAAAAATTTACATCTAAAAAAATAACTTCGAAAAAAAATAATCTGAATCGTTTTCAGAAATGAAACGAGCTTCCTTCCTCAGAACCAAGAAAGGAAAGCCAGTTATCTAACGAAGGAAACTGGCTATCAACAGAAAGTTCTGAGATATTTTCATGTTTACACAATTTGCCTTGATTGTATGGCATGCTGTTGTGTTTTCTGACAAAGGAAGTTTTTTTATATTTTTTTCAAAATCCGATAATAGTATTTTATTGTATGCTTTTTAATATAAAGTTTTTTTTTCTCAAATACACTTATTATAAGCAGTATATTGACTATTCTGTACGTATTCAACATTTTAATTTTTGCTTTAAAAAAATCTAATATCACATCATTTACACAGAACACTGTTTGAAACATAAAACAGTATTCTGGGTTGGAGGACATCATGTTACTGATTCCTCCAGCATTTGGAATTCATCTAGCAAAGGAAACTGACTGGCAAGACAAAAATCTGCGCCTCTATCTTTACAAAGTTCGCCTTCGTCGCTAAATTGCTCTGTTTATTTTGTCTTGGCGAAGAAAGATAGTTTTACTTCCGACATCCAAGGATACTAATTTATTATATTTGTTATACCCATTAAGAATAACTTTTATTCCAAGTACTTAATTGCAGCAGTATATCAACTATTTTGTACGTGCCCTACATTCAAATTTATGCTCTTAAAAAAATCTGCTATTATAGTATTTACCCGGGGCACTGCTTGGAATATGAAATAGATGTGGTATTTGATATATAGTTCATCTATATAGAAAGAAACTATCTGCCAATAGAGATACTAAAACACTAACATTTTGCCAATATAGATCTTTCTAATAGAGCAATGGTTTTTGCTAATAGAGAGTTCTGTATCTCTGTGTACGCTCAGTTTGCCTTTGTCGGATAAATTGCTCTGTTTATCATGTCCTGGCAAAGGAAGTTAAATTTTTTTTCGAAACCCGATGACAGTATGTCTTATTGCGTGTTTTTTTATAATTATTAAGAAAAACTTCTTATTCAGAGTACTTAATTGCTGCAGTACATTAACTATTTTGTACGTGCCCAACATTTAAATTTAAGCTTCTAAGAAAATCGGATATTATAATATTTACCCAGAGCACTGTTTGGAATATAAAATGGATGTGATATTTGATAGTTCATTTATAAAGAGAAACTAACTGCCAATAGAGATACTAAAACACTAAAATCTTTCCAATAGATCTTGCTAATAGAGGAATTGTTCTTGCCAATAGAGAGGTCTGCGTTTCTGTGTACGTTCAGATTTGCCTTGGTTAGTTAAATTGCTCCGTTTATCATGTCCTGGCAAAGGAAGTTAAATTTGCTTTCGAAACCCGACGACAGCATCTTATTGCGCGGTTTTTATACCTATTAAAAAACTTTTTATTCCGAGTACTTAATTGTAGCAGTATATCGACTATTTTGTACGTACCCAACATTCTAATTTAAGCTTCTAAAAAAATCTGATATCAAAGCATTTACCCAGAGCACTGTTTGGAACATAAAAAAGAGGGGGCGACTATCATGTTACTCCCCCCTCCAGCAGATGTGGCATTTGGGAAGAAGTATCGTTCAATTATCTGCGTCCTATAAGCCGAGTCGCGTAGTATTAAGTCCAGGATTAACAGCCAAGCAATAAAGGAAAGCCCATCGCTCAAGGGTCGCAATAATATACAACACTTTTTTACATTCGAGGACCTTTTTTTACACTCGTCCTCATTGTCCGGGCAGGGAGTGACTTGACACCTTGTTGATTCATCGTTCTTTATTTGCGGTTCGATATACACGTGTTCGAAATACCGGACATTCTTTTTTAGCGATTTGCGAAAGTGATGTTCATATATATTGACGCAAAGTGGGCATCCGAGGAAAAATGTTTTGGAATTGCACGATTTTTTTTTTTCTTCTAACTCCGTGAAAAATGAAGTGAAGAGGAAAAAAAAGTGCATTGCAAGTATTTGTCACGTGATGTGTTGGATGTTGACGTTGCTGCATCCTTCTGAATGATGCGTATTGACGTGTGTTAAAATTGATCGAAGTGCTTATATATATATATATATATATATATATATATATATATCTGTGTGTGTGTGTAAGGGCGAGAACTTATTAAATACCCGAATGTATTGCTTTTGCACGGCTGGATAATGAGTTACTGTCCTACGTTTAACAAAGTTTTTTTTTTTTTTTTGTTGTTGTTAATTACAAGTCTGTAGGTCACTGGTTCAGAAAAAAATAATGCTGCGTTATTTTGCAAATTTAACTTTTGGATTATTATAAAGGTAAGAATGTGCGACAAAACTTCAATAAAAACAACTTACAACACAAAATTTTTTTTTTTTATATCTAAATAAGACATTAGGTCACTGGTTTAGAAAAAAAAAAAATACTGCGTTATTTGCAAATTTAACTTTTGTATAAGTCAAGAATTTGTGATAAAACTTAACATCGTTAAAAGCAACATAAGTAGGAGAGGAAGGCCGGTTCTGCTGCGATCGCGGAATAATGCGGAATGCGGAATCCAAGATGGCGGCCATTCCGCACTTTGTGATCCTGGACGGGGGTGTAAAAGGGGGGAAATAAAAAAGGTGGGGGTAAAAATATTTCAGAAACTTTTTTTTTCAGGTGGCAACGATTTTGTGGTCTTGTACGAGGGGGTTGGAGGAAAATTATTTTTTTGGAATGAGATTTTTTCTAAGTAGGCGAGAAACTTTTTAGGGGGTGGCAACACCATCGGTGGCGGAATGGAACCATCAGCGCTCCCTAGCGGCGGAAAGCGGAACTACCCAATACTTGGGAGATATTTTAAATATTGGGATGATATTGGGGATTTTTTCTAAGTATGGGAGAAACTGTTTTAGAGATGACAGCACCGACGAAGGCGGTATGGAAGCATCAGCGAACCCTAGCGGCGAAAAGCGGAACTACCCAATACTTAGGAGATATTTCTAATTTTAAATATTGGGACGATATTTGGGATTTTTTCTAAGTGGGGTAGAAACATTTTTTGGGGTGGCAACACCGTCGGTTGCGGAAAGGAACCATCAACGTCCCCTAGCGGTGAAACTTATAGTTGGAGCTTAGAAATGGAATATTTCTAATTTTAAATATGGGGGGTGATATTGGGGATTTTCTGTCTTAATGGGATTTCTTTTTTATTTTTTTTCTTAATTAATGGGTGTTAATTAGAATGAGTTGAATGGTGTTAATTTGATAAAGTGATTAAGTAATGAATATCCCTCCGCCAAGAGCATGCTAAGGGTATGCCAAGAGCGTGCAAAGGGCACCGTCCTTACAATATCCCACCGCCTTCTAAAAAAGAGTGCTTGCCCTATATAGTGGTATGTGAGTGGTATGTGAGTGAACTGTGAGAATCCCATATGTGAGTTATTCTTATATTTCTCTTTGGGAAATAATATAGGTTTTAAGAATGTCTTGTATTTCTGTTTGGGAAATAATATATCTGCACTTACTTGAATTTTACACTTTTGTAATTTTTTTTTTAAAAAATGTGGTTATGGGAAAAATTAACATTTTGCACAAAATGTTGCAAAAACGTAAAAAAACAACAAAAATGTGCATTTTTACAAAAAAATGCGGTTAAAAAGGCGTATTTTAAAGTAGCAGAATCGCGTGATCGACTCTAACGAAGGGTGTGTGTATACCCAATCATCTGAACCTTAGATTTTAAAAATTTTAAAAATAAATATTTTCAAAAATAGCAGATATCTACTTAACTACAAAATACTTAAGTGTTATGAATCATGCAAGTAAATTAAAGAATGTTAATTAAATTTGTGTTATGAATCTCGCAAGTTAATTAAAGGATGTTAAATAAATTAAGTGATTAAGTATTGAATATCCGTATGTCAGGAGCATGTAAAAGACATGCCACGAGCATTCCAAAGGTATACCAAGACGTATGTAAAGAGGTATGCCAAAGGCATATCAAGACCATCGTTCTTACACTATCCCTCCGCTATATCGCGGTTACGAAGTGAATTGTAAGAATATCGTATGATGAAGAGAGATGCTTACCCTATTCGTATGTTAAAGACGATTACGAATACATAACTGTAAGAATTCTGCATTTTAATAACAAAATTTCGTAAATGTAAGTTTTTTTTTTTCATATAATTTTTCGCAAATGTAAGTTTTCTACTTTTCAGAAACCACACATGCGCTGTTTTCTCTATGGAAATTGACATAGGTTTTCACACTTATGCTTTTTTCTAACGTTTTTTCACAAAAACACACTTTTTACGTGTAAAAAACTAACAAAAACATGTTTTCAAAGTAGTAGAATCGCGTGAATTGATGTTTTAAAGTAGTAGAATCGCGTGATCGACTATATTCGATGAATGACTCTATTCAACAAGTGACTCTATTCGAGGAGGTGTATATACCCAATGAGGGAACCCATAGACCGTTTATCAGCCATCCGCGAAACATTTAAGTGAGTAATATTATGAATCCCACATCCATTTTAGTCTGAAAATCTAGGAAAACACCAGAGAATATACCTATTACTTTCCTTATATACATAATGTATAAGGAAAGTATTGTGACGGGGTCGAAAATTCGAATTCGAGTTTTCGACGGGAGAGCACGTTTAAAGCATCCCTGATCACGAACCAAACATTTTTGAAGTGATGTCTGTGTGTGTGTGTGTGTGTGTGTGTGTGTGTGTGTGAAAGTATGTGTGTGTGTGTGTCAGTGGGTCTGTGGAGACGATAACTGACGAACGAATGGACCGATTCGAACCAAATTTGGTACAAAAATCACAATCTGTAAACACTGGAAGCCTATTGTTTTTATACGTAATCGAATGTTCAGAACCCCCCTAAATTTTCGACTGAAATTTTGAAAAAAATCGTCAAAAAATCAAAACCAATAATAAAGTTACGTAAATAGACATTTCTTATGAAATTTTTCATTAGAAAACGATTGACATAAATTTTAGAACGTTAACATGAACCGTTCTCGAGATATTGCACATTTTTCAAAAAAATTATCAAAAGGTCATATAAAATAGAAAAAAAAAATATTTCCTATTGAGAAACATGTTCACTTTTCATATATAATATCATGCGATAAATTGGGTGACATCATTCTGGTGAATCTAGCTCGTTCCATTCATGAAAAAAGATACTTTGAGTAATACTTTTGCATTTGAACGCCAATTTATCTGCTGTAAGAATAACTTATTTCTTCGTCCATAAAGCTTGGCGAGATTTTGGCGACGAAATTGGCGGAATGTCGCCAACTTGGCGACTTTTTGAAATGTTGCCAAATTAACGAAGATCTCGCCAAATGGATAAAAATGACGATAAATCAATGAAAATGACGACTAATTGTCGAAAATTCAATATCTTGGAAAGGATATTAGTATCGACTAGAAGAAAAACCTATTTATTTTACTGTGAAAGTAGTAAATTCATTTCATTATATAAGGAAAGTCATGTGTTGCCCACATCAGATTTTTTTAAAAATAAGTATTATAAAACAGGGTTAGTGTATCAGTTTATACGCATAGTGTGTGTCTTATTTCTCTAAATCCCGCCACTTTTAAAAATAAAAGTACATGCCAGAACCCTCCACGCTTAAGTCTCGTATAAAATGATAGAGCTATGAGTGCCCCGCCCAACCCTTTTGTGCAGATGGAGGGGAGATATTTAACACATTCTCGGCACTTGGAGAATACGTAGTGGACGTTGATACGTGTTATATTACTGAATAAGAAATTGCTTAACCCGAAATACGAGCTAGTCTGTATTCAGGAGATATATAGCCGAAAATGGTTATTCAGTGATTTTTAACGTTTGAAATAGCAACATACACGCTAATTTCTTTACGACGAATAACATATATTTTTTGTATGCATACCAGTTTCAAGTGAAATTTAACACATATAGCTTTCTGAGGGAGGGAGAAACGCCTAATATGGTGATACATATGATACACGAGCTCAACACAAATCAGCGGAAATAAATGGTTTTATAAGATAATATCACCTGCAGAGTGAGTATAAGACGATCGCATCAGCAGCAGCTAGTTACAAAGTATCGAACTAGGCGTACATTTCTACGATACAAAATTTAAATATCCTAACCAAATACAATGCTTTGTAGCTTTTAAAGGGTTGCAAACACCTACTGAGGTGGCATGTATGATACTTATAACTGATACATAGCCATGAAATGGGAAACTAACAAAGATTTTTTAGAGTTAGAGTTTGAATTTATAATTAAACATGATTTCTACTAACTACTGCAAAGGGAGAAATGCATAGTGAAAGGGGTTATGTATATATAATGCATATAACCAACACCCACCGGTGGAATGCAGATCTAAGATAGTATTTTTAGGAGAAGACATGGAATTATTAAGTAAATGGAGTATTTAGAGGCATTTAAAGAGATATAAACATATGATAAGGTAGCATCCATAATACACACAATTAATATAGGACAGCAAAAGGAAAACTTTAGTATTGTTTAGAGACCGAACTTCAAATTCTTAAGTAAATGTAGGTGTTTGGAAATTTTTAATGGGCAATGTGCGATACACATGCCCCGATCACAGTGTTGGAAAAGTGATACCGGAGCAGTTTTTAAAAATGTGACTTTAACTTTTTTCAATTAAGTGGAGAATTTACTAAATCTTAGAGGGTGCTAGCTAGCGCTTACCGACGGTTTTATGTATAATGCACATAAGCAGCATACAACATTTGGAAGGGGATATTAGAAAAATTTTTAAAGATAGGACTTTAGATTTTGGAACTAAATGAGATATCAAGAAACATTTAAAGAGGATGAAAACATCTAATGAGGCAGAATGGGGGTGTACTTACCCCAGACACCTAGCGTTGAAATTATTAACTAAGATAAAATTCTGAAGTAAAGACACTTTAGAAGTTTCGCATAAATGGCAATTTATACTAGCTTTAAAAGAAATGGAAAGGCCCATAGCGAGATGACTTAGAATGAATACAACGCCGATTCATTTAACAGCGAAACGAAAACTTAAATATTATTTAAAGACTGAACTTCAAATTTCGAAGTAAATGTACATGTTAAGAAACTTTTAATGGGCTAGTATGATACACATACTCGATATAATAGTAAAATGACGAACTAAGAATAATTTATAAGTACGTAACTTTGGGTTTTTATAGTTAAATAGGGATTTCTACTAATTTTTAAAGGGATAGGAAGGTATACTAAAGGGTGTACAATAAATTTTTAGAAGGGACTTTGGGAATTTGCTAACTAAATAGGGATTCCACTAATTTTTAAAGGGATATAAAGGCAACACTAAAGGGTATACAACAAATTTTTAGAGGGGACTTTGAGAATTTTTTAGCTAAATAGGGATTTCTACTAAGTTTTAAGGAATTGAAACACAAACTGAAGAGTATAGAGTGTAATCATTACTAACACCTAGTGCTAAAATGAGGAATTAGCATAATATTTTAAAGATTAAACTTTAAATTTTTTTGTAACTAGGTACAACATATAAACGCTTAAAGCGAATGAATACGCAGATTGAGATAGTATGTGCAATACACATCATCCGCATATAGTAACAAAAGTAGAACTAAACATGTTTTTAAGGATGCAATTTTTGGTTTCTTCATATACATGTTTAGAAACGTCTGAATGGTTAAAAACTACACTTTAAGTGGGATAGAATAGCACCATCACCAATACCTATCGAGGGAAAATAGGAATTAGAGTAATATTTTAGGGATGGGACTTTAGATTTTTAGGTAAATGTTATGTTTAAAAACTTTTAAAAGAGCGTAAATGCCTACTAAGACGACATATGCGACTCACATAGTCAATACATAGTTATGAAATAGGGAAAAGCTAAGATAGCTTTTTAGAATAACACCCTAAATTTTTTCTAACTGAGTGCAATATATCAGCACTTAAAGCGGATGAATACGAAGGTTCAGACGGCATGTGTGATACGCATCGCCGACACATAATAGTTAAATGCTGATTTAAGTAAGTTTTTAAGGCTAGAACTCAGAATTTTTTGGATAAATGAGATGTTTAAGAACATTTAAATAGTCAGAAATACCTAATAAAGCGGTATGAGGTGAATTCATCATCGCCATATAGCGACGAAATGGGGATACTACAAATATTTTAAAGAGGGATCCTTAAAATTTCTAAGTAAATAATCTTTAAAGGGGCGAAAAATATGTAGTGAAGTTGTGGGGATAATACAGATCACCGACATTATAAAATAGACAAGACATATCTATACAAGATTAAAAATGCTGTACTCTAGTATAAGCACATTATTCTATGTAGCAATGTAATACATACCCCCAGATTTTTATAAAGTAATCGTGAATCCATTATACTAATTCCATCAGAAATCAGCTAAAATAATAAAGTTACCAAGCTCAAGAATATATCTAGATACTAAACCCCCCAACAAACTACACTAAATTGATAAAAACCTTAGCTAAATAAAATAATGAAGCTGTAACATACTATAAAAATACTATGTTTAATAAAATGAGAGAATAAAATCATATTAAAGCAAGTACTTACATGTTTAATCCAGTTCAAAAATGCTGCATTAGGTATAGGCCGATGAATAATGATAGATCTAACATCTCCAGCATTACCAACTAAAACCAACATATTCGTAGTAGAGGACAGTTTAAATACGGCCTACCAGCATAAAATCCACAATTAGAATAATAAAATCGATGCTTGAAGACCACCGACACCCCCTTCGTGACAGGGGCGCGGTAGCCCATTGGTTAGCGCGCTGGAGTTGCACTCGGTAGACCCGGGTTCGATTCCAGCCACTGCCAAAACTGCCGCCGTGTTCATGCGGAGTACGATCACGTTAAACATGTGGGTCCGAAAGTCCTTCCGAGAGGTTGGTGGTAGGGGAAGGAGGGTACGGTCCCTGTGGATGCCTCCCCCACTGGGTTCCGGTCTAAATTGGGTGGCACTTCCCGACCGTCCAAGAAGTTACCTTACACCTTTCTGGTAGGTCGGACGGTCTGGGTTTCAACAACAACAACAACCCCCTTCGTGACAAGATCACATCATGGTCATACCATGGTTACCGTTAAACCATGGTATAAATTAGAATCACATGTTAAAAAATAATAGATTTTAGTGAAATAATTAAAGAAAATCCCTTTATGATTATGAATGGTCTGTCTATTTTTGCCGTGTGTGTGTGTGTGTGTGTGTGTGTGTTTGTTTGTAATTATACCTTGAAAAAGCTATGTATCTTTAGTATCCCAACGGATACTAATGTTTTCTCTGCTTTTCCAAACTTAGAAAACTTTATTTCGGTTGCACTTATTCTAAGTGCAATTAAAAGAAAGTTTTAACTAAATGTGTGAAACAATTAAAATATTAGTATCCGTTGGGATACTAAGGATACATAGCTTTTTTAAGATATAATTAAAAACAAACACACACACACAGACACACGCACACATACACACACGCATAGAAGCACGCACACATACACGCACGCGCGCGCGCACGCACGCACGCACACACACACACACACACACACACACACACACACACACGGCAAAAATAGTCAGACCATTCATAATCATAAAGCGATTTTCTTTAATTATTTTACTAAAATCTATTATTTTTTAACATGCGATTCTATTTTATACCATGGTTTAACGGTAACCATGGTATGACCATGATGTGATCTTGTCGCGAAGGGGGTGTCGATGGTGTTCAAGCATCGATTTCATTATTCTAATTGTGGATTTTAGGCTGGGAGGTCGCATTTAAATTGTCCTCTACTACGAATATGTTGGTTTTAGTTGGTAATGCTGGAGATGTTAGATCTATCATTATTCATCGACCTATACCTAATGCAGCATTTTTGAACCGGATTAAACATGTAAGTACTTGCTTTAATATGATTTTATTCTCTCATTTTATTAAACATAGTATTTTTATAGTATATTACAGCTTCATTATTTTATTTAGTTAAGAATTTTATCAATTTAGTGTAGTTTGTTGGGGTTTTAGTATTTAGATACACTTTAGCTTGGTAACTTTATTATTTTAGCTGATTTCTGATAAGATTAGTATAATGGATTCACAATTACTTTATATAAATCTGGGAGTATGTATTACATGACTACATAGAATAATGTATTTACACTAGCGTACTGCATTTTTTATCTTGTATAGATATGTCTTGTCTATTTTAGATTATCTGTGATCTGTATTATCCACACAACTTCACTACATATTTTTCGCCCCTTTAAAGGTTATTTATTTAGAAATTTTAAGGATCCCTCTTTAAAATATTTATAGTATCCCCATTTCGTCGCTATCTGGCGATGATGAATTCACCTTATACCGCCTTATTAGGTGTTTCTGACTCTTTAAATGTTCTTAAACATCTCATTCATCCAAAAAATTCAGAGTCCTAGCCTTAAAAACTTACTTAAATCAGCATTTAACTATTACGTGTCGGCGATGCGTATCACGCATGCCATCTGAATCTTCGTATTCATCCGCTTTAAGTGCTGATATATTGCACTTAGTTAGAAAAAATTTAGGATGTTATTCTAAAAAGCTATCTTAGCTTTTCCCTATTTCATAACTATGTATTGGCTATGTGCGTCGCATATGTCGTCTTAGTAGGCATTTACGCTACTTTAAAAGTTTTTAAACATAACATTTATCTAAATAGTCCCATCTCTGAAATATTACTCTAATTCCTATTTTCCCTCGATAGGTATTGGTGACGGTGCTATTCTACTCCCACTTAAAGTGTAGTTTCTAACCATTCAGACGTTTCTAAACATCCACATTTATGTGAAGAAACCAAAAATTCTATCCTTAAAAACATGTTTAGTCCTACTTTTGTAACTATATGCGGATGATGTGTATCTCACATACTGTCTCAATCTGCGTATTCATTCGCTTTAAGCGTTTATATGCTGTACCTAGTTACAAAAAAATTTAAAGTTTAATCTTTAAAATATTATGCTAATTCCTCATTTTAGCACTAGGTGTTAGTCATGATTACACTCCATAGCCTTCAGTTTGTGTTTCTATTCCTTAAAACTTAGTAGAAATCCCTATTTAGCTAAAAAATTCTCAAAGCCCCCTCTAAAAATTTGTTGTATACCCTTTAGTGTTGTCTTTATATCCCTTTAAAAATTAGTGGAATCCCTATTTAGTTAGCAAATTCCCAAAGTCCCTTTTAAAAATTTATTGTACACCCTTTAGTATACCTTCCTATCCCTTTAAAAATTAGTAGAAATCCCTATTTAACTAAAAAAATCCAAAGTTACGTACTTATATAAATTATTCTTAGTTCGTCATTTTACTGTTATATCGAGTATGTGTATCATACTAGCCCATTAAAAGTTTCTTAACATGTACATTTACTTCGAAATTTGAAGTTCAGTCTTTAAATAATATTAAGTTTTCGTTTCGCTGTTAAATGTATCGGCGTTGTATTCATTCTAAGTCACTCGTTGGGCGTTTCCATTTCTTTAAAAGCTAGCATAAATTTCCATTTATGTGAAACTTCTAAAGTCTTTACTTTAAAAATTTATCTTAGTTAATAATTTCAGCGCTAGGTGTCTTGGGTAAGTACACCCCCATTCCGCCTCATTAGATGTTTTCATCCTCTTTAAATGCTTCTTGATATCCCATTTAGTTCCAAAATCTAACGTCCTATCTTTAAAAAAATTTATAACATCCCCTTCCTCATGTTATATGCTGCTTATGTGCTTTATACATAAAACCCTCGGTAAGCGCTAGCACCCTTCAAGATTTAGTAGATTCTCCACTTAATTGAAAAAAGTTAAAGTCACATCTTTAAAAACTGCTCCGGTATCACTTTTCCACCACTGTGATCGGGGCATGCGTATCGCACATAGTCCATTAAAAATTTCCAAACACCTACATTTACTTAAAAATTTGAAGTTCGGCCTCTAAACAATACTAAAGTTTTCCTTTCGCTGTCCTATATTAGTTGTGTGTATTATGGATGCTACCTTATCATATGTTTATATCTCTTTAAATGCCTCTAAATACTCCATTTACTTAAAAATTCCATGTCTTCTCCTAAAAATACTATCTTAGATCTGCATTCCACCGGTGGGTGTTGGTTATCTGCATTATATATACATAACCTCTTTCAATATGCATTTCTCCCTTTGCAGTAGTTAGTAGAAATCATGTTTAATTATAAATTCAAGTTCTAACTCTAAAAAATCTTTGTTAGTTTCCCATTTCATGGCTATGTATCAGCTATAAGTATCATACATGCCGCCTCAGTAGGTATTTGCAACACTTTAAAAGCTACAAAGCAATGTATTTGGTTAGGATATTTAAATTTTGTATCGTAGAAATGTTCGTCTAGTTCGACACTTTGTAACTAGCTGCTGCTGATGGGATCGTCTTATACTCACTCTGCAGGTGATATCATCTTATAAAATGTTGGCACATATTACATTTAGCTAAAAACTTCAAAGTCCTATACTTGAAAAGTTAGCCTAGTTCTTCATTTTATTACCATGTATCGATCATTCACACGTTAAATAACCTCAAATATCTTATTTATCGAAAAAATTTTTAAAGTCTCGTCTTTAAGAACTATCTCATCATTTATTTCCGACGATTTGTGTTGAGCGTGTGTATCATATGTATCACCATACTAGGCGTTTCTCCCTCCCTAAGAAAGCTATATGTGTTAAATTTCACTTAAAACTGGTATGCATTCAAAAATATATGTTATTCGTCGTAAAGAAATTAGCGTGTATGTTGCTATTTCAAACGTTAAAAATCACAGGATAACCATTTTCGTCTATATATCTCCTGAATACAGACTCGCTCGTATTTCGGGTTAAGCAATTTTTTATTCAGTAATATAACACGTGTCAATGTCCACTACGTATTCTCCTAGTGCCGAGAATGTGTTAAATATCTCCCCTCCATGCGCACAAAAGGGTTGGGCAGGGCACTCATAGCTATATCATTTTTTACGAGACTTAAGCGTGGAGGGTTTTCACATGTACTTTTATTTTTAAAAATGGCGGGATTTCGAGAAATAAGACACACGCTATGCGTATAAACTGATACACTAACCCTTTTTTTATAATACTTATTTTTAAAATACGTATATTCTCTGGGGTTTTATCCATTTTAGATCCTCATCCATTTTAGATTTTCAGACTAAAATAGATGTGGAATTACTAACATTACTCACTAAATGTTTCGCGGATCGCTGATAAACGGTCTATGGGTTCCCTCATTGGGTATATATACCTCCTCGAATAGAGTCATTCATCGAATATAGTCGATCACGCGATTCCACTACTATAAAACATCAATTCACGCGATTCTGCTATTTTGAAAACATGTTTTTTTAGTTTTTTACACGTAAAAAGTGTGTTTTTGTGAAAACACGTTAGAAAAAAGCATAAGTGTGAAAACCTATGTTAATTTCTATAGAGAAAACAGCGCATGTGTGGTTTTTGAAAAGGAGAAAACTTACTTTTGCGAAAAATTACATGAAAAAAAAACTTACATTTACGAAATTTTGTTATTAAAATGCAGAATTCTTACAGTTATGTATTCGTAATCGCCTTTAACATACGAATAGGGTAAGCATGTCTTTTCATCATACGATATTCTTACAGTTCACTTCGTAACCGCGATATAGCGGAGGGATAAGAACGATGGTCTTGATATGCCTTTGGCATACCCCTTTACATACCTCTTGGTATACCTTTGGCATGCTCGTGGTATGTGTTTGACGTGCTCCTGACATACGGATATTCAATACTTAATCACTTAATTTAATTAATATCCTTTAATTAACTTGCGAGATTCATAACACTAATTTAATTAACATCCTTTAATTAACTTGCGAGATTCATAACACTAATTTAATTAACTTTCTTTAATTAACTGGCATGATTCATAACACTTAAGTATTTTGTAGATAAGCAGATATCTACTATTTTTGAAAATATTTATTTTTAAAATTTTTAAAATCTAAAGTTCGGATGATTGGGTATACACCCCCCCTCCGATAGAGTCAATCACGCGATTCTGCTACTTTAAAATTCGCCTTTTTAACAGCAGTTTTTGTAAAAACGCACATTTTTGTTGTTTTTTTACGTTTTTGCAACATTTTGTGCGAAATGTTAATTTTTCCCATAACCACATTTTTTTTTTTTTAAATTACAAAAGTATAAAGTTCAAGTAAGTTCAGATATATTATTTCCCAAACTGAAATACAAAACATTCTTAAAACCTATGTTATCTCCCAAAGAGATATATAAGAATAAATCACATATCTCATCATATGGCATTCTCACAGTTCACTTCGTAACCACTATATAGGACAAGCACTCTTTTTTAGAAGGCGGAGGGATATTGTAAGGACGGTGGCCTTGCCACGCTCCTGGCATACCCTTAGCATGCTCTTGGATGAGGGATATTCATTACTTAATCACTTTATTTAATTAACATCCTTCAACTCATTCTAATTAACACCCTTTAATTAAGAAAAAAAAGAAATCCCATTAAGACAGAAAATCCCCAATAATACCCCCATATTTAAAATTAGAAATATTCCATTTCTAAGTTCCAACTATAAGTTTAACCGCTAAGGAGCGCTGATGGTTCCATTCCGCCACAGACGGTGTTGCCACCCCCAAAAATGTTTCTACCCCACTTAGAAAAAATCCCAAATATCGTCCCAATATTTAAAATTAGAAATATCTCCCAAGTATTGGGTAGTTCCACTTTTCGGTTCTAGGGGGCGTTGATGCTTCCATACCGCCTTCGTCGGTGTTGCCATCTCTATAAAAGTTTCTCCCATACTTAGAAAAAATCCCCAATATCATCCCGATATTTAAAAATTGGAAATATTTCCCAAGTATTGGGTAGCTCCGCTTTTCGCCGCTAGGAGGCGCTGATGGTTCCATTCCGCCACAGACGGTGTTGCCACCCCCAAAAAAGTTTCTCCCCAACTTAGAAAAAATCTCATTCCAAAAAAATAATTTCCCTCCAAACCCCTCGTACAAGACCACAAAATCGTTGCCCCTCGAAAAAAAGTTTCTAAAAAATTTTTACCCCCACCTTTTTTCACTTTCCCTCCTTTTACACCCCCGTCCAGGATCACGGAGTGAGGAATGGCCGCCATCTTGGATTCCGCATTCCGCATTATTCCGCCATCGCAGCAGAACCGGCCTTCCTCTCCTACTAACATACAACACGAAATATTTTTTTTTATCTAATAGGATACTTGTGTTCGCAGTTTTGCCCACTGAACAAGGGCTTTGAATCATTTCTTCGGCGTTCACTTTCATCATTTATATTTTACCGTTCATTTATAGTGTCCAGCCTTTCGTTCATCCTTAGAAATTTTTACTTCTTTTGTCTTTTCTCGCCGATGGCAACTTTCTTTCCCTGCTTCAGTCGCTATTGCTGTTCTAACAAAAGAGTATCAGATCTATCTTAAACAATAGCTCTTTGGTTCTAACCATGGACATATATAGTACGTCTTTTACGTCTATGGTTCTTACATCATCTAGCCTTCGCACGAGTGAAGGTTGCAATTCTTGTGCGTCCTAACAAAGAAGGCTGTTTCATTAATTCGAAACCGGTCAGAGACACAATTTATTTTGTGCTGTGTGTACTTTTTACGAAATTATTTTAGTTTTAGTGCATTAGCAACAAGTTGGGCTGTACATAAGAATTTGTGGTTTGAAGTATAAAAGAGAAGAAAATTTATTTTGTCAAATACTATATCATTTATAGGTAAGAAGCGAGAAAAGGCTCAACTGATTTAACTGATTATCTATCACCATCCGTGGATCACGGTTGAGTTGTCACTGCCGCTCGTCAACACAGTGTGTTGGCAATGTGTGTTGGCTATTTTACCGTGGCATAGAGGCACATGTGACGCGAGATGTGAAAAGGAAAAAAACAGGTGTTTTTCCAAACAATGCGTGTCAGTGAATTGTAGTCGTTCCCGTTCGTCAAAAACGGAAATGACGTTTGAAGAACAACGTGCGAATATCAAATTCTGCCAGCGTCTGGCCAAATCGCCGACAGAAACATTGCATCTGCTGCCTCTACGCTACGGTAAAATAGTTCCCCTCTCCTCCAATCAGTGTTGGAAATATCCGCACAGTCTCTGAACTTTTTGATCCTACCTTGTATACACACACACACACACATATATATATATATATATATATATGTATGTATAATAAATATATATATATATATATATATATATATAATAAATTCAAATAATCAAACTCGATGACTAATCAAACAATCAGAATGATCAAAGTCGCTTTCTTTGCAGCATTTGAAGATTTAAATAGAAATGTAAATAACAAGCCAGATATTTTTAAATGTATATTTATTTCCACAGCACATTATGTATAATCCTTTTATTTTACTGATTTTCAATCAAAATAACCATACACGAGAAATCAAGAAGGTCACTTTAACAACTCGGCATAGCAATTGCGTAATATCACGAGCAAAATTCCGAGCATAAAAAACAAAAATTAAGCATATTCAGAACTTACACCTTATAGTTGAGTTTTGAAACTGTAATTAAGTCTTTAACCATTTTTTTTTTCTTACCAAAAGCAATAAGCGATGAAGGCCTGCGGCAGGAGAATGAAAGTTTGAAGCGTCGGAGCTTGACTTGGCAATCCCCCCCCTCGGTACCAAAATGTCCATCATAAAACAAAAGTGATAATTACACACAACAGAGCATGACATTAAAGAAATGGCTCAGAGGAAGGTCGCTTATTATAGGTCAACAACTATACGTGTTAACATTGCCCGATCGCATTCATCAAACAGAACTGCGGTTTTAAAATGACGCTGTTTTTAACCGCAAGCTACAAAAAAAATTAAAGTCGACGGTTATTAAAGATATGATCACGAGCTTATTTTATTTAAATCAACAAGTCTGCTCCAAAGGGAGCGCTGGGGGGCTTCATAGGAATACATTTCAGGAGCACTTTACACATATATGCATTTATTACACATATGCACACATATGCATTTAAGGAGTATCTCTATGTATTGCACACATATGCATTTAAGGAGTATCTCTATGTATTGCACACATATGCATTTCAGGAGAACAAAATATGTATTGCACACATATGCATTTCAGGAGCACTTTACACATAGATGTTGCTCAAGGTGCAAAACTTTGTCAACGTTAATGAACACACAATGCGATAAGTAGATCTGCATTGCACTCAGTTAAATAAAGAAAAATTTAATTGTTTGAAAAAATTTAATTCTTTCAGATCCTCACTATTCATTAGCAATTTCACCCAAGTAATGGACAGAAAATACATTCACTATTGTACTTGTACTCTCCAAGAGCTATGCATCGCCCTTGAATTGAAAAGCAAAAGGCCTCTTTTACCAATGATTTATATAATACATATTTATCTTTATTGTAATATGATGTGCTTACTTGTCACATAAATTTCTGAATTGTTTCTCTTGCAGTCTTCTGACCCCTGTCATTAGAAAATCTACATAATAATTCTTTAACGTGATTTTGTCTTTCTCGACCCCCCCCCCCCTCTGCCCCTCCCCACACACACACCCCAGAAACCCCCAGTAGCCTAAATGATTGAATACCGAATCGTTACACATTTATAGTATTGACAACAGCATAGAACTTAACGAAGACGGATTTTCGATGTCTCCCCGAGACATATTTCCTTGAGAGTAAAAAAATGAGAAGGGGGGGGGGGGGGGGTCTGATAAAATTCTTTCATAAAAATATCTTTTCAATTCTACCCCCCCCCCCCCTCCTCCCAGAAGTCTCTCTGTGAAAACTGCCGCCGTGTTCATGCGGAGTACGATCACGCTAAACATGTGGGTCCGAAAGTCCTTCCGAGAGGTTGGTGGTAGGGGAAGGAGGGTACGGTCCCTGTGGATACCTCCCCCACTGGGTTCCGGTCTAAATTGGGTGGCACTTCCCGACCGTCCAAACAGTTACCTTACACCTTTCGGGTAGGTCGGACGGTCTGGGTTTCAACAACACTCATATTATCGTCTCCCGGCCTTACATCTCGCTGCTGTAAACCTCTGGGTTAGTCGTGTGGTCTGGGTCTTCAACACTCATATTATCGGGTCGCGGTAGCCCAGTGATTAGCGCGCGGGAATTGCACTCGGTAGGCCCGGGTTCGATTCCCGCCACTTCCAAAACTGCCGCCGTGTTCACGCAGAGTACGATCACGTTAAACATGTTTGTCCGTAAGTCCTTCCGGGAGGTTTGTGGTAGGAAAAGGAGGGTACGGTCCGTGTGGATGCCTCCCCCACTCGGTTCCGGTCTAAATTGGGTGGCACTTCCCGGCAGTCCAAACAGTTACCTTACACCTTTCTGGTAGGTCGGACAGTCTGGGTCTCAACAACACCAACAACACTCATATTATCGGCCACCTAACGGAGGCGGATTTTCGAATCCCTCTCCTCAGCAGTGAAAAATATTCGAAGGGGTTTTTCAAAAAGCCTTTCACGCCCCCCCCCCCCCCCCCACCCCACCACCACCCAGAAACCTTTCTATAACTTAAATATTTGCACACTTGTAGCGTTTACAGAACCTAACTGAACCGGATTTTTGATGTCTCCTCAGAAAACGGAGACAAAATAGGTGATCTAAAAGAAAATTCAGACCCTCCGAAAGCCGCCCTCTTCTCCCCCAATGACCCTAAATACTGAAACTTTGAAGACTTAATATATCTACCGCGGGACAGAATCTAACTGAGTCAATTTTCATTTAAGACGTCTATTTTTGATGTTAAGTGTCGTAAATTGTTAAACAAAATAACACTTATTAAAAAAAAAGTTGTAGTTTAAGTTTTTAAGGGTGCTATCTCCAGGTTTAAATACTTACTTGTTTATTTATATACGAAATAAATAAATAAATAAATAGAGATATAATAAAAAGGAAAAGAAAATCCATAGTTAATATATCATGTTATGGTACAAGACATTACGATTTTATTGCATAAACTCTATCGTTCAATTTAAAACGATACACCCTCCGATCGCTATGCCCTTTAAATGTACTTTTCGATATATTCACGTCAATAGTTCAAACTATTCGAAAAAAAATACGAAATTGTAATTTTATTTTCTAAATTACATGCATAATATACTTTGGGCAGAGCTAACCCGAATGCACTCGTCTGAAAAAATTCAATTTTTTACACATTGCGTACGAAGGGATTATTTATGTAATATTATATTGTAGGTCAATTTTTTAATGATAATTTTCTTTTCGAAAATCCATTTGAAAATTTGGGATCTTCCGAATATTAAATAGCGTTTGAAATCAATTGAGTTCGAGTACTCACCAATTGCACTGATCGTACCACATTGTTTTCAAATCGCTCCATTCGTTCGTGAAAAATCACGTAGGGCACACATACACAGACGCGCACACAGACAGACATCACATCGAAAATGTTCGAGTCATATTCACAGAAATTCAGAACGTGTAAATCTGTCAAAAACGCGAATTCGAAATTTTGACCTCGCCACAATTCTTTCTCTATACTATGTATGTAGGGAAAGTACAAATTTGGAAGTATTCTGAATGTTCGATTGCATTTAAAATCAATAAGGTTAAATTGTTGTAATATTCGTGCAAAATTACATTCTAAACATGCTATTCGTTTGCCCGAGATATCACGCTCACATACTCCAGGGAGGGAGGGACGCACATGCACACATATACATATATAAACACACACACATTCATGCATAAACAAATGCATGCATACATGCACACACATAAATACACACATGCACACATATAAACACATACATGCATACATACAACACACAAGCAAACACACAGACATCTCAAAACTGTTCGATTTATAGTCAGGGATACTTAAAACGTGTAAATTCGTTGTAAACTCCAGTCTGGTGTTTCAATCCGCTCAAAATACTTTCCCTATGAATTATACTATCTATGCACGGAAAGTAATATAAAGAATTTAACATTTCGTTAATCTATAGATATACAAAAGTAAAAATTTTATAATATACGTAGAACACTTACCTTAATATCTTTTACGACATTTTTCATGCAGCAAAAGCGCACATGTTCTTTCGAATCTCAGTAAAAATGAACATAAATTTATTTTTAAAACTAAAATTAACGAATTCAATTGATAGAATTTGCACCATCATTCCTTAACTTCAAATCACGATTGCCATTTGATATAAACAATAAAATCTTTTAGGTTTCGACGTTTTCGAAAAAATAAAATCATTAACTAATGGCAGACGATTGATAAAAATATCATGAAACTAGAAAAGCTAATTTAGACCATTAATACAAAATATTACTGAATGGACAAATCTCAATTATTTCACTGTCTGTCTCCTATTCCAGTTGATGAAATGAACTCAATAAAGTATTTAATTTGCATAGCTTTATTGAATAGTTGTATCTCCATTAAAATTAAGAGTGCATGATTTTGTAGCATGATGATTTTACCCGATTTCAGCAACATGTCCGCTTAAAGCGTATTCGTCCAATCACGATGAGGTTTCGTGAACCATCTTATTTAGAATGCAATTATGATTGGTTGAGGACACGAGTACTTTATCTTTCGTTAGATAGATCTGGTCGTGAATAATTTTTAGTTTATAAATAGACATATTTACATTGTGTTTTTACTGTCTTATTTCTTATAAACTCTTATTACGTACTTTGTCATCTTATGGATCAACTGTGAGTACTTTTGCTTTTTTTCCCCAATGGGATACAAATTCTATATTGACATGAATAATGGCTGCAATAGGTGTATAGCTTTAAAATCAGAGTGTTACGAAAAATGTAAACTCTTTGGCCTCTAGTATATTTTCAAAGCTTATAGATAAAAATATAAACAATTCATACGTGTTTTGTTAAGAATATAGTGCTCTACTAATGAATATACAAAATAAATTTCCATAATCCAATATTTTAAAAAATATTTTTACGGGGAAGGGGGGGGGGGGGGGTGAGCAAGTTTTTGTTTCATTTTCACTCGAAATGTCTTCACGATTATAAAGCTCGATATAAAGTAAGATATATCCAGTAATTTACATTTACAAATATCTTATACTTTTCGGGTTTTATATTGGCTTTATATATTTTGCAATACTTGCAATATTTAATAATCTCCGACACAGCAGTACACTGTAAAACATTTGCAAGCATGTTACCGAAAGTTTCAGGGGAATTAGCTGTCAGTAATGGGGAGTAAGGTTCCTTATAGTTATGATAATATATATATATATATATATATATACAAAAATAACGCTTCGGCAGACGATAATTAGCTGAATATTTCAAAAATGAAGCTGGAATTTTCATGAACGCCTGTAATTGCGGCTTTTCTGATAGTTTTCCGAAATTATCAACAAAGTAGCGGGAAAAAATGAGCAAAGGTTATAGAATGTTCTACATGCGATATCCTATTTACTCTATATTGCTTATACCAATTCTCTGCCAGTGCAGGGTAGGGTTAATTAGTTGTTTAGAGTTAACTAATATTGGACGAATATTAATTATCTAATAATACCGATTGACGATTTGAAATATATACAATGTATAACAAATAGTGGAGCTGTACTAATGTTTTGAATTACACAATATTTTTTAGAAAAGAGACGAGACCGATTACGTCGCCCTGAATTCTGGAGTGCTAAATACATATTTTTAATCATATTTATGAAGTAAATTTGATGTGGGCAGCACATGACTTTCCCTACAGATTCAAATTAATTTTCTCTTTCATAATCCAGTGCATTGAGGTTAATGACACAAACTGACACATAAACTTTATCCATTAATTATATCCATTTTTCAGATTTAATATACACTTCTTTTTCAATTGGCAACTTTACATATTTTAGAACGTAACCAGCGCCTCAAAATTCTAAAAAGCTGACATACCTTGAGAACGATTTATATTAGAGTGATGGGGGTAGGTCTTATTTGTTTTAAAGTCAAAAATTACGTATAAAACAGCCAATTATGCACTTTACTTTAGTTACCATAGGTCCATATTATCTTCTGTAAATTAAACAAATGAAACTGAATAATACCGATAAACGTATCGAACTTTACTAGAGTTTTATTTTAAAATTTTATTAGTCACACAAAACCATTTTGACTCCATCGAAATGGAGACACCACCGATTTATATATATATATGTATATGTATATATATATATAATAATAGAAGTTTGAAAATCCAATGAACGAAAAGTAAGAAGATGTAACACGATAAACCTAACTTTTTTAAAAACACCCACAGAATAAAATATAATACAGCAAATCATCAATCAAATGGATAAAAAATACAAAACACAAGCTATCAAGTTACAGAAAATCAACCAAATTAAAAGGTATGGAAACAAAAAAAGAAAAACTTAAGCTAAATTCAACTATCTAACAGGCTTACAAAACAAAAGTAAAAATCAACTAATCCTCAAGCAAATGGGAAAAAAATAAATAAAATAAATATCGAATCAACAAGTCAATGAAAAATATAAAGGTATGGAATCGAAATAAGTATAACAAACGAAATCAAGCACAAACGCATTACACGTGGACGAGGCTCTAAGCCTAAATCATGAATTGTTAACCTCTACAAAAATCTAATCATGTCCAAGTTTTTTGTAGAAGCAAACACAAAAATGTATGTTTCTGAAGAAATAGATAGATTAAATCTATAAACTATTTCTACTTGGACGACATACATAAAGAAGGAATAAAAAAGAAAAAATGAATACCTGGAAAAATCACAGCGTATGTACAATCGAGTCAATACAAGGTACACTGATAGAAGAGACCAGTGTTGCCATTCGTAAAGAAAAAAATAAAAAACCATTTACTGTTGCCATTCATAAGAATTGAAAAACTGTGAAGCGAAATGTTAAGAAAAAGTATTAATATACAAAAAGAGCTACTAAAAAGAGGGGCAAATAATAGTAATGCTGAAGTGGGAAGTGAATGAAAAAAAAAAAAAAATTATAACTAATTAATATATACTAAAAGTATATTAATACTTTTTCTTAACATTTCGCTTCACAGTTTTTCAATTCTTATGAATGGCAACAGTAAATGGTTTTTATTTTTTTCTTTACGAATGGCAACACTGGTCTCTTCTATCAGTGTACCTTGTATTGACTCGATTGTACATACGCTGTGCTTTTTTCCAGGTATTCATTTTTTCTTTTTTATTCCTTCTTTATGTATGTCGTCCAAGTAGAAATAGTTTATAGATTTAATCTATCTATTTCTTCAGAAACATACATTTTTGTGTTTGCTTCTACAAAAAACTTGGACATGATTAGATTTTTGTAGAGGTTAACAATTCATGATTTAGGCTTAGAGCCTCGTCCACGTGTAATGCGTTTGTGCTTGATTTCGTTTGTTATACTTATTTCGATTCCATACCTTTATATTTTTCATTGACTTGTTGATTCGATATTTATTTTATTTATTTTTTTCCCATTTGCTTGAGGATTAGTTGATTTTTACTTTTGTTTTGTAAGCCTGTTAGATAGTTGAATTTAGCTTAAGTTTTTCTTTTTTTGTTTCCATACCTTTTAATTTGGTTGATTTTCTGTAACTTGATAGCTTGTGTTTTGTATTTTTTATCCATTTGATTGATGATTTGCTGTATTATATTTTATTCTGTGGGTGTTTTTAAAAAAGTTAGGTTTATCGTGTTACATCTTCTTACTTTTCGTTCATTGGATTTTCAAACTTCTATTATTATTGAAATCATTTTATTTATGAGCTGCATTTGCGCAATAAATTTAATGTATTTTGCATTATCAATCCATTTACTTAATAACTTTAAATTCTTTATTTAATAATATTTGCATAGTATCCTTCATATTTTAGTAAGCTATAGTATCTATAAATTTTATATATATATATATATATATATATATATATATATATATATATATATAGTCAAACTGTAAATTTTTTAGACCTTAATTTAGATACCATCAATAATCACGTAATCACCAATCTATATGATAAAAAAGATTCTTACAACTTCACTATAATAAAGCTGCTATATCATTCTTGTAATTCTATTCAATTGTTTAGAAACATCATCTTAAACCAGCTATTTCGAATACATCGACTTTCTGATCCTCGGTTTCACTTCTCCACATCAATAATCTTAAACGAATTTGTCAAAATTACCAATATCCAGAAGTATTTGTAAATAATATTATTAATAATTTCAAATATACCACGTAATAATTTTACACTTGCATTATTTATCTTTGATTGGATAACTCATTTTTGAGAATTCACCCATTCCTATCACCTAACTTACTACTTGGCCTGAGTCTAATACTGTTTACTATTTTCGAATGACTATTTTCCACTTGTCCTGAGTCGTATACTGTTTACTATTTTTGAAAGTCTCCATTCATATTATGTATCGTTCAAATGTATTCATTCCGGTGCCCACTCGCATTGACGAAGTGAGGTGAAATGCTCAGTAGCTTGTTCAACTTACACGTGGTAGAAATGCTTGTGAGTTCATATTTCTGTTCGAGGAGGTATTATTATTCTGATTTATAATTCAATTGATTTATTTTTCTCCTTCCACTAGCCAGTAGACAGTTCCAATGGTGTCTATAGTTAAATACTATCGCCATTGTCAGAAACTGGCTATTCTATCGGTTTTAATTCGAATTGTATGGCTGTCCTGATGAGAATGCAATTTCGAACTAACCGCCATTTTTTGTGTAGTTTCAATTGATTGTTCTCTATGTTTTAATCTTTTATCTTGAGCTAATTATTATTGCCTTTTCTCATTTTTTCCGTGTTTTCTTTTTCATTTTTATTTATATTTATATTAATATTTATATACTTTTAACTGTGATTTTTGTATCCTAATATTCTTCTCATCCCCCTTTCCATTGTAGTGATATGTTACCTTCTATCTTCATCCTTAGTCTTGGTCTATAGTTACTCATTTGTAACAGATATGCTAGAGATGGGTTTTTTTGTACATACAGTAGTTTATGCATAATTTTTTATTAAAATCTTTCAATTTTTATTTATATATATATATATATATAAAGAAATACAATCCCCAAAAGTATGAAATCCAAGAAAGAGAAAGGCGCAAATTGCTGCACTATCAGAGTCTTGAAAAATTAGATTTAAAATGAAAAAAGAAAATATATAGATGGAATGATTGTTTTTACAGGGTTGCAGAAAGGTCAAGGGGGATTGCGACCCCTATTTCCTGGTTACAAGCTAGCTTTGACTTCATGAAAACGCTCCCAGATTGTTGTTTCGGGCGTGCAGAGTCTCTGGGAGCTTTTTCATGAAGTCAAAGCTAGCTTCTAACCAGGAAATAGGGGTCGCAATCCCCCTTGACCTTTCTGCAACCCTGTAAAAACAATCATTCCATCTATATATTTTCTTTTTTCATTTTAAATCTTATATATATATATATATATATATATAATTTTTAGAGTTATTATATATATATATATATATATATATATATATATATATATATATATATATATATATATATATATAATTTTTAGAGTTATTATTCTTTGGACGAAATTAACTGAAAATTATATTTCGGGTTCCTTTTAAATATAAGGCATGACTTGTCGGATTATGCAGGGAAAGTCATGTACTGGTGATACCATATTCTTTTATAAACACATCAGAAACCTAAACAAAGGAACCACTAAAACTCACCCTATTCTCCTGAGTGAAGTAATTATAGTGATTCAAAAAGGAGCTTGCATCGCGTCAGCTTAATCGCTGTGAAAAATACAACAGGCATCTTTCTCTACACTTGCTGACATTTTTTAATCTCAAGCCCACACTCCCAAAGAGGTCGAAATAACATGGAATCACCTTTGTACGTATTGTTGTAACACTGCTGCTGAACAAAGCAGAGAAGATCGCTGTTGTCAGACGTTTTGTTGAGAACAGGATGGAGAAGTATGACTTCTGCTGTGCGGCATTTACTTTTGATGTGAAACTTCTCTACACGTAACGTTAAATTTTAATTAGGAATAAGTTCATGTTATGTTATACGAGTGTCGTGCAGGACAGAGCACCAGGCGCGAAGCGCCTTTAATCTCCAGTTTCAATATGTGGTTCTTATCGTCAAACTGTGACATTAATTCTGTGACCCTAATTGGAGGTTCGAGGTTTTTATTTACTACTTTCTATTATTTGGCCTAGCTCCTAGTGTGGCAGTTTGTTGCACATTTAGAGTTTAAGCAGTTTGGGGGGTTGATGCAGATCTAAGGGTTACCTAGCATTTTGGCAGTTTAGAGTTTAAAACATTTTTATAAAACATTAGTCGCGAGTTTTATTTAATATCAGATGTTTGAAGTGGGATTTTTTTAATTCCGATTATCGATGTTTAGAACAGCGCAGGGTCTCTTACGACATTTGGCCTTGCGATGATCATAGTCATGCAGATTGAATAATAGTTCATTTGGAACGGATGGCAAATTTTTGTAAAATTTAAGCGCTAGCTTTTTAATTTGGGCTCTAACAGTTTTTATTTTGAAGTCATTCCTAATTACCGAGTTTCTTAAGTACCTGGGAGCTTTCCTGATAATCCGTAGGATTTTATTTTGTTTTGTCTCTAGGAAGTCTATTGTAGTTTTACAGGCATATCCCCATACGGGTGCTGGATACAGCATTCCCGGGCGGATGACCGATTTATAAATTAGTAGTTTGTTTTGATAACTAACTGAGATTTCCGTTTCCTATCATTGGGTATAAGGCTCCTGTAGTTATATACGCTTTTTTGATTAAGTTCGTTACGTGATGTTTCCAGGTTAGGTGGGAATCTATCATTACACCTAGGTATTTAGTAGATTTTTCCGCGCGTAGGGCATGATTGTTTTATGTACAGTGGCGGCGGAGGTTTATGTTTTCTCGAGAAACAGATCCAATGACATTTATTGGGGCTTAATTTTATTCGCCATTTTTCCAGTCAAGTTTGGAGTATGTCTAAGTGTTGTTGTAGCTGTCTGTGCATTACTGAGACGTAAGGGTATTTTGCAAGTATCGCACTGTCGTCTGCATAGAGTGCCAGCTCTGTGTTTGGAGTCCTGGGGATGTCGTTTAGGTATATGTTAAAGAGTGTCGAGCCCAGGATAGAACCTTGCGGTACACTACTTTTAATGAGCTTGGGTGTATATAAGTTACCTCCTACTCTGACTTGAAAGTGTCTGTTATTTAAGTATGAGATTAAAAGTTTGACAAGAGCGTCAGGGACTTTTAAAGTGATCAATTTGTACGCTAATCCACAGTACCACACTTTATCAAAGGCTTTTTGTATGTGCAGAAAAATCGCAGCTGTGGGTGTCTTGTTATTGAGACCAGAAGATATGTACTCTACCACTCTCAGCAATTGATGAGTGGTGGAGTGCTTTGGCCGAAATCCAAACTGCTCCGGAATGATAATGTCATTCTCAATAAGGTGCGTGTTCAGTCTCTTAAGAATTATTTTCTCAGTAATTTTATTAAGTGTCGGTAGCACACAAGTTATGTTATAGTACAAATACGGGTTTCGTCCAGAAAAGAGCACCAGGCGCGAAGCGCCTTTAATCTCCAATCTCTAGGTGTGGTTCTTATCTTCATACTGTGACATTATTTCATTTGCCCTTGATATAGTACACACACACAAGACTTTTAAATATATAAAAATTTTAGATTTTTTTCTGGTAGAAGTATTATAAATTAGAATTCAGCAACGATTGGTAGCAAGAATACAGTAAAGCAATTTTTGCTTCAATGCATCCATAATAATAAAGGAATATATCTATATATGTCTGTTGTATATCTATGTCATTTGTAGTGGAAAATATAAGCGTGGTATGGCAATGAAATTTGGTACACATGTACTTCAGGATTGGAGACAATGCGGCTCGGTGAGATTTTATTTTAAATTCGAATTAATTTTGCAGTTTTATGCTTTTCCATGCTTTTGAGAGATTTTCACACAAACCGGCTATTTAGCGACCGAAATTATTATCACAGAGTTTCTATCTTAACACCATTGGAAAGATAAAAAAAGTATCTTTCTAACAAATTTTTAACAAAACCCATACATGCTATTTATAGACAAATTTTCATCATTTTTTTAAATATACATACTATCGTGTGTTGAAGACGTAATCTATCTATAACTAGAAAATGTACCCGGCGTTGCCCTGGATTTAAAATGCAAACCGATAAATAGAAATACTACACCGGAATTCACAGCCAATTCCATAAAACTAAATAATGCTTCAATAATACTCTCACTTGTAAAAAAATAAAATAAAATAAACTGTTGCGCCGGGTACATTCTATAGCAATAAATAGAAACCCATATTAAACACTGTGCGTTTAGTACCTTAAAAGTAGATAAAGCCAGCAGCAACCGTCAAAACTCTGAACAACAGCAGCTCTGAATGCGGTTAGTACTTTGGTCGGTGACACCTGTCTCTCCCTCTTTTTCGTGCCCTGATGGCATTAATTTTTATACTTTAAATGCTTGCACTGAAGGAATCTTCGAAGCGTTAATTTTTTTAAATGCTATGTTTGATATTTCATATTTTAACGCTCATGTTAAAATATTCAAATTTTAATTTTTTTAAGTCCAATCTGTTCTGCTGAAATAATGCCATGTTTTCAAATACTGACATATACCGGAAGTTGACGTATTCAAACTTGGTACTGCTCATAAAGTGATATCGCCAAGAATCTCGGGAACAATATATTTTTTAAATCATAAAGATTGTGAACCAATGTTTTTATATCAGAATTTTTATTGTTACGTTGCAGTTTTACGTTTAGAAATGTGAACATAGATGGCGGCACCAGCAGCATGCAAAATAAGGGCAAAGATGGTGGTCAGTAAACGATAACTTTTTCCAACTTAAAATAACTATAAAACTAATTCGAATTTTAAAAATCTCACCGACGTGTATCGTCCCAGGTCTTGAAGTACCTGTGTACCAAATTTCATATCCGCACGATGTTTAAATTTTCTAATACGGAAAAACAAACATATTCTTTTATTATTATAAATACCAAATGAATAGGTCTGTGTTGTCTGTAGCGGAAATTGAAGCGTCGTATAGCACTGAAATTTGGTGCAAAGATACTTCAGGACATATACGATGCGCCTTGGCGAGATTCGAATTAATTTTTAGCTATTTTATGTTTTAGTACGATTTTGAGCGATTTTCACACAAATCGGTCCCTTAGAGACCGAAAATATCAGTACAGAGTTTCTATCTTAGTACTATAGATCGAAAGAATTATCTTTCAAACAAATTTTTAACGGAATCCATACTATTGATAAACTCCTCATCTTAACACCATTGGAGCAGAGGTTTTTTGTTGTTATAAGCGGCGTGTTGTGAAAACGCTCTTTGATTTTCAAAAATTCGATACGAGTTCCGGTATGATTTTAATCAGAAGTTTGCATCTTAAATCCCATGCACCACCTGTCATATTTTTCTGTATTAAATATTAAACCCTTCATATGACAGGATGCATAAGATTATGTATGTATTTCCATTTGCCTATCTATAAAGCTTGCGCCTTTAAAATCTCCGGACACACGTAGAGCAAGTACCTTAGAAGACGCCTAACAAAATGCAATTTCGTTACAACCACTAGACTCCCATGCCTTAATAAAACGTCAATTTTATATACCCCCCCTCCCCCCATTAAAATACACTTGTCCCAAGGACAGTAAAATTCAAGGGATTTTGTATCCAGATTATTAAATTATTAATTTCCAAACGATACAAATTTATCAAAGAAAGTGAAGTATTATTAAACAGAATGTTCCTATTGTTCCAGAGAATCCAAAGAAATATTCTTAGGAATATTTTTTTGCTATCGGCTAGATTATAAGTGATCAATAGCAGTGTCTAAAATCATTGTATCAGACCAAGGCAGTCTCTATTGTAAAAGTACCAGTATTCTTACAATGAGTTTTGCACAGTTGATGATGATGCTCGTGTGTTTTGAATCTTTCTGCAAGTATTTTCCCTCCCCCCTACTTCTGCCTTTTTATTTTTTTTTTCATTTCATTTTGCAGCGATTTCCTTCCTGAATCACGCCTGTTACTGACAGCACGCATGCTTATCTTTGCTGTTGTGGTTGCTCTGTCTTCATATCCTGAAGGCTAGTTTTTGCCTACGAAACTGATGGATGCCATTAATATTTTATCTTATGCTGTAGTTTTAAATAAAATTGTAATTTTCAGATGATTAATTAATTAAGTGGAATTAAGTTATGATGATTAGATCATATGCGTAGCCAGGATCTGGAAAGAAGGGAGGGGTTACGGTACTGGATACCCCCCTCCCCCTTTTAATATGGATCCTATTAAAATGTTGATGTTGAAAAGCTCATGTTGATTTCCTTAGTTTATTAACTAGATTTAATATTCATGTAATTTTTCGGTCAATAGACGTGTGTGTGTGTGAGGGGGGGGGATGACTCATTCCTATCTACACTGCTGCACTAGATTTACATCATTAAATGGCTACAATAAAATTATCAATTTCAGTTAATCCACTAAGGAAAACAATAGGACATTTTTCAACATTGAGATTGTATAGAATTTTATTAAAGGCAGCACAATGATGAACGAAATTACATTTCTCAACCTGAAATGTAAATTTCAACATGTATTCTGTGGCAAAGAAAAAAAGCCTTTATTCCAAGCTCTCCATTTCACGCTTTGTGTCAAAATTTTACTCTTGCCTTGAACGAGAAACTGAACCGCATACGGAAATGCAATTTCAGCGGAAGTTCGCGGGTATAAAATACTTAATGAAACAGCGTATATTTCGAAGATAAACGCAAGGGCACGAGCACGACTTATGGATGAATACGCAATCAAAAACACCTTTTGTGGGTTACCTTAGAAAAATTCATAAAATATGTACATAATCCGATTCTGAATGCAAATTACAATGGATAAGATCTTTTATGTGATTTTTGGTCATATAATCTCGGCAAAACTGCGATACCGAAAGAACAAATTCGAGTAATTACTATTGCGTCGAATTATTTCGTGATTTGCTGAGTCACTGCGTTATTCGTGGTAATTTCATCTCATGAAGAGAAGAGAACACAAATGGATGGGATGTTTACATGTAAAGCAGGTATAAGAAAAACTTGTTTTCGTATTGTGTGTTTATATTTACGTCGCTCGCTGCGTTTTTCTTTCTTTCTTTTTTTCTTTCGATACCATGATGGTAATCGTGACATATTATAGAAGGCAAGATTTAGAAAACACTTTGAGGAAATTACTCACCATCAACGTCGTAAAAAAGACTCAATCGAACAAAAGTGTTTTTGATTGAATTTTCATTTTTTTTTAATCTGTTATTGAAATAAAAGAATGACACCCGTGTTTTGTGGTTCTTTTCATGTTTGATATCTTCAGTAATTTGATGTTCGAAAATTTCAGAATGAAATCATGCAGTCACGAAAACAAATGTAATTCTAAACGTGTGTTTGATTTACTTAAGTTATTTTACTGGAGTTTTTTAGAGGATTCTCTTGGCTAAATTTCCTAAAAGTAAAATACAAAAATATTTTCCAGCACGGAATCATTCAATTGAGCACTAAATCATAGCAGTAAGCTCAAGAAACTGTTTAAGAATAAGTCAAAAGGAAAAAACTAATTGTATGAGTAAGTCATAATTTACAAATTTATTCAGTGATATATTTGATACCCCTTGGAATATTAAAGGCAGGTAGGTCTTGGTTAGGGGTTCACTCTATTTTTAAATTAACAGATAAACCACCTATAAGCACCGAACCGAAGGTTTACAGTATTTGCAGCCTACGGTGAACGTTTTTTTTTTCCAGTGCCCATGTGGGAGTTGTGTTCCTAAATCACTATCATCAATCTAATCTATATAAATAAAGTTAAAAATCTGTCTGTCCGTTTATCCTATCATCACGGGAGAACGGCTGAACCGAATTTGATGAAATTTTGTGGGTAGCCTCGAAATAACCCCATTTAAATTAGTCTATGTTTCGAGTTTCTAAGACCAGGAGTTGTCGAGATATTTATGAAAAACGAAATTTTTCCTAGGAGTTCTGATCTCTAACTCCCTAGTTCCTCCAAACGAAAAGGTTGGAAATCGTTTGTTTACAACGTGAAAGTGAATTAAAACTTTATTTCTGAATTTTGTGCGAATTTATTGCACTTATTAGTCCATTTTGAAAATCGCAGGTTTGAAACATGAATTTAAATGGAAACTTTATCTCCATGGTTTATATTTCACAAGCTTTTACTCAACATTGAAACATATTAAGAAATCAAAATGGTTATTTAATTATTAGCATTTTATGAGGAAGATTCTATCTTATGGCATGTTGCTCGGCAACGCAATTAAATTAAATGTGTTTGCTAATGCTTATTATTATTTTTTCGATTTGAATAATAAATAAATAGATATAAAAATATATCTTAAAAATGAACTGCTTGATTTTTTTTTAATTATATTAATTGTGGACTGCATACATCACTTTCATTTATTTTGGCAAAGAGTTTTCAAGTTTATATATTGTGTTTAGCTAATAAACTCATATATTGTGTTTAGCCAATAAACTCATTTAGCCGATTGTTGAAACAGAAAAAGAGTAGAAGGGGTATATCTTCTAATACAATTTTAGTGTTTTCATTTAGCATATACAAGCGGGATCAGTATGTTTTATTCTTTAGATCTACGAATTCAGATCTACGAATTTGGCGGGATATCGCTAACTTGGCCACTTTCTTAAATGTTTCCAAATTGATAAAAACGACGTTAAATCAATGAAATTAATTTGTTTTGTTAGAAGAGAGTACTGAAATGATGTTTCAGTAGCATTTGTTTGTCAGTTCAGCCATCCTACTTAGTAATACATTAAGCGAATTTTTAAAATGTCGCCAAATTGATAAAAATGTTTGTAAATCCATAAAAATATCTTGAAATTGATAAAATTGCTCTAACTAAATGAAATTAATTGTGTTTTGTTAAGGGATAGTATTGTGATGATGTTTCTTCAATTTGTCGCCAAGTGGGACTGTCAGTTCTGTAGTCCCACTTAGCGATAAATTTGGTGAATTTTTAAAATGTCGCTAAATTGACGGAAATATCGCCAAACCATCCATAGAGATAGCTGTCGTGACATTATACCCCGTGCGGGCAGCAATATCCCGGTACGAAAATCCCCCTTCCCTCAGGCCGATTATGCGTCCCCGTTCGAACTATGTAGTTTGCTTATAACGTCCCTCTCTGCGTTGACGAGGCATAGTTACTCCAATAGAACAGTTTTCAACTCGCGGACACCGATACCATACTTGTCTGGCTCTTCCACAGCCCTCTATTTATATTCCTCGTACGACAGTTCAGAGAGCGTTGCGGAGCCCAGCCACACGCATTTACTCTGCATTTCTAATAAATTGTATATCCTACCCTGCTTTGCATGTCCCATACGTCTCATTCTAATCTGACAATATATATATATATATATATATATATATATATATATATATATATATATTGTAGAATAATAAAGTAAAATATTTGATAAATAATAGGGTGCTAGAACAACCACATACTTCTGCGCATATATTAACGCTTTAAGAGGCTTGCGATTCCGACACATAAACTAAACTAGACCTCTTACACGTGTTTCAGACCACATGATAAACATACCGAAATTCCACCAATAAAACCTGATAAAGTGCCTCTTCAGAGGAACCCGAGCATCTCCTTCGAAGAAAACCTCCAAAGACGCCCACATTCGAAACAGCCTGGCACCGCGCTGCACCCATCTCGCGAAAAGAATTCGAACCGAATAAAAGAGCACTCAAGATCCGAAGAGAACTTCTTGACTCTCTGTGTAAACTTCCCCTGCAAGTGGGGGTCGGAGAGTCGTGTTCTGTTCGTCCCACCCCCTCCGTCTCATTTCGTTCTGTAGCTGCGAAAAAAGGGTTGATCCGATCGTTATCGGGCCATTCTCGGCAATCAGATTAGCTTTTGAGGTTTCGCCGCGCGCCAGGTTATTCTGGCTGGGCCGCGCGGACTTCAAAGAAACCTGACTTATGGAGGAAATGACGCCTACAAACCAGGGTTGCCAGGTGGAGAGGAATTTACGGGGAAAATTGGCTGAATTCTGTTGAGTATTCCTAATACAGGGGGGGGGGGGGGGTTACAAGAATCGCCTTGACAGTTTTTATTTCCTTGATGCGCCCATCATATGAATTGGGTGATGTCCCATTTCATTTCTTCCTGTGTCTCCTGTTATTCTCTTCGAGGAGTAATAGCTCTTTGGTTATTCCCAATTCATCCTGTATACACCCCCTCCTAATTACCTTGTGGTTCTCACCTGTTAGTAGAGGGGAAAACTTTGTGCGTCCCCCAATAAGTCTCTTCTCTTCTCAATTCTCTTCGCCAGTTGGAGGAGATTTGTGCCACTTGCGGTGGTCCCATTTGGAATGGCTTTTCTTGATCTTGAAAATATGCAGTAAAGATAATTTGAATATATTTATATTTGATTTCGAATGCTCTTATAGCATATAATATTCATTCGCGGGTAATGTGTTTTGTCCCTTTGAAAAGATGTATGTTTGTGTATATCTATTTTATGCATAACCAGCAGTATACCAGTTCTTCGTACGGGATATACATTATAAAGAAACTTAAAATTTACAATCAAGTGTAAATTCCTATAGTAAAAAGGGACATTTTCTCTTTATTCCAGAAAAGCAAAGAAAAATAATATCTGAAGAATCCTCGATTTTCTCGCCCATTTGCATATCAATAAGAATCGAAATGTGAAAAATCTATTCTTCTCACCTGCAACCTATTTTAAATAATAACACAAAAAAAAAAATCGAATTGTCAACAAGTCAGGCAAGCAGATGAAGAGAGCATAAATTCAGCCGATTTTTGGTTCCTTAGTAATATTAAACTGCAAGGAGTGCCCTTGAAAGTGGAAATCCTTAATGGACCCCGTTCCCCCTTCGGAATTTGAAGCCGAATTCACATCAGTCATCATTAAATCTAAGTTCTATCTCAGCAGATTTCGAGAAATCAATGATTCGAGATAATTTTACTAAAAAGAAAGTACTGCATGGTACTCTAGCCATGATTTTAATATCTGTTTAACGCAAAAAATTTCAAACAAAAAATGTTTACATATTTTTCATATTTTACGGTAACGATCGTGATAGACGCATCATTTTCTAATAATTCATATTACAGCTCATTAATTCCCTTTAAAATATATAATTCATTATACTTTATGGGAGAAAGAAAATGTATCCAGACTCTAACTTAACACATATCTTTAAAAAATATGTTATAATAACATATCACATACCTTTAAAAAATATTCTGTAATAACATACGAGGCATGTTTTTTAAGTAAGTACCGTTTTGGAATTAAAAAAAGACGTGCAAAGATATCGCAATAATTTTATTTCTACATGAAAGCCTGTACCTTAATCTACTTTTCTACATAATTTCCGTGAATATTGAGGCACTTGTCATAACGTGGCACCAGTTTTTGAATACCCTCCTCATAAAATTCTGCCGCCTGACTTGTTAACCACTGTATCACAACTGTTTTGACTTCGTTATCGTCTTGAAGACGCTGACCACCCAGGTGTTTCTTCAAGTGCAGGAACAAATGATAGTCGCTGGGCGCCAGATCAGGGCTGTATGGAGGATGATCTAGAGTTTCCCATTTAAAAGATTTGATGAGATCTTTGGTCCGATTAGCCACATGTGGACGGGCATTGTCATGCAGCAAAACGATACCCTTACTCAACTTGCCACGTCTTTTGTTCTGGATTGCACGACGCAGATTGTTCGTATGTGATGGTTTACAAGAAAAAGGTCTAATTGTCGGAAATTTCAAAATTGAGTTAAGGGCCTTGTACAACTTTCCAGGCTGATTCTAAAAGACAAAATTACGATAATTACAAGTTGTCTTACAAACTTGTAATTATCTTACAAACTTGTAATTATTTACTTGCAATTACAAACATGTATTAGTTTGCATTATTAATCAAGCTAGAACATAAAAGAGAAAGTCAGCTTAAAAGTTTTCGGCTTGATAGCAGAGTTGGCTGGTTTAAACCCAACCATGGATTTTTATTTCGTTTTTATCCTTTTCAAACCATATTTTTGGTTAAATCCAAAGTTTTTATTTTTCTTTTTAACACAGTTTTTTCCAACTCTGATTGATAGAAAAAATTAATTTTCGGAATTGGCAACACACAGAGCACAATGAAAACGTATATCCCGTATTTGAGAAACATTGTGACACACCTAAATCGACTGAAAACTGAAAAAGGGTACAGCAGCTGTCGATATAATGGCTATATATCACGTTATATATCATAAGTAAAATGACCGACAACGACCATAATTTCTTACGTATAATTCTCGGAAGCATCCGTATACGTATTTTTTCAGAGAGAGAGAGAGAGAGAGAGAAAACACTTTGTGCAATATGCAGCGCCGCATAATCCTCAGATAAAATCGGTGCACCCGATTGTTTGTTTCCTTATATATGCAAATGTAACTAAAATGATGAAATTTACCTTGAATATGAGTAAATGACAGGGTGGCGATGTTAAATTATAGATTTTGTAAAGTACCTTGCTGTCCCAAAGGGATTCGAACCCTGGATCTCCGAACTGGCCAGCCGACGCTCTACTGTTGAGCTACTGGGACGAAATTGCAAGCTCTTATCGTAGAAGTAGACTTTGAAATTGTTACTTCGGACGAACAACTTTTAACAAAAGTATTATATCTTGTATTAGTACAATACTTTATACGTATATATACTTCTTTAGAATGATTTTTTATATTTTATATTAGCACCATCTTTCTTCTCTTTTTTTTTTCTTAATTTCCTCAAATAATTCACAACTTTAAAATGTGAACTTTTTTACTATGCAATCCGCAGATTATACGAAGGAAATTATACGGTAAATCCTTTTGTGGGTTTGATCTGCTCTGTCTTATTTGTCTCGACGAAGTAGGATGTTCTTTTTTTTTTTTTTTTTTTTGCCGCCGAAGTTGATACTTATGATGTTTCTAACATAGTTTTTAAATTTTCAAATTATTTAAATAGCAGTGTGAGTGAAATAGTATTTAATGTATTACAATATCTGGGCAGTACATGTCCACTTCGCATTCTCCTCTACCATGTCATCCATCAGTGAGACCGACTGGCAAAGGGAAATATACCCCAAACAGCTGAAGGTTGAAATTTGAAATTTTACACACACATCACACATCACACATGGGCGCGGTAGCCCATTGGTTAGCGCGCTGGAGTTGCACTCGGTAGGCCCGGGTTCGATTCCAGCCACTGCCAAAACTGCCGCCGTGTTCATGCGGAGTACGATCACGTTAAACATGTGGGTCCGAAAGTCCTTCCGAGAGGTTGGTGGTAGGGGAAGGAGGGTACGGTCCCTGTGAATGCCTCCCCCACTGGGTTCCGGTCTAAATTGGGTGGCACTTCCCGACCGTCCAAACAGTTACCTTACACCTTTCTGTTAGGTCGGACGGTCTGGGTTTCAACAACAACACACATCACACATCCGGCCGTCCTCATTGCTGCTCTATGTCCTCGGATGAGCCGGACGATCTGGGCTTTCGACACACATCACACATCGGATTTGATCCATAAATATTGAAAAAAAAATCTACAAATCTTGGAATTTTGTTAAAAAAATCATAAATCTCGAATATTTTTATTCTGATATTCTGTCAGCTGTAACTTCATGATGGCTAGACACACAAAATTCGCTTTTAAACCATTTTAAGCAGAAATAAATATTCAAAATTTTCTTAATTAACTCTATTATTGCACAACCAAACGTTAAGATATTTTACTTTTTAATTATAGCAGACGATTTTTTTAAAAATTATGTTTTAAAATCCAATATTTTATATAGTTTTTGATTCCATTTGTGACCATAGCAGCAAAGTTTTACTTCAAATATCAAAATAGTCTGCTAGCTATTCTAATCTAACTGTTGAAAGTTCTAATCTAACTGTTGAAAAATATTTTTGGAATAAATTGATATTTAGATTAAAAAGTCAAACAAATTATAATTACTGAAAATAAGGTAACATGCAATTATCGGAGATGAAAATTTGTATTACATACCGCAATTTCCACGTTAACAGAAGTATAAAATATTTGCCATTTTTATGATTAAATTTGAAACAGCTTTTTAACACTTTACAACAAAGTTGAAAAGTGTTTATGACTTTGTTAACACTTTACAACAAAGTTGAAAAGTGTTTATGACTTTGTTCATTCTGTCTGTCTGTCTGTCTGTCTGTCTGTCTGTCTGTCTGTCTGTCCGTTAGCACGATAACTGCCGTAAAAATGAGTTTATCAAAATGAAATTTTAGTATGTTGTTCAGACGGTCTGTAGGACCTATGGGAATATAAATGAATAATATCACCCAATTAGTTTTTTATTGAACCCGGGTTGAAAAAATGAAATACATTGAACCCTATGGGACCTGATTTTTCAAACATTTTTTAAGTAAATTTAAAATTCACGAATTGCTTCGAAATTTTTAGGAAATATTCACATTATCCCATAGAATATATAAAAAAAAATTCAGTAAAATATGTTAAGTAGTTTTTTAATTAAAAAAATTATTTAATATAGGGAAAAACACAAATTCAATTAAATTCTGACTTTGGAATATCTTCCAGAAAGAAAAGAGAGAGATATTATATAATAAATATCTCTCCATTTGTTTAAACGTTTTGCATATGGGAGTGGCTTCATATTTTAAAATAAATTTGGTAGATAACAATTTTTCATTTTTTTTAAATTTTATATAACTCTTCATGATAAATTTAATTGATGGCATTTTAAATGCACTTTCCTACGTCCTAGAGAGTTAAAATTTGGTACACAGCTTAAATTTGTTGAACATTTTATTCGACAAAAATTTGATGGATCTTTAAATATAGATCATACATTTTTTTCGAAATGGCCTGAAAATAATCCCCGTTCACTTCTATAAATCATTGGGGTAATATTGTTAAAAATTCTGATGTGGACAGCACATGTCTTTCTCTGCAGACTCATATTCGTTCTCTTTATTTATTCAATGATAATTTGTGTTTATCTGCACAACATAAGTATTTTAAATGACATTGAATTTACACGTTAAACTTAAATTTGGTTCTCATTTGATAGCTGGACTTATTGTCAAAGGTGGCGTAGCGAAAACGCGAAAAAACTAGAATATCTCAAGAACGACTAGACCTAGAGTAATGGGGTTAGTCTTATTCTTTTTGTTGTCAAAAATCACATATAAAATAGGAATTTAATTGATATAATTGAGCACACGTAGTCTTTTATTTTTATATATAACGATTTTTGCTGGCCATTTCGCAAAAATAGCCCGTTCCTTTTTCCCGAATAGTAGTAGAATAACCTACAAATGATTTATATACAAAATTTTGTTAAATTTGGTATATAAATCACTTGTAGGTTATTGAAATATTATACTCCAAATTTTGTTAAATTTGGTTCATTAGTTTTTAGCTAGAGTGGATAAAGGCAATTTCTGCGGCCATTTCGCAAAGAAGGCAGATTCTTTTATTACGAATCGTACTATAATCTAATGAACACCAGGATTTCCCACAAAAAACATACCTACCAAATTGTATGAAATTCGGTCCATTAGTTTTTCAATTAGAGTGGATGTAATATCCACACAGACACACAGAAACATACACAGATACACCCTTACACACACAGACGTCTTCCTAAAAGTAGTTTTTTCGTGTTCTAGAAGTCCCAAAACGTGTAGATCCTTTGAAAATTCGAGTTCCGATCTTCGGCACGATTCCAATACCTTGAGTACATACACATACACATATATATTATCTGTGTATTATCTGTGTATCTAAATTCCGTGCCTATGCAATTACAATAGTTGTGATTTTAAATGATCCCTAAACTTCTATTATTTCTTCAAGGAAGCCTAATTTTAACATATGCAGAATGCAAATATCTCAAGCGATTGTAAGATGAATTACATAAGAATTGCTGAATTTTTTTCACACAAAATTATTTAGCTCTGGAGTCTGGAATACAAGTTATATGAATGAAATATTCATTGATTTTGCATAAAGAATCAGATGATTTATATTTCGATACAGTTTTAAGTATTTAAGTATAATAAATTACTGTAGTACTGTGATAATGTAAAAGATATTACCACTGAATGAATCACATTTTAGAAATTTTTAAATGAAATTACATTTCAGTTGGAAAGTGTTTCATAATCAATGCTAATGCATGATTGATCTTTCTTGTTGATATTTAGAACTTTTATTAAAGCTTCAAATTTAGTAACCTAGCTAGCACATTTATATTTTCATATATTGTTTCAGTTCACTTGCATTATAACCAATATCAAAATGAAAAAAAAAAGGATACATATTATAGTACTTTTATGGGCTTTCGTTCACAGATTATTCTTAAAAAATCTCGAAAATTTTCTTTATAATATTCTTAAAAAGTTTCATTTTTCAAAATTGGCAACAGCTTCATGACACTGATGAATTGGGTGGATTAGATTGATTTTACCATAGATGTACTCACGTACCGTTATGATAAATACAGAAGCGGGATTTTACTTTTATTGTTGCTTCTAAACAAGCGTTGGTTCTAATATGGAGGTTCCGAATTAGAAAATCTCAAGAATGTTTTTTGGTCTAAACGGGCATTTTATTAAAGTAATATTCATATAATGAAAATATTATTGTGTTAATGATCGTGTGATTTAAAAATACAAGTTAATATTTGTTATTCTTTAATTAGTTTTCCTTATCCTTTTTGCTGTCAATAAGAAAACTTGTCTTTGGAAAAAAAAAAGATATACCAAAAAATTATTAAATTTTCCTGACGTACCCTCTCGTATCGAATCGCGCACCCCAGCCCACTTTGGAGACGACTGGTCAAATAACTATGTAAAAATACTAATATGGAGAAAAATGCACTATTTCTGTAACTCCCTTATGAAAACCAGTAAAATGGACGTGGGGAGGGGGGGGGATGAGGTGCAAGAATGCTTTGCGTTGAGGACAAAATTTTTCTAATCGGGGCCTGTACACACAAGCGAAGATTTTTCCGAAAGTGTTATAAATGCGTTCAGACAGTCTTAAAACTTGCTTTTTCGTCCAAATCTCTAATTCTAAAAATTTCAGAAACAATTCTTTATTTCTACAATAGTAGAGCTAAGTAAATGTGAAAAAGTAAATAAAATCCTATTTCATTTCGGTATAAAAAAATCTGATGTGGGCTGCAATGAATTTACTACTTTTACAGTAAAAAAAATAGGTTTTTCTTATAGTAGATACTCATATTCTTTCCAAGATATTGAATTTTCGACAATTAGTCGTCATTTTCATTGATTTAGCGTCATGTTTATCCATTTGGCGAGATTTTCGTTAATTTGACAACATTTAAAAAGTCGCCAAGTTGGCATCACTCCGCCAAGTTGGCGACATTCCGCCAAATTCGTCGCCAAAATCTCGCCAAGCGTTATGGACGGAAAAATAAGTTATTCTTATAACAGATAAATGAGTATTGGCGTTCAAATACGAAAGTATTACTCAAAGTATCTTTTCTCATGAATGGAACGAGCTAGATCCACGAGAATGATGTCACCCAATTTATCGCATGATATTACATATGAAAAGTAAACATGTTTCTCAACAGTTAATATATTTTTTTAATTTATGGGATTTTTTGATAAATTTATTTGAAAAATGTGCAATATCTCGAGAACGGTTCATGCTAGTGTTCTAAAGTTTATGTCAATCGTTTTCTAAGGAAAAATTAATTTATTAAAGGTTTTGATTTTTTGATGATGTTTTCAAAATTTCACTCAAAAATTTAGTGGGGTTCTGAACATTCGATTACGTTTAAAAACAATAGGCTTCCAATATTCACGGATTGTGATTGATTTTTGTACCAAATTTCATTCAAATCGCTCCATTCGTTCGTGAGATATCGTCTCTACAGACTCACTGACACACACACACACAGACATCACCTCAAAAATGTTTGATTCGTGATCAGGGATGCTTGAAACGTGCTCTCCCACCGAAAACTCGAATTCGAGTTTTCGACCCCGTCACAATACTTTCCTTATACATTATGTATATAAGGAAAGTAATAATAAATCGTCTCAAATTAAAAATCGCCAACGGCCGATAAACACTTTCATATTGCAACCATCTAGCCTGAGTTTACCGAGATAGATGACGCACAGTGGCAGGTACGGGCAAGATTACGTTGCTCCAAAGCGGGAGAAGGCATATTTGACCCCCCCCCCCCCCCATTCTCACACCTTGGAGTGCTTTAAAACGTCAAGTGCAAATCCCCAGTGCAATTTTTCTAGCCCCCGCGTGACGGCAAACGCTTCAAATCGTGATCCTGTGATCTAGTATTTTCGTGAATACTAAACACACCTCCTCGCAGTTTACGCCAGAGAAGAGGAGGCAATTACGTAACTGTGATTAATAATCGAATAGAGCGCTTTTGAAGTTATAACAAACACATCTTACACTCTTTTATTATACAGTGCTTTATTAATGATTGAAAATGATGTTACTGATACTTTCGGATACTTACTCTGTGAATATCCGTAGAAAGGCGCTGACAAGTTTGGAGTTTTTCTTACTTGTGTGTAGTGTAAGTGTTGCCAGCGGCCACTCGCTACTGATTTAAGTCACTTAAAACAGCAGCGAGTTTTAAGTTTTTAAACCAATATATAGAGAAAGTGAACATACATTCACTGACTTTCGCATACAAAATTTCAATAAAAGTCTTTGAGCACTTTAATAACTTTGTAGTGAAAAGACTATGAATGTACACGTTAGGTCTATGTATAGCAAAGTGATTATACCTGATCGAATAAAAATAATTGCAGCGCCTCTAGCGGATAATTTGAAACTTGAGGATAACGGTATTGGCAACAAAGTGAGATAGAAGAAAAAGTCAATTGCGAAGTTGTACAGCATTGTCAGGCGCCTTCTTGACTTGCTGGTGTGGCTGCTCTGCTTATTTATCCTGAAGGATACTATTTATTTACTCCACCACTATAAATTACTACAATGAGAAAGATATTTAAATATAGCTCCTGCCACCAACTTCTAAAATTTTTAGATATTAAATTCAAAATAAATCAGAATTAATTAAATTAATTTTTCCTTCATAATTAAACTGAATTAAAAATGTATTTTAATTTAATTATATTTTATTAAATTTAAATTAAATGTTTCTTAAATTATATATATTTTTAAAATTTTTATTAAATTAAATTTGAATAAATTTATTCGACTGAATTTTAATTACATTCAATTTTATTTTTTAATTAAATTATATTATATTTTATTTAATAATATTAAAATTTAAATTAAATTTAAAATTGTATTTTATTTTTATTTCATGAATATTAAAAATTAAATTGAATTTAAAATAAAGTTTTATTAAATATTATTTTGTTTTTATTGTTTACAAGTTGCATTTTGAAGGTGAGACCATTGGAACTTTCAGGAATGAGCTTATTAACTAAGAAGTCAAAATTTTATTCCTAAGCATGCTCATCAATTAGCTTATTTTATTCTCAAGTATACTTAATACTTAGCTTTCACCGATCTCAGAGAACGAAATAAATGGGTTTTCTCTACCTATTTGGTTTTATGTCTTCAGAAGACGGTAGAATTCTCATTAGGAAATCCATAAATTATTTCAAAATAGAGTTATAAATTTTAATTAGACTGCTATGAATTTAAGTGTTTTTTGTTTTTTTTCCTTTCTTTAGTGAACAAGAAAAATACATGATTTTTTTCAGAAGCAACCTTTTTTTTATCGTTTAGCCTGCTTGGAATTTTACTAAATTCTAAATTTTTCTTTCTTTCTCTGAGTATAATTTCATTTCCTCTCGTCATTTGTTCATTCAACTTTTATCTTTGAATTTTCCAAGTTGTTCCATTTAATTTTTTTCTCTTTCTGTACTATTGTTTTGGTATTATATTAACATGTAAAACTATAAACTTTTAAAATACGAACACACAAAATCACAGAGAGAAAAGAAGAAGAAAATGGGGCAGTAAGAGAAAGGATAGCAGAACTAATAAAACAGCTGAATACAGAGAAAAAACTTATACAAAAATCGGTAAACTCGGCCAAATTTTATTCAATGTAATCAATTTCATTGAAAGATATCATGCACAGACAGACAGACCCATAAACATCATTGAAAACTGGTTGCTTCGTATTCAGGGATGCTCTAAATGTTTAGATAGGTAAGATTTTTTACTCCATCGCAATCTTTTTCCTTTACTATGTATAGATAATAAAGTGAAAACCCACAAACAAGAGGGTTTTTTTTCAAGTTACCAATTGTACCGATTTACCGGTATGTGTCAAGTTTCTTTCTTCAAGTTTCACGAAAGAAACTTGACACGTTTATCTATATGTAAAAAATAGAGAAAAAAAATTGGAAACGTCAGGACAAATTAGAACAAACAGGAGAAAATGAAAATCACACATGAAGGAACCTACGGGTTTCGAATAATATATGAGCCGACAACTTCATAAAAAATAAAAAATAAAAATAAATAAAAATAAAAAAATAGATGATCAGGTTAAATCTAGAAACAATATAGAGATATTTTTTCAATATTATAGAACACTTTTTTTTTCCTCTTCCAGTTCTGAAATAGAAATAGCAGAAAAAATTATCTTGATTTCAGAGTAAATGAAGTCCCAAAAATGTTCAGCATTTAAAGACTAGGATACCTCTTAACTCATGTGCCTTTTAATGCGAAATTTAATAGCTCTTTTTGTTTGACCTATACATAGTCAAGAACGTATTCGAAGTTTCTTCATATCTTAGGTTATTTTTGCGGCAATTTTGGGGCGAGTTTTTGATAGGAAGCTTTACTAGAGACTACAGCACAGCAGGGGGCGAGCCTTGAGTTTTTTCGGAACGGGTCGGGCGAATTATTTTGAAAATTTTTCAGGCTTTATCGCATCAAATCTTTATATTTTCAGGTGGGGTCGGGAAAAAATTTTAAAATTAGACCCGTGCAGACCGCTAGTAACTATGGTTTTGATCATCGCTTCTTCTTTCTTCCCCTCCCGGCTCCAGAAACAGGAATTTTCAAAAATTAGAGACTTTGGATTTTACTGCGCAGTAGGAGAGTTTTTCTCCCTATTATTGCAGTGCCGCAGTAGCTGGAGCACTTCTTTTTGAATTCTTAGTTTTTAAAAACTCCCCGCTTCCTTCCACTTTAATTTTTTAATTTTTTTCACTGGGCATATAAACGGGTTGTTTTTCTATTCCAGACCAACAAACTGACTGGGAATTGGGTAGATTTTTTCTATCGCAGTGTTTAGGAAGCATTTTGAATTTTTTCTTGGGGATGAGGGGTGGGGAGCTGATTAACCCACCAATTTAGGGGAAACACAACCATATTTGGGGACCCCGTTTTGATTGGGAGAGTATAGCCCAAGAAACGTTTTCAAACTAATTCCCCAAAAATTCTATTACCGTAGTTGATCTGATTAACTAATAGTTCTAATCAACTAACTGATTTTTTTAAATTGGTTGGCTGTATCAAAATTCCTAAACTATAGTCTATTTCATTATTTAATCGCCGGTGCGCAATGTTTACTTTTTCAATTAGTTCTAACTTAAATATTAACTGTCATGCAGCCTTTTTTCGTTAACAGTTTACAGTTTAAAATTAAAATAATATACAAATTTGATCTCAAAAAACCAAAACATTTCCTTCTTTGCATGTACGGGCAAGATACAATTTAACTTAACTATTTAACAAATTACTTTAATTTAAAAAAGTGTAAATCGGGAATGCAATTTAGAGCCCCCTTTAAATTTTTGAAGGGAAGCACTTGCTTACCGTGCCTTTTCAGTAATTAGGCCCTGGGTGGGGTGGTTCACCAACTAACCCCCATCCCTTAAATACGCCCCTGTATACAATTTTAATGATCACCGGCCCACTATCCTTTTGAGAATTTGCCAGAATTGCGAGATGGCAGTCCGCTCGTGAATATGATCCAACTTTAATAGTTAAGACGTAACATTTCTGTGCTGAGCTGATTATACTTTTAATAAATTAAAATGAATGCAAAATTCAGCCTGAGAAATATTGAATTAAATTTTTGAGGAAAAGAAATTTAACTTCTTAAATTTTCAAAATATATGCATTTTATAAATTTGAATCCTCGGTAGAAAATTCATAGCTTCAAAAATGCTTTTAATTTTATGCCTGCAGTGTATAAATATCAAATATCATCAGCATGAAACAGATCAGTGCTGATTTTGTTTTTGGAGAAATGGAGAGAATAAAAATTATTCGATAATTAAAATAACTAATGCTACATTATTTTTTACATTATTAAAATTTAGTTAAAAGATTACCATTATTCTGAAAATGACAATAAAATGAAATTATGCATCGTCGATACTTTAAAGAATAATAGGGATTTTTTATCAATTTGGAACCGATGTTTCTCCATCCGTTTATATTTCAACTTAATTTAGGTAATGTGGCGCCATCTATTGAGGAACTTTGCAAACTAGCTTAGAGCAGCTATCAAACGTAAATATTCATTATTATAAATGATTTTTTACTTTTTATACAAGGCATAGTACTTCTAAATTTGCCTATATCTTCTTTATTAAGGTACCTTTAAAATAAATATTTTTAAAAAATTATCTTTAAATTAATATAATAAATGATAAAAAAAATTTATTTGAATAAAATATAACCAAAATGAATAAAAAAGCTTTGTGAAAAGGATTTATAAAAAGAAAGCTGAAAAAAGGAGACGATTTTCTAAAATGCTTATTGGTTAAGTTTAAAAGTTTTAAAGTTTTTTAAAACAGTGGTCTCCCAACTTTTTTGATTGTACCTCTATGGGAAATACAAATGCATATTATTTTATTTATTTATTTTTTTTTTTTTGTTCTAAACGGACGTTATTTCTAACGGAGGCTGCCTATTAGAATAGCAAAAGAAGGTTTTTGTTCTAAACAGCCGTCCTTAACAGGCAAAGTAATATTGATATAATGATAATATTATTGTTATCATAATCACTTAATTTAAAAATAAGTTATTTTTCTATCAATACAAAACTTCTTTTTAGAACACTGGTAATAAAATTCGATATTATTCGGTTTTTATCGTTAGATAAAAGTTTAGTAACTCAATTATTCACTCTAATTGTCCTCATTTATATTATATTTAGCTCTGCATATAAAATATTTATTTATATTAAATTTTTTTATAAAATTTTGAAATGGTGAACTTCAATAAAACTCATAAAAATAATGTATTGCTCACTAGGTACTGTAAGTGTATAAATACCAACATAGACATATACCTTTTGGGATAATTTTCATGAACTTTTCAAACTGCTGTTGGAGAAAAGAAAACCAATAACTTAAATTTACACTGATAAAGAAAAAAGTGTAAAGAATGCAGAAGATTTTTTTTGGAAATAGAAAAAGTGATTGTTTTCGCCCGGGATCGAACCGGGGACCTTGCGCGTGTGAAGCGCACGTGATAACCACTACACTACGAAAACAACAAATATTTTTGCTGTTTTATTAAAGACATCATAGTTTTCTAAATATATGAATAACAGTCGTTTTGAGTTAAAATTTCACAAATGTCGTATAAGTAATATATGTAAATATAAACAACTAAAAGATTTTTAAAGATTATTTGTAATGTATTATGTATTTCATTCTAACATAGTTATTCATCTATTATCAAAATTATACGTAACTTCGTTTTTTGTAAATTGAGTAATATTTTATTTAATACTAAACTATTTACACAGGCTTACGCAATGCAATTCATAAGTGTATACTTAAACATTCTCGGCTTTAGTGAATTTAAAAATAGCGTTTACTTTTATAACTCATGTAAATTAAAAAGTTAAAAATAACAGCTAATCTTATAAACAACAATTTTGAGGAACTTCTTCAGGATTTGAATTCTTGTCAGATTTACTTATTTATTTATTTATTTATTCATTTATTTTATAATGAATTTACTCGGAACTGACTTGTTTTAAGTTTTCGGGCCGTTTAAAGTTTGGCAATTATAGATAAAAAAATATACATGTACAAATATGCGTATTGATACCTTTGGAAATATTTCACAATTTTTTTATTCAAAATTTCAAAGTCATGATCATAGGCATAACCAGGATTCCGAAAAGGAAGGGGGCAACGATCGAGACGGTGGTTACAGTGCTAAATGTTGTTTGATTGAACCCAATCAAGAACCAATTCAGTTTTCGAGTCATTGAGGTTATAACCCCCAACCCTCCTAGCTACTTCACTGTTTTTGAAAAATTAATATGAAACTTGTATACACGATAAAATACTTATAAATATTAAGAAATACTTATTTTATATTCAAATATTTATACTTAAGTATTAAAATTGAAATATTTATACATATGTATAAATATTCCAATTTTAATACTTAATTAAAGTATTAAAATAAGTAATTAAAATTACAGTATTAACTAAAATTTGAACGTTCTCTCAGAATAGTTTTATTCCTTAATAAAAATCGAGCTCATTAAAAAATATTCATTTCTGTCATGTCAACTAAGAAATAAAAAAAAAATGGAATAAAATAAATTAACCTTCAAAATATACAAGATTTTCTTCCCCGTGATACAAGTAAATTTTTCGAAATTTTGCGTATATGTATATAATCCCTTTTTCCAGCATCTAAGCTTCACTGCTTACTGACTACATGTGAAAGAAAAACAGTTGTACAGTTATGCTTCCAAACAGACGTGTTTCCCAAACTTTTAACATTTGAATCATCTTATTTCAGAAATTGAGTTTATATATATATATATATACACATACATATATATATATATATATACAGGGTGTCCTAAAAACATTGACCTCGACTTTTATTCTTTAAATATTGATCTTAGACATATATAATAAATTACAAAGTTGAGTAAAAAAAAGGTACAGAATTTTGAAATCGATACAAATTTTCAGGTGATTAAATTTAAAGAAATACAAAATTTAAATTTTTATACCGTCCCCGTACAAAAACATTTCCAATGAGTAAAAGGTGTCCCCTACACTAATAAGGCGATGTACAAAATTTCAGCATTTTATCATAAAAAGTCCAGATATGTTTAAACAAAGTTGGTGAGGTATTAATCACAAATTAAAATGTCAATGTTTACAGCAAGAGTGCAAATGACGCAACGCAGAAATGCATCATAGGCAAATAATATCTGCCTCTTCTTTAATAGATCTTTGGCATGGATGGAAAAAATTTTGAACAAGCTTTTTAATCTTTGTGTAAAGTTATTATTTCTACACAGTGTAGATACTTTTGTATCAATAACAAAATTATTATTTATTTATGTAATCATTGTTTTCTTTCGTAATTTGTGTATGACCCCTGAAACGCGATCTGCCGACATGATTTTTCCCCTCTGAGAACCCATGTCGATGCATCGAAAAGTGGTTTAAGTCAGCATTTTTGTCTTTTCATATCTCTGGGACTTTTTATGATAAAATGCTGAAATTTTGTACATCCCCTTATTAACGTATGGGGCACATTTTACTCATTGGAAATGTTTTTGTACGGGGACCGTATAAAAATTTAAATTTTAATTTTGTATTTCTTAAAATTGAATTCCCTTGAAAATTTTAATCGATTTCATAAAATTCTGTACCTTTTTCACGCAACTTTGTAGTTTATTATATATGTCTAAGATCAATATTTAAGGAATAAAAGCCGAGATCAATGTTTTTGGACACTCTTTGTATATATATATATATATATATATATATAAGAAAATCAAAAAAGATCGAGAGGTGATATAAGTGCCAACAGGGAAATAACAAATGGCCAAGGGGGATTGTGACCCCTTGTTCCCGTTTATAGCCAGCTATTACTCCTAAGGAAACACTCACTGAACCGTTACGTGCCTGTGGCCATATTTCCTTGAGAGACATATTTCCTTGATTTCCTATTGAGAACGGCTCAATGGTTATACTAAAACTCTATACACTAGTTTGTTGAGCTTAATAAGAAGCAGTTTTAGGGCTAAAAATATTTCAAAATTTTATTCCGCGTTAATTAATATATAAAAGTAAAAAGTCGAAATTATTCTTTCAATTTTATCTATACAAAAATATGTGATTGATTTCGTGAAAACTTTTCTCAATAAACGAGACTCAAGGGGGTATTTTGACTTTTATTTTATACTCCTATACCTGCCCTCGGAACATAGGGAAATGAAACATTTTTTTATATCTACTATAATGATCGCTCATAACCCGAAAGCAAACTTGCCCGAAAGCAACGTGGCAACGTGGCAACGTCGAATATTTCTGCTAGTTTAATATACAATGTCATTTGAATTAAATTCGAATGTATAGTCTTAAAAATTCACCAATATATAAAAATTCACCAAGATATCTACGAAATAATACACATGTATAGTAGAAATTCATGGATAAAAATACTTGTCATGACGCACTAATTGAATTATTTATTTATTTATTTATTTATTTTGGTGGCAAAGATTTTGCCACTAAAGACATCAACTTTTCCTCAAGAAGAGCCATACTTCGTTCCGTTTCGAATAAATTATTGAATTTACTGCAGCTTAGTATTTTTAAAAGTTTATATTGAAAAATATCATTTAGAAAAGACCATTTTATTTATTTCCGAGTTATATATAAGTATTCATAAAAATTATGCATTTGCTTTAAAATGTGCCTTGGGATGTTATAAATGTAACCAAACCATTGGTAAATATTTTTAGCATAATTATAAACCTTAAAACATCTGAAGCATTGATTTAAAATTTCATAAGAATTAATAAAATATTTAACGAATATTTACAATCATATCTGATTGCATTGATAATAGCTATATTTGTACTCTGTCTTCTTTTCATTCTAAAAATACTATATATTTTCATTCATGAAACGCATGTATTTTCAAAGGAATTAGAGAAAAAATATAATTTATATCTGTTGGTAAAAATTGGGAAACAAATACCTCAAATTGGACAATAAAAAGATCTGATGTGAGCAACACATGACTTTCCTTATATAATACAAAGAATTTGCTACTTTTACAGTTAAAAAAAAATGTTATTCTTATAGTAGATACTTATATTCTTTCCAAGATATTGAATTTTCTTCAATTAGTCGTCATTTTCATTGATTTAGTGTCATTTTTATCAATTTGGCGTGATTTTTGTTAATTTGGCGGCAATTAAAAATGTCGCCAAGTTGGCGACATTCCGCCAAAGTCGTCGCCAAAATCTCGCCAAGCGTTATGGACGGAGAAATAAGTTATTCTTACAGCAGATAAATGAGTATTGGCGTTCAAATACAAAAGTATTACTCAAAGTATATTTTTTCATGAATGGAACGAGCTGGACCCACGAGAATGATGTCATCCAATTTATCGCATGGTATTACATATGAAAAGTGAACATGTTTCTCAATAGGAAATATTTTTTTTTCATTTTATATGACTCTTTAATAATTTTTTTGAAAAATGTGCAATATCTCAAGAACGGTTCATGTTAGCGTTCTAAAATTTATGTGAATCGTTCTCTAATGAAAAATTACATAAGAAATGTCTATTTGCGTAACTTTATTAGCGGTTTTGATTTTTTGACGATTTTTTCAAAATTTCACTCAAAAATTTAGGGGTGTTCTGAACATTCGATTGCGTATAAAAACAATAGGCTTCCAATATTTACGGATTGTGATTTTTGTACCAAATTTCGTTCGAATCGGTCCATTCGTTCGTCAGTTATCGTCTTCACAGACTCACTGACACACACACACACACACACACACACATCACTTCAAAAGTGTTTGATTCGTGATCAGGGATGCTTGAAACGTGCTCTCCCGTCGAAAACTCGAATTCAAATTTTCGACCCCGTCACAATACTTTCCTTATACATTATGTATATAAGGAAAGTAATTAATAATCCCCCTCTCCTCCCCCTTCCCGGATGTATGCCTGAAAGAAACACTATACAAAAGTTATCATAAAGTGACACACAATGATTTTTTTGCTGAGGGACCCTGATTCTCCTAATCGGGTACGGGTCCCACCCACCTAACTGGACATTGTTTGGCATGTTTCCCAAGAAAACCCACTAAAGAATTCGTCTCAAGTCCTTGTTCATACTGTAACCCTGTTCTACGCCAACCTCCTAGGCGCGAAAACTAACAGCAGAGCCGAGCTATTACGTCCTCCTAAAAGCAATTCGTGTTCGCGCTCCTTCTGTGCTATGACCGAAACCTGTAATTTCGGCCTCCCAACCGTTCTATTACGGCCCTCTATACTTTGCCGCCTTCTAGCAACGAAACATGCCCCAATACAATGGCGGATATATTCGCTCTAACATCAGAAAGAATATAATAATGTAATAGTAGCAGAAAAAAAGGGAATATAGCGCTTGTTTTCGAACAAAACTGTATGGCTTTGTGATTTCTTTTCGTCCAATGATCCTTGAGGTTTTTTTAATATATATTTTTTTCCTTTTTTATAAGGTTGGAGAGTAGGATTTGATTACTTGGTGCTCTTTCTGCGTTGTCCACAGATATTAATTTCCACCGATAATGATAGAGTCAAAAAGGGAATTTTATTTCGCTTGCGTTAATAGCAAATATGGAATTACACTAATCATGACGGGAGGGTTTTTTCGAACTTTCAATTAAGTTGAAGATGTTTAAAAACAATCTAATATTCTGATATAGTAGAAAAGAAATGAGACTGAATTGATTTCAGAATTTTAATTAGAATTTACATTTTTAATATCTTCGGATTCTGTGTTATTTATTTCTTAACTTTAAGACATATTTAATGCAGTAAATTAATTTTATTTTTCACTTTATTTTTCCTACATAACTTGCACAATTATTTTTTTTTATTAATTATGAGACGTGACTTCACTTTATTTTACCTGATTGATTTGATTAATTATATTCGGAATAAAGCAGCTTTTTTAAGTAATATAACAAAATTCTAAAAAAAATAAAATAATCAATTCAATCTAATAAACCTCACCAAAAATGCTTAAATTTAAGCTAGTCTTTGATAACCATATAAGCTTAATTAAAAGCAGAAATAAATCCCAAATAATGAGAAATTCTATCAAAGTATACAGTGGGCCTTGAAAAAAAATGCAACGTTTTCCTAACATTATTGTGTCACTAAAATTACTTGTCGTACTCAAGTATCAACAGCTTGTGTCGACTTTTAAAATAGCATAATGCAGTAAGTTCAAGCGAATGCCTAGGATTCCGATAAAGCGATTTGCGGTTCTGCGAAAATTCAAAAAGAAAAAGCAAAAATATCAGCTTGCAAAAAAAAAAAAGAAAAAATATCAGCTTGCCACCTTTCAGAAATCGAGTATGAAACCCCGTACGGAACCGATTTGAAATTTAATTTTATGGAGGAACCCCAAAATGAGAAGAAGTCCACTGTGGTCCAAATTAAGCATTCACCTTTACGCGTTTTTGTTAAAATTTAAGAAAATTTACACGAAATTACCACGTCGCGAAACACACTTTGAAAAACAGGGTATAGTCGTTCAACTGGCACTTATGTCGATAAGAATAGATGATGTCTTTATCGACATATACATTGTTAATGCACGAAGAAAAAAAAATGTTTTGGTTTATGTACCAAAAAAATATTTAATCTTTTTTAAATGTAAATTTAAAAAATATTTTTTTATCTTTTATTTGTACATGCATGTGAATAGATATATTTGTACATTAGCTTTATCTATAAAAAATGAAAAACACGATTTACCCCAATATATGTATTTTCTTGAAATTGCATCAAATGTGGTCATAGTAAAATAGTTTATATTTGGTGATGAAGGGGTGGGCGGTGGGCCATACAAATTTTCTTTTATAATTATGTGTAACTCTTTTGATCAAAACATTTCTGCTCAGCTCACAAACAGATTTCTGGCTACAATCTAGTACATGCATGCTCATAATTACTTTCTATATATCAACTATTGATTGCACACCAGCTCACCCGTAAAATTTATGTATCAGAGAATTTACTTCAATTATTTATGTGCTTTAATTTCTCTATTCTTAATTTCAAAATCGATTTCTTTTAAAATAACATTTTTAGATTCGAATAATTATATCTAATAAAAAAAAAGCAACAGAAAACAATCTTTAATTACGAGTAAATAATTATTTATCCCAACAACCGTACAATGCAAAGAAATCAAAGAGAACTGAACTCTACTGTTTCATTCGAAAAAAGAAACGACAATGGGGTGTTTGAGTTAAGTCAATACTCTTTCTCTGCTCTCATTTCATTTAAAACCTTTTCTTTATTCTCTTCAACTTCTCCGCTCTTTCGGTGAGGCTTAACTGACAGCTTACAAGAGTTCCGAGCCTTAAAACGTCGATCATTTCTGAAACTACGGTGGCAACAATGAGAAAGAAAGCTAACTTTGAGGGGTTATCTTAGCTAGCAGAGGTATTTTCAGATATGGAATTGGACTTCGTAATAATAGTGGTATTTAACAACGGATTAGAAAATGATGAATAATAAGTTTTAACGCTTCCCAATATTGGAATTTTATGTTTATTAGTATAATATAAGACCGACTCCGTTTCCAAAATCCAATAGTTTATCACAGGACAGTAATTCGGGCATAATTCTTGAAGATATACACCATTTGACTCCAAATTTCGCAGGAAATTACTGTGTAATGAATTATTTAAACATACAAACTTTAATGAGCCCAAACTCGTACATGTATAGAGATTTTATTTTCCCCTAAATTGATACAACAAAATGAACGCATAAATATTCTGAATGATGCACAAAGGGGATAAACATTCTGAATGATGCACAAAGAGGAAAAACATTCTAAATGATGCATAGAAAAGTTAACATTCTGAATGATGCATAGAGAGGACAAGCATTGTAAATGATGCATAGAAAGAATAAACATTCTGAATGATGCATAGAAAGAATAAACATTTTGAATGATGCATAGAAAGAATAAACATTCTGAATGATGCATAGAAAGAATAAACATTTTGAATGATGCATAGAAAGAATAAACATTCTGAATGATGCATAGAAAGAATAAACATTCTGAATGATGCATAGAAAGAATAAACATTCTGAATGTTGCATAGAGAGGACAAACATTTTGAGTGGTGCATAGAGGGAGCCAAGTGATATTTAATACGGAATATTGGTTCCTTTGGACCCTGATACGAGCTTGGCGCTGACGATTCATCCCCATCATCAAGTGATCCAAGGCGGGAGAGAACAATGATTTCTTTGCAATGATTGCTATTCGTGTAAGATCAGTTCGCAGTTCCTGGAAGATGATGAAAATGGACAGGCTGTCAAAGACAGCTCTCTGGAAGGAATCCCAAACATTTTTGATATGATTAAGATCCGGAACATACTGGCCGCTGTACGTTTAATGCTAGAGTAACACATAAGTAAACTCGATACATTTTTCGAATATATTTATGTGCTAAAGTGGATACATACTTTGCACAGATTGTCACAAGATAGGTCACAAGATTATCCCAAGATAGGTTAGAATATTGACACAAGATGGATCACAAGATTGTCACAAGCGGACATACACACCTGCACAGTAAAAATTGTGGATTCGAGTTCTAAATTGGCTAAAACGTGCAAATCCGTCGAAAACTCCAGTTCGAAATTTTTCGAAACCAACAATTCCTTACAACATTACCATGTATTTATAGGGTTAGTGAAACTGTTACATTCACCGCATTATTGCACTACCGATGCCCACAATTCAATTCGTCTACCACCCCCATAATTCCAAACCAAAGCTTTAAACAAGGATCTTCGGAAAACTCAATCCGCTGCCGGTCGGGGCCGCTGCCGGGATCCTCCAATATTTGGGGTCGGGGATCGGCTTGTTTGACGGGAACAGGGATAGACACTTAACAGGGCGGGCGGCGCTGTCACCCAGAAATTTAAATTCAGTTTCTGTTGTGTTTGGACGTGGAAAAGTTTTAAACGAGGTGTGGAAATCGCGTTAGCGACATTTCGGATCAAGAGTGAATGGGTGGTGGAGGTTATTGGAAGTCTCTTGACAGTCGGTTTGTTCCGGGAAGGTTTTGAAATGGGAATGCAATAATGGCTTCCATGAGCGATGCTTAATTTTGTGTAAAATGGTTTCGTAATTATAAATGCTGATCCTTTTCCAGAAAGTGCCTGAAATATAATAAATTTTGAATTTTGAAATAGTTCATTGGGGGCGGGGGAGAATTTATTGAGTACGAGCAGTTGTCAGAAAAGATTGAAATTGAAACTGAAACAGAAGGAATAGCGGAATATTATTGATATTCGGATGGCAGTGATGCAAAATTGAAAAGTTGCTGCCTAATTCTCTCAAAACTAAGTTTAAACTTAAAGTTCTAAACTAAATTATAAATTCCAACTTTAAAATTCAAACAATACTTATGGCTTGAAAATAAATATACTTTATCATATTTAAATACTTGTCATATTTAAAATCATATTTAAAAGCATATTAATAGCATATTTAAAATCATATTTAAAAGCATATTAATAGTATATTTGAAACATATTAATAGTATATTTAAGAACATATTTAAAAGCATATTAATAGCAAATTTAAAATTATATTTAAAAGCATATTAATAGCATATTTAAAATATTTAAAAACATATTAATAGCATATTTAAAAACATATTTAAAAGCATATTAATAACATATATAAAATTATATTTAAAGCATATTAATAGCACATTTAAAATCATATTTAAAAGCATATTAATAGCATATTTAAAATCCTATTTAAAAGTATATTAATAGCATATTTAAATCATATGCTATTAAAAGCATATTAATAGCATATTTAAATATTTAAAAGTATCATCCAGTTTCGGAGGCAAGAAAGAGGCTCTGTTCAAGGCCGCAAAATGTCTTTCCTGGGAAATGAATATAACAGACAGATATTTTCTTCCCTTTTCTGAAGTGACTGATCTGTTTGTCTTATACTGTTTTCCACGATGAGTTTCAATTTTCAACTTATTTTGACCCAGTTTAAGAAAAAATACTTTATACTAGAAGTATACTCGCTCTTCGTACGGAATATATAATATAAAGAAATATAAAATTCCAAATTATATGAAAATTCGTATAGTTTTCTGAATGACATTGTTATTTAAAACATTCTATTAAAATATTGATTTAATTCTTAAAAGAAATATAAGAATCTCCGTTCTCCTTATTCAAAATTATCCTCACAGACAGATCTGTAGAAAAAAACACCCTGGTCCCGTTTGTGAACAAATTTACAAAAAATATGAAATTGGATCAAAATATGCCAAAATGAAAACGCCATGAAATTGGACCAACATACGACAAAATGAAAGCATTAAAATGGTATTAAAAGATAGATATACCCGTACCATTTTGTGGTTTAAAACAAAATCGTTTTGTTTTAAACCCCACACATTCATGTGGTTTAAACAAAATCAATTTTATTTACTGAAATTTTAGACGCAAAGAATAAATTTCAATTATATTTACATGAAACCAAACGCTTTATTAAAAAAAGCTCCGTCCTGAATAAATTGAACTATATAGATATCTTCCAGCAAAAATTCATGGTGATGCTATTGTTCTATCCAGGACGCGAACTCGCAGCTCAAATATTTTATCTTTGACAATTAATATTTCTTAAAGTACAATTGCAAATACATTGCATTGCAAATAATAGGTCGTACAATTGCAAATTAAGAACAGTCTCAAAGATTGTTTGAAAGGCAGGGCAATCACGGGGATATAAATAAAAGTTATATCCGCCCAGGAACAACAATTGAAAAAATGGATGATTAGGGGTACAATTAATAAAAAAAATAGACGGTCAGGAGGTACATAGGATAGAAATTTACAGTTAGGAGTATTTGGGAAAATAAAAATTGGAAACCACTAGCATACGTCATTCATTAGATCTTTTAGCTACTGAGTCTCTAAATTAAGTCTAAAGCGACCGCTTAAACAGCGTCCGCACTATGTAATTGTAGTTCAAGATATTTTGGGCCTATCGCTAACATTAGGAGATTTTACTCTTACAATACTGTTATGAAATGCATGCCCTTGTTTATTAATTATTTCCTTTCTAAATTTAACTTTCGGCGAATTTCATTTTACTTTCGATTCTAAAACTTGTTCTTAAATTGTATTCCAAATTGATAACGCGCCAATTCTGCAATTCGGCCTTTTGGATCTCTCCCGCCAGTTTCGGTAAACCTTGGCGTAGTGTTTCGTTCCCGCGTGTTTGTACATGTACCGCGGATTTTGCATTTCATATTCTTTAACATGGGAACTTATTTTTCTGTCGTCATGAACTTGCGCAGGTATATTAAAGACGCTTCGTCGTGGAAATTGTGATTAGTTTCAGTTGGCGATGTAATCCCACAGAGATAAGACGCGTTTAGTCCGCCAGGCTCGGCATGAAATCGAAAATGCCTTATTATAAATTAATTGTATTTTCTAAATTGAATTATTAAAAATAATTGATGTAATAACGAAATGCCGCGTTTTTCTTTCAAGATTTAAATGGAATTGATAAATATGAATGAAATTATGAGATGTCCAGTAATTCTAATTGTGGAGCGGAAATATGACCTGATTCATGAATGTTAATGTTTATCGTCTTTTCGTGGAGAAAAGCTATTGATTCTATGACATGAATATTTATGTTTCGACAAAAATAAAGAAGTAATTATTTTTATGGAATATATCTGCCTGGTCCATTCAAACCTTCAACACTTCCGTATTTCAAGCTGTATCGTCACTGTTTTCACATTCATTCGGACATCCAAGATCCTTAGACACAACGCAAGTATGATAAAAAAAATCAACCACGTCCAAAGCTGTTCCATTACGTGGAGTTTGATAGAGAATCCGCCTGAGGAGAATTCCTTACAGGGTGATCACCGTTGGCATCGTATCACGTCAACTGACCGCCTAACCACTCCTCTCGATCATTGCCAGTTATATGCTATCTGGAGCATACAACAATACCTAATCAATCACCTAGGCTAATCAATCACCTAGGCTTCTTTTTTTTGGGGGGGGGGGGGAGTTAAACAGTCTCTATGAAATCTATGTGATTTTTGGTCAATCGTCCACATTAGGAAATTTAATCTTTTATAACTCCTAACCAATTACCTAGGCCAACGGCCTCAGAAAGAGTCAGGGGCGCAAAAGGAAGAAGATAAAATCATTCACCTGAAGTCCGAAGTATCTTTGAACCATGTATGCGTTAGTGATAACTGTCCAACAATTTATCCATTTGGTCAAAGCTCCATTTCCATAATAAATCCCACCAACCTAATTACCTATAAACACCCCAAAAATCGCAAGTGTTCAAATTATTTTTACCCTGAAAGACAGCTAACGGCTGCTTTATATAGAAACCACAGGCAAATCAAATCTGAAATTGCAAAATGCAAACGACCAATTAGTATTAGCATATAGGTAAATCTGATCCTGAACAAAACGCCCACGCCACTAAGCAGGACAGTTTTGACAGCCAAAAATTTAGAAGGTGCAGCTCCTAAGATGAGGGTTTCCACGAGCCATCCAAAAATTTACGTTAAGCTATTTCAATTGTCAAGCCAAAAATTTACGTTATCCGATTATAAATAGGGTTTTTAGTTGATAAGGTTGGTAGAAATGTACAGAACAGTCAGTTTTCATAATAGGTAGAAATTAAAATGAAATAAAGATATATTAATATTACCATGCTGGCCCTAAGTATTTTGCTACCAGAGACACTGCGAAATTTTGTCGAGCACAATTTATCAGACATCCTTTCGACAAAATACATAGCATTTCATATTTCCAAATATTAACTTTTTGAGAACTCAATTTGTCCATGACATTCTTGGTTAGTTCATATTCCCGGGATGCCATATAGCCTAGTAGCATTTAGATTGTTTGGAACATAGCCGCATTTAGCTCATATAAACATTAAAAATTGGAAAATATATATAAGTTTTCAATATTTAAAATTTATTAGAGTTTTACTCCAATACTTAAAAACATCATTTTCCCTGACATTGAGAAGATATGCTCTAAAACGTAATTTTATTTCGGTAAGTGAAACTCATACACAATGCCTTATGATTGTTCATGTTAGAGCTGATGTTCATCATTTCAATGAACAAAACATGTTTGTTTACTAAATATCTGAAAAAGTGGTGAAAACACCGACGTTGAGCAACATCAGACTTGGTTAGTAGTTGAGAGGCAGTGGTGATATTAAACTTTGCCACCCTAGAGCAAATAATTTAAGAGCGCCCTTTCGTATAATATATAGTTTTCCGTCCTTAGACCAAAAATATGTTCATCACAAGAAGGTCCCCTTTCTCGTTCAGAAAAGGATATCTGCAACTATATTATATAAGCTATCTAAGCGTTCAGAACCCTGGGGTGATGGTTCCTTGTTGCTTCGTGGCGATACGCCACTAGTGAAAGGATGGAAAGATAGTGGGCTAAGGCTTGGAAAGATAGTGTTTTAGGTAGCCTTGGCTGAGGATCACTGTAGTCTCGCGATTAACACTGCTTTTAAAACACGGAAGATGATCTTGCGGATTTAGTGTTCGCCCATCCTTTCAATTTGTTATCAGGATGATCGCACTTGTATTTTTGAAGTTGGCTCCATGTGAAATTTAAAATGTGAGCAAACTACTCATAGAAAGTCCTCTAAGAAGACATCCGCCAATACAGATCATATGTTATCACGAGCCCGACTGCTGTGATAAAATGTTCCCCAAAAGTCAGAATAGCTCAGGTGGTAGAACACTTGTTGTCTCAAGCAATCGCAGATTAGAATGCTGTTCTGGGCAAAGAAGTTTCACAGGAAAACCGTTGAACAATCTGTTCTTGGCCCCAATATTTATTTCTATAGATCTTTTACCTGAAGTAGACTTCCTATTCAAGCTCTATGGCGGGTTGCATTTGGTATATAATGTGGCTACGATTAGTTGCATGAATTTTATACACAGGTGGATTATTGCAGGAAGGAAGACCAGGAGCTTATCCATCACACGCGTTTGCCATTGAATGCAAGATGCATTACTGTAGGATCTATGTGTTTCTGCAGGTAGACATAGTAATCGGCGTATTCTGTTTCATTTTTTAGTTTTGTCAAAGCTATTGAACTGAAACACTTACCGGAGAAATAATTTACTCTTTGTCACGAATGACAGACAGCTGAATCAGTCCCTAAACCCCAAATTTGCGAGTGCTGAAAGGCATGCGTGATTGCGGCTCAAATATTTACAACACAGTTCTCGAAATTAAGAATAAAAAACTTCAACACTCATTTTCTCCGTACGCCTACTTCCTCTACCCGGCTGCAATCCCTTCATTTAAATCACGATGCCCTCTCTCCAGAGCTCCGGCGACTCACCCCAAACAAAGGAATCAACTTGTCAGCGTCTGGCACATCGTGATCGAACCGTGATATTGATAGTCAACAAAGCGTTGGGAAAAATGTTACGCCGCAGATAACGCAATTGAAACACTTGTCACAAATGGAAATGTAATTTATTGTTGAGAGATATCCATGCAACCGTAACGGTTGAAATAATTAGATGTAAGCCCAGCCGATTTATTTGCCGGGTTTAATAGTTATTTCGTGATTAATATCCTTTGAGCACGAGGAGATGAACATATCATCCGTGGGCGACCTTCCTGGGTCTCGTTCTGGTAAGATTTGTGGCGATCCAAGTGTGCAACAACTGCACCTGGCAGCCTTTGAGGCTTGGGTTTTAATTCACACCGTGTCGTTGTTTCTACAGAGTTTTACAGTGGCCTTCGCTAAGCTATGTAGTCCATCTATTCAGGATCCAGCCTCCAGATCTTGTATATATATATATTGGTGGCCTTCATTTATTAAACACTATAAATAATTAAAAACTATGTTTTATATATAAAAGTAGATAACTTGAGTTCAAGTTATCGTATTCCTATAATTAAAATTCAAAATTATTTTCTTATTTATTCGCATTTCTGTAAAAAAAAATCTTCCTAATTAATATTGAAAAGCAAATGCGTTGTAATGATAACTTTCCAGTCAATGCTGGCATAATAAGTGTAAGATAACAGAAGTGTGTAAATAAGCTATCATAGCTTCCACTGTATTCAAGCTAGCTTTGTCGCAAGTATAGGTATTTTGCTCCTCGAGGCAGTATGAATCTTGGCTGCCCCTATAAAGCACATTTTCGATGAATTCGTATGTTTTCCTTACATTGCAATGAAATAAAAAAAAAAAACATTTACACATTTTTGCATATTAAGTGTTTATTTAATTTATTTTATTATATTTATTTACATTTGGGTACCCAGGGCGCGGTAGCCCAGTGGTCAGCGCGCGGGAATTTTACTCGTTAGGTCCGGGTTCGATTCCCTCAGCTGCCAAAAACTGCCGCCGTGGAGTACGATCACGTTAAACTTGTGGGTCCGTAAGTCCTTCCGAGAGGTTGGTGGTAGGGGGAGTAGGGTACGGTCCCTGTGGATGCCTCCCCTATTGGGTTCCGGTCTAAATTGGGTGGCACTTCCCGGTCGTCTGGGTCTCAACAACAACATTTGGGTGCCCATAGACATTTTACCGCGTGAGGCCTGCACCTCTCGATTTCGGTCGCAAACTATTCCAACCCTATTCTATTTTGAAAGAACACCAGTTATTCAAGAGCTGATATATGTATATATTCATTATCTGAATAGCTAATTTTTTCTTGGATTTTGGGACAGAGGCCAGACTTGATCTGAATTTATAAATATTCAGGCCAGACTGAACCAGGTATGTCAGTTTGATCACGTTAAAAATGGCATTTAATAAACAAAATCTGTAGATTTGTTTTCTAAATTTCCACTATGTCAAGATATGTGTTTAAAAAAATCGCATTTTAAACTTAATTCTAATCGTAGTTTTGACTTCAGAAACCATGGTAAACCACGGCTTTGACCCATACGCAGACCCCTGTCAGCGATCATTATATTATGACTTTACATATTGCCAGGATTTTATTTCGAAGTTGTACACATATAATCTAAAATGACAGTTACCCTAGCTATGAAGCCCTTGGCTAATGTCTCATTTTAAGGTTTATAGTCTCTGTGTGTAAATGTAAGAATACAATAAAGATTGAAATTTTTTGTCTAAAGATAAAGCATTACGATATTTATCTTATGTCTGTTCTTTACTAAATATTTTTAACAAAGCACAAACGTTATCAATAAACTGATTCCTAGTTCATTGAACGTCTCTAAAATGTTGGTGCCCAAGGCCTAAGCTCCGTAGGTCCCATGAAGACTAGATAGACTCTCTCTAATCTTCCATGTTCCTCATGCATACATCTAGCCTGGGCGTGCCATAATGGAAGGTGACGGAGCGATCGTTCCAGAGCGCCAAACCATAGACATCATACAATAGTAGTTACGTGGTTACGTCTATGAACCGAACGAGAAGAGGGCGCCTCTTGACTTGGCCTAAATATATTTTGGCTTCATATACATTATGGGAAATGGCGTTCTGAAATCATTTTCTATAGGGTTTCAAAAGTCTGATTACGCCACTAGTTTTAACACAATTTGATTTTCAGACTGGGCTAAGCCATACTGAGACTCAGTGGTTTCCGTGCGGGACTACTGTTTGGTTTTACTTTTATTTAAGAATAATGTCGAGCTCGGACCGAGTTTAGTCTCCGATACTATTGGGTCGAGAAGGATAAAAGCCACAAATCTCTACAGTACATGACTGTCTACACTGACTAAAATATTTCTCAGTTTACTCAAAGCAGCAAGTAGGTACGAGGTACTGGGATAATACATTTTTATAATAGACTCTCTTTGAAATTTTTACTAACCATATTAAGGATTTTAAACTCCCTAATATGTTTAGTAAATCCCCTTTATATGGTACTACACTAAAGATACATACTCACTAAAGATTTTAAATTCAATTTATTTTAGTTTTCTTATACTAGATGGTAGCACCAAAAGTAGATGGAAAGTTCTTTTAATACTATGATATAACACTAGATGGCAGCAGCAAATACTGTAATTTAACATCTTAAACAGCAATGTCTTTCAATAAATTTTTCAACGGTAGATGTCAGCACCAAAATAAACAAAAGACTACAATCTTTATAATAAGATTATTTTGACATTTTGTATAGGGACTCTGATGTGATAAAGTATACAGACCTACTCAAATTGCTACCAATATAATAAAGCTAAAATAACTTTGTTAAAAGCAACTTAATTTTGTAATGAATGCTGCTCTTAACGAAGCTATTTTAGTTTTATTGTTAAAGAGAGCACATTTTGCTCAGAAGGAAAGTTTTAGATATTTTTCACATTTTTAAAGACATTTACAAATTTATGTCCGTAGATATCCGCGCTTGATGTTGCACTTTAAAACCTTACACTTAAATTAAATTCCCTTGATTTAACTTTTGATAGAAAAACTAAATAGAATCAGCAAAATGCTGAGTTTTTTTTAAATATATATATATATATATATAAAGAGTGTCATATAAAATCATTACAGACCCTTTATAAATTAAGGAAATATTGGAAAAAAATTATGTGTGCTTGGCTTTATTTCTTCTAAAATCTGGCTCAAGCTTGTATTTACAAAATGCAAATCGAACTATTTGATTTTCTAATTAAAAACGTTTTAATTTGTAACTCAATTTAAATTCAAATTTGAAATTATTCAGTATTTAAAAAGCTTGTTTTTAAGATTTTTATCCTTAAATTTACAATGTTTTAAAGAGTTCTGCTTCTAAATCATGCTATGAATTTATCAAACAATGCAATGCATTTATCAAACAATGCAAATAGGAAAAAATCTAAACCATTATTATTTTAAGGTATATTTGCTAACATTTTTCGCCACTCATCGTGATGATCTAGCATTTTCTTTCTTTTACTAAACTGTGAAGCCAGATTTACCACAGTTCATACTACAATCGCGTATTGCCATCTAGTGTTCTTATGAATATTAAGCGAAGTATTTCACTTGTTCCGTTTTTCTGAAGCAAATTACAAAGGATTATATAGTATTTTATTTATTTTTACAGAATTTATATTTCTATTATAATTATATTAACAATCGAATTTTCTATCATAACAAACGCCCGTAGACTGTAGATTGTGGCTACGTAAACATTAATGTCGAAATATTCGACTTTAAGTAAATTTCAACAAGGGCAACTAAAGCATTTTATGAAAGTTTTAACATATTACACTTTACACAACCAAAATTTGTAATTAATTTTAATCCAATCCACATTGTAAAGATAGAAATTAGTAAATTTGCTTATAAGCCTTGATTTTTACTAAACTCATGTAGTTTCCGTAGTGTAGTGGTTATCACGTGCGCTTCACACGCGCAAGGTCCCCGGTTCGATCCCGGGCGGAAACAGAGTTTTTGTTTTGTTTATATAATTATACTTTTCCCCTCTTCTCATGAATATATTATAAATGTTATTTTATTTATATTTTTAAAAAATTGCACTTTTCAAATACCTTACCATCCATACCAAAATAATTTGTAATCATATTATAAAATGCATTTATACATATTGAACTCTGTTGGTTCTTCAATTCGAATCGTAACATGAAAAAAAATATATGTCTAAAATTTTACCTTGTTAAGTTTGTTTGTTGAAAAACAGTCGTCTGTCGCATAAAAAAAATTAATATGTGCAACATGTATAACTTACATTGACTTATCTGTGTTAGCATTGACTTATCTGTGTAAAAACTCTTTTGAAGCCGTTAACAACCATAGAGTAGCCTAAATTGTCCACCGCCTCCCCCCCCCCTTCTGTAATGTATATTACCATCATTGCTTTCTAAATTTTACTGTTTTCTATAGAGAATGATTCTATGAAAATATTAAAATTCTAGTGATCAACTGATTTGAGATCCAATCATGAAGATTACAAAAAATTCTACTTAGTTTTAGTTTTCTATATAATGTCTCTATCCATAATATTTGTTAGCGGTCGGTGCATTTGTTCTTAACGTGTCCACGCCTCACAGACACCAACACTCACATACATGAGCATATTTCAAAAAGTGTTCGAAATTAGTTCAGGAGATCTTAAAACATGCTTATCCTTTAAATTATCAAATTCGAAACATTTTGGGAAAAACAATACCTTCTCTATACAACAATATGAGAAAAAAAATCTGACATAATAAAAGAAGATGTTTGTTTGTGTGTATGTGTGTGTGTCGTCTGTAGCGAGAAATCTAATTGTCGGATAGTGACGTAATTTGGTATAGATGTACTTCAAGAGACGAGAAAATACGCCTCGGATAGATTTTTTAAAAATTCAAATTGCAAAAATATAAAACAACATAAATTACAAATTTCTTCAAAAGTTTGAAATACCAGGCTACAATTATCAGTTTAGAAAATACATAGAGATAAGTGATTTCAATGTCGCTTTAAACCTCAAAATCGCCTCTTGCGAATATGTATTATGGAAAAGAGCGCCCTAAAATTTGTTGCTCCTAAACCAAAAACTCTTAGTTATGCCACTGATACAACGTGAGGTTTTTATAGGGGGATTTAAAGGTATTGTGGCGTAGTGGGTAGCGTGGGTTTCCGGTCACAGCCAAATAAATCTCGAGTGACTTCAATTCTTTATTGACTTCGAATTGATTCTTTATTGACTTTTTGAAATTCGTAAATATACAGGTTTCGGTACAGTATGACGGAATAGAAAAGGGGGGGGGGGGGTACCAGTGCTGAATTTTATTTTCGAATATGGACTCTACAGAACTAATGTAATTTCTCATCCAATGGGGGCAGGAGTTCCCCCAACGCACACACACACATACACAGTTATCTACGGCTATGTTATCTGACATGCTCTTTCTTCTATGGTGTGGTAGAGTCGTGAGCGTTATATTAGATTACCCGGGTTCGATTCCCGACGCGAATCAATTGTAGTTCTTAAGTAAGTAAGGAGTATATTATCTATTCTACACTCACAAAATAAACTTGGGCGCCTTTTTAAAGTTGCTTTGGCTGTTGTTTTTAAAGTACTTTGATCAAATGCTATATGGATTTACTTTAAGAATTAATTCATTTAGCTTCTGAAACCGGTTGATTCTATCATTTTTTGTTATATTCTTATTTTCGCAGTCTTTTATTCACTTTCATTTTTAATGTAGTAAACAAATATCATTTGAATTTAGTTGATTAATTCATTGATTTCATATATAGCTTCCTAAACAAGGTTATTTTATGCTTATTTTGTGTTATATCCTTTTATAAAATTTTTATTCGTGGTATAATGTTTTATTTGTGGTACTAGAATTTGTTGGTATTAGTTTTCTAGTTTTGATCGAAAGTTATTTCATTTAGAGCATGTAGCTTTTCGAAGCCGACTGTTTTTTTGTTTTGTTTTTTTAATCATAGGTCATTTATAATATTCGTAGATTTATTCACTGAGAAAGTATTTTGAATCCTTCTCCTGTTCTTTTTCTTTCTTCTAGGTTTTCCCTTTCATTTTTTTAAAATCTCATTTGGCAACGATTTTTTTTCCACGAGTCACGTGACACCAAGATCGTATCCAGAAATTGATTCTTCCATGAGAGTCTGAAGAGCTGTTAAGACAAAACAATATTGTTTATATGTGCAAAAGATCCCATATAATAAAAAAAATCCTTCTCTTTTGAGGATTTCGGGGGAGGGAGGAATGATGAGACCTCCCAAGTATCCCCCCCCCCCTGGATACGTCCTTGCGTGCGATAATTATATTTTAACATACGTTTTCTTGCCTTTATCTATCTTTCTATCCTGACGAAGGAGGGTGTTCTTTGCCTCCCCCCATAATCGGTTGATACTTTTAATCAATCTTGTATGTTGGTAAACTAATAAAGTAATTACTTTTGTAGAAAAGGAAATCTTTTAATAATTATGAATAATAAGAAATATCTAATTTATATTGTTTTCCGATAATATCCAAATTTGTAAAACAGTAGGGAAATCCCTATGTTAAACGCTTTTTTTTTTCTATTAAATTTATTACATTTTGAAATCAACATAAATTTTTCTTTCGTTAGAATTTTATTATTAGAAAATATTGCACTTTAATTTTTTTTTTCCAGTGCATTCGTTAGTTTCACAAAACTAATAAATTTAGCTAAGGGGTACCCAGTAGTGACTAAATTATCCAATAAAAACTACAACAATTACTTTAAAAAAAAAAATGCAGTCCGGAGGCAAATTTTCTTCTGAAAGTAATTCGTGAAAAAAAAATAATTTGTTGAAAGAGCATGAACAATTTGAGAATCGCTGTTCGAAATACAGTAGAGTCTTGATTATCCGAGTTCCGATTATCTGATATTCCGTGTTATCCGAGTTAGCTCTTTTTCAGTAATTCATCATTTTTTCTGACGAAGTTAAAACTTTAACAATCGTGAAGTCCTGGAATTTTTTTTTTTACTCAGTGAAACCGAGGAATAAGAGGATGATGAAGATAATCCTGGAATAAAGCTACTGAAAATCTTCCAGTTTCAGAACTATTACGGCAGGAGACATTCAAGATTGTCTAAAGGAAGATAAGAAACAGGATGTGACCGATGTTATAATAATAAATTTAGTGAATAAGGCAAACCAATGTGAAGATAAAGATAATGTGTTCAGGAGGAAACGAAATAGAATTTTGCCTACGAAAGACCCCCCCCCCCCTCCCCAGGCCTCTGTCTAAACCGACTCCCAGATTTTTTGGGGTCCTAATCAATTTTATTCATTATATTTTAAAACTTGCTTTTTTGTTTCTTTAAATCCTAACCCATCTAAATTCAATGGCTGAATGGAACATTGTTTATTACGTTTTGTGCCTTATATTTAGCTTCTCAAATGCAACTTTTATGCACGCTATTTTTCCAGGTAGATAAGGGGAAAATATTCAATTCAAATTTTTAGTTTCTGAGAAATCAACAAAATTTATTATCGGTTATAGATATCTTTTAAAGTTGGAAATAGTCGCTTTCCTTAAGACTGCATTATACTTTTATACCTAAGCTCTAATCACATTAGCTCTGATAATCAAGGCTCTATATCTAGGGTTGTAAAGGTGTCGAATGAAAACGCAGACATATTTTTTTGTAGCAAGTTTTATTTTTAAACTGTAGAAATCATAAAATAAACTCCACTGACGCAATTTACAATAATAAATCAGAATATACATGGTTCACCCTTCCTACCATCGGCTGCACACACTCCACGCTACAAGTACCAACTCGTACCATCTCCTCTTGCTTCGCACTTCTCCTTTTTATAACCTGGTTGCCAGCTCCACCTACAATCCGCAATCTGCGCGGCTGTTATTTGAATTTAGGTTCTTCTTTCCCCGGGGAAGACATTGCTTGAAAATTAAGAAGTCGAGAATATAATTGTAAACCCTTACAGGGTGTTTCAAAAAGATTGGATGAAAAAATATCACTTGAGCGATGGGTGGTGGATCCATGGTTCTAATTTAAAAAATGCTTTAATTCAGATTAGGCTATCATCATATGCAAATTTTGATCATAAAGCACCCTTTTATAAAAAAAGAATTCGAAATTTAATTTTTATAAGGGCTTCTTAGAAAATTGTTTCCAATTATAAAAATATTTTCAGTAGCCCAATAAGTAAAAAAAAAAAAAAAACATTCCATCGTCGTAGGATCAAAATTACCCGAGTTAAAGTTTTCAACGGATAATTAGAGACTGTATAAAAATGTTGTTAAAGATAGATACACATGATAAGTTTTCGATAGGAAATGTTTTGTAACAAAATTCTATTGTTATACGATCCCTGAAATCTATGGTCTTGCCCTTTCTTTTGATTGGGTTAAGTAATTTAAATCCTATAACTTTAACAACTTTTTACAACAAATTTAGCATATTAGGGAACTGTTACCCCCTCCCTCCCCAAAAATATATTTAAAGAAAAAACAATTTGATAATCGGAACTTTCTTTTCAGAGGGCTCGTATTAAAATTTAAAGTTTGAACTTTTTTTCTAAAATGTGACACGTGACTGATGAAACTAGTCTGAAAGTCTATCTTATTTAAAACATTTCTTAAAAAGAAATCATGAGTCCAATGCGACTGATTGTCATGCAATCTTTCTCAAGCATCCTATGTAACAAAAATAATGTCACCGTGCATGGTTAAAGAACACAGAAATGTTACGTATTCGTTATAAAAGAATGAAACTTTATTTATTCCCAGAAAATACGAGAGTGGTGGTCATTTTTCACAAAAATATTTTATCTTCATACAAAAGTAATGTTGTTTTTTTGGCATTTTTTTCCCTCGGGTTGTTGAGAATTACGTCTTCTTTTCACAGTGTCTTGCTGATAGTGGATGTCCTATGGCGTTGAAATGGATATTGTCTATTGGATGAAGAAGAGTTGTTCCTTACTTACCGTCAGTCTTTTCTTCGGGGAATGGACCAGCAAAGAGAGTTCTGAGCATAGCTGCAAAACAGCAAATGTATGTCAGATGTTTTACATTTATATATTATTATTTGTACAATTGTTTTTCGTGTATCGATTCATTCAAAATTCTCTGTTTATACAGTGAATTCTCGTTTTAGAGTCGTAGCTAGGTATATAAGATTGCAGTGGATCGGTTTCTATCCTACAGCAAGACGTTTTATAATAACAAGAAAGTTCCCAGCTGATCAGTCATCACCACTCATGGACAATATCTTTACGGTCATTTCCGCTCGTCAGCACGGCAGGCAACAAAATGATCAATGAGCACTTCATAAATTAAGGATGTTAGAGTTTTTATAGTTTAAGGTAAAATAATTACTTAAAACTTAACTTACATTATTCCAATAAAGAGGCAGGGCATTGTTTTAGCCGCTCTATTTTGTTAACTGTGGGCGGGATAAAATAATGTCGTGCCTGATTACTGGATTCGAAGTAAATATTTCTATCAGCAATACATCTAAAATCTATATTTCAAAGAGCTTTGCGTTCACTAATAATTTCATCACCTGCTCTGTGCTGACGAGTGGCAATAATCGCGAAACCAATGTTTATAAGTATTGATGAATGATCATTTGAGAACGTTTTTGCTTTTAGTAACTGTACTCCCTTAAAAACAGAACAGTATTTTTCGAAAGTTTCGTGCTAAACCTTCGTGCTAAACCTTTTGGGACAGGCATTGTAATTTTTCACTAAACATTTATATCAGTTGTGAAATTTTAATTCCCTGCTTTTCTACTTAATTCTATCTAAATAATTATAATATAATAATTTCTGTCGAAACAGATCTTGGATATATGCAATATGCTTAGACAATATTCTTATAAAAAATAAAACATCTAGTACCCGATATTAAGACAAATAATTTTCGACTCAAGCAATCACACTGGTTTATGTATATATATGCTACATATGCATACAATGGCAAAAACATTGGTTATTTACTTTTAAAACTTCAACTATGTGATCTGACAGACTTTAGTTGCCATACTCTACAAAGCTGTAATTTATTTCCATAACTAAAGATTTTTTTTTTTTAAATTGAGATCTTATAGATTAAACTAATTAACATAAAAAATAAATCTTTACCCGATTTACAGTTTAAAGCATCATATAGAAAATAGGAGAGCATTAACCAAAACCATGACAAATTTTCAAAACGTTTCTAAATCTACTTTGATCATGGTATGGCACAAATACTTGTTGAGCACAGCAACTGATATAGCCCTTTGGTAAGGTATAAGTTCTGAAAACTTTTGGTGGTAGTATTATCAAGTTAGATTTGTGTTAAATTCTTATATTTCCTTTCCCATAAGTGCAAAATAGCTGTTCTCATTTTTTTTATCCATTTAATAACTTCTCTAAATTTCACATATTAATAGGGTTTTTTTTTTCTTTTAAGTTCTTATATAGCAATAGCAGGTGTGTCCTGATCCAAAAGTTGGTCGCCTCTTAGATGGCATAACAATTTTAAGCTTCAGATTTCGGCTAGAAGAATACACTTTTATCCTCATAGAATGGCTAAATAACTGAAATTTTCACCTATCCCCATGAAGTGCTTTGTCTTTTGTGCCTAATCCGTATTTTATCATAAGAGTCACACCATAAACTTCTCAGGAGAGTTGAGAATATTAGTGCCCAGAGCAATCAACTGGGAACAATAATGTGCGCTTCTTCTTTTCCAAAAATAAAAGGAGTGGAAAAATCTGTACCGAATATTGCTGAGGATCGCTTTCAACTTTTCATCTTCATACAGTAACGTGAAAGTGTATTTTAACGCGCTCGATGAACAAAAAAATGTTTTAGAAATTTTTAAACCACACTGATAGTTTTTTCTTGCTCGTTTACGACTAGAACACCCTTTCATTGACTTTCTAGATTCTAGAGATTCTCAATTTCTATAAAGAGCTAATATATATCCAATTTTACATATAGAGTATACACACGCTCATATAACACACCATTAAAATCTCGTAGGCTAATGGCTAATTAAATGGTCAAACGCCTCATATTTCTGTTATATATATATATATATATATATATATATATTGCTTTTAGCTTTTTAATCAATTCAACAAAAATTGTAGCAATTTTTCTAGTTTTATATTATATATATATATATATATATATATATATATATATATATATATATATATATATATATATATATATATATATATTAACGGTTATGGATTATCAACTATGTAACTTTTATTAACTTGTTAATATCCTTAACATTTTTAATTTTATTTCATGAAGTTTACTAGATATTTTGTCTAAAAGTTATCTACTTTTAGACAGGACGAAGAATAAATGAAAATGAATTACAAAACATAAATAAAGATAACTAGAAATATTTAACTACGAAAGTTAGCTACGCTGTTTCGTAGTTAAATATTCGGTTGCTAACTGCTAAACATAATCAAGAATATCCGATCTGCAATAAGCAAATTGTTTATTGAAGAAAAACAAAAACCACACAGTACTTACCAAACAATGAAATTCATCCAATTTTGAATTCACAGTTGATGTAGAGTGCAAAATTGAAATTGAAAATTATGCGAGTGGTGTGCACTTTAATGGATTCGTTAAAAAAAAAAATAATAATCCATCGTTTGTTTTGAATGTTGATTAGTACTTTAGATTATTTATTTTGTTCTATACATCAGAAAATAAACTTTCTTGTATGTTGCTATCATACAAAATATATTATTATTAAAAAAAAAAAATTGAAAATCTTATGATCTATCTAATTCTAAATAATACGCATTTTTTAAACAGTTTTTTTTAATTGTGAATAGGTTAAGTAAAAGGTATTTTAATTGATTATAAACTATATACATTTTTATTCTTGAGTGATGCCATTTAATTATGCTTTTTAAGTTATACGAGGTTTATCAAAAATTCTGACTACGCGTGAAGCTTGCTCGGTAGGGAAAACTAGCAACATGATTTAATGTAGTCACTATTTGTGATTTAACTCCTGTTGAGCTTGTTTTGGCAAATCATAGTGTTTTAATTATATAGTGAATTTTAGGAAACGATTTCTTGAGATTCTTTATTTCCAAAATTGAAAAACCCGTTAAAAGGAATCCGCTTTCGAACGATTGAAGTCGTCAAAATTAATTGATATATGAACGATTTCCAACTTTGTTTCCAGAAGTACAAAATGAGTTTGCAGTGGCGTGTATATTCTGAAAGAAACTATTTCAGAAGGAGCCGTTTTAATTTAGAATATTTTTTCTCAACAAAGTTTTGTAACTCTAATCAGGATATTTTTTTATTAAACCTCGCATGTCTTTCAGAATGTGCGTTTATTAGAGAAATGAAAATAAAGGCATATATAAATAATAAATTTATATTTCATCTTGATGAATAGTTGGCTGATGTATAATTTAGATCTTCTCGCTGGAACACAGTAGAAAAGAAAACCAACCAATACAGTATGGAATTGATATATGTCTCCACTACTGAAAATGCAGCAACCCGAAACTGCGTATGTCCTTCTGCGAAAGTTCTTTACACTTTTTCACCAGTCTATGAATTTATGAGATTGGTAGAGTTGGGAAAAGGTGCAAGGATTGGAAGTAAATGAAGAAGTAGAAGTAGTTGGATAGTCTCCTCCATCATGGCTCCAGTAGAAGAGGTCCAGTATTAAATATTTTAAAGTTGGGTTAATTATTTGGATTCGGGATGTGGTCCAGCCAGGATGGTCCTTACGAATGCTGAAAAGGGATGGTAGAAAAACAGAAGGGTTATAGAAAAATGTAAAGAAGTGAAAGTAGAGTTAGTAGAAGACCATGGCAGGGTTATTCCGTTGCAGTAGCCATACAGCACTTCGGAAGCAAAGCAATAAGCACTACAAGCCTAAACTAAAACAGCGTCTCTCGAAAATGCAGTCTGCCTTAAGTGGATATAAATTGTGGTCCCGTCAATTACAGTCATGAACAGTTCTGGTGGAAATTTACTTTCTTTTTCCCAAATAGGGAATATTATTAAAGCAAACTTTAAAGAATGCACGTGTGGCATAATTAAGGGTACGGTGGATGTTAATTTTTTTTAATTATTTATTGACTTAGAAACGCGAAAATTTGTATAAATATTTCTCTTATCATTAATATATACAATACCATTAATATTTTTTTCAATTTTGTTATAAATTTGTATTTTTTTTTAATTTAATTTTTTTTAACGAAAATTTGAAAGTGCTCCTTGCGTGCCATTTATTCACATTTTTGATTCATTTTACATTGTGATCACTCAAAAACACATTATGAACAAATTTGGGTATTCATTTTTAAATCCCTTAGAAAGTTAATTTTTTAAAAATATTTTTCAGCATTAAAACTTAATTTTCATCATTTAATTAGGTTCTTATTCAATTTTAATTACCTTAATAAAGTCCAATTATAAAATGCATACCCAGTTTCATTAAAAAGTATGAGAGGTATCTTCTTGCCAAATTCCATGCATCGCAGACAAACATTAAGATGCATGGAGCATTTTAAAAATTTAAAACCTTTGAAAATTCCGTTTCGAAAAAAATGCATTCTACCTTTTGCTTACGGGTAGGACCGCGTTCATCCCAAACGAAGAACCTCCCAAAAAATCAGGTATTTGACATACCCTATCCCAAACAGTTCGACCCCCTTTGCTGCAGCAGGTGCAATGTTTCTGTCAGCGATTTCCATGGACGCCAATGCCTGCAAAGGGGGTCGAACTGTTTGGGATAGGGTATGTCAAATACCTGTCTTTTTGGGAGTTTCTTCGTTTGGGATGGACGCTGTCCCACCCGTAAGCAAATGCTAAATGTGTAAAATAATGTTATATATTAAAACTTTTTTTAGTCGATTTTTGCTCATTTCAACGTCCACCGTCCCCTTAACTGAAAGCTTTATATTATTACAGGTACTCTTCAATGTACAGAATCTTTGCTATAAGCCATTAAGCTCGGTCTTTTTTAAAATATTTCGACTTAACACAGAAGAACAGTTGGTACTTGGTTATTAATTACAGAATATTTTAAAAGTAGTAATAAAAATGTATTACCATAATATATTGATATTTTAACTTCTCCTACTAACTTTTCTTTTAACGAGAAATAACAGTTATTTTAAAACATCGTTTCACTGTAAAATGTAAAATTATCCTTTCAAGGCAGCCAAATTTCCGAGAAACGCTTTCCTACGACCTTCCTACTTGAGAATCTCTCATATCCATTATTTTTACACCAGAAGCTAAAATAATTTTTAACACCATAAAAAATGAAATATGAGTATTCTGAAATAGTAGGTTGTTCCACACTTTGCATCTGAATCTTAGCAGCATCTATATATGCGAAGCATGTACACAATAGCAACAAAGTTGAGGAATATCATTTGCGCTAACATTAACGAGATATGCAACGATATTAAACGTGTAGTGGAATATTCAATAGCATAAAACTACAAAGCAAAATATGCGATAGCCCTAAACATATAGTGAAGCAATAAATGCGGCAGAACACAGCAGAAAACAAATTGCCAAATTATCTACAGCGCAAAAGCATCTGAGAAGCACAAAGCAACATATACACAAAGCACATATAACATTATATGACAAATGACAGTAACCTTTCATGCGCTATGTGTATAATAAGCAGATAGCTAATATGGGATTAAAGATATAGAAGAAGTTAGATAAATTACTATAATCGCTGATCTAAATGATATCAGGACTTGAAATCAGGCAATCTTAAATCTCACCACAGATTATTGCACGTTTATATATATATATATATATATATATATATGTATGTATGTATGTATGTGTATATATATATATATATATATATATATGTATGTATGTATGTATGTATGTATGTATGTATGTATGTATATATATATATATATATATATATATGTATATATGTATATATATATGTATATATATATATATATATATATATATATATGTATATATATATATATATATATATATATGTATATATATATATATGTATATATATATGTATATGTATATATATATATATATATATATATATATATATATATATATATATATATATATGTATATATATATATATATATATATATATATATATATATATATATGTATATATATATATATATATATATATATATATATATGTATATATATATATATATATATATATATATATATATATATATATATATGTATATATATATATATATATATATATGTATATATATATGTATATGTATATATATATATATATATATATATATATATATATGTATATATATATGTATATGTATATATATATATATATATATATATATATATATGTATATGTATATATATATATATATATATATATATATATATATATATATATATATATATATATATATATATATATATATATATATATATGTATAAATATATATATATATATATATATATATATATATATATATATATATATATATATGAATGAAAGTAGAAAAGAACGGGAGTGACCATATGAATTACATAAGAATGGTAGGGGTGGATTGCGACACCCCTTTCCCGCTTAAAGCAGCTTTTACAACCCGGGTAACGCTCACGGAACCAACATAATTCCATGGTCAGCCTCCCAAATGTGCGAAAATAAAAGCACCAGAACAGACTCAGAACCAAAGAAGTAAACGAATCCATGAAGAAGAAACATCCGCTAGTCCAACCCGATGGAACGTCTCTTTATATAAGTAAAGTTGCTCATGCGCAGAGAAATATCAGGATAATAGTTACGCAGTCATGAATATTAAATCACTATATCAACAATCAGATTACAAATTTTCTTTAAAAAAGGATTTGTAATAATGTTGTACAAAATTGACTGGATAATTTCTTTTTATAGCTTCATCTGCAAATTTTTTACATTTGCAAATGCAGTCTTTCCTAAAAGTATTATAATTTTGGTTTCTTCTAAAATGTCCAATCACTATATTTCTGAAGACATACTTTGCAAGGTTTGAATTCCAATCGATAATATGATTTACCTTGATCCTGTATGAATCTCTTTTGTCGTGTAACTCTGTGTATATTCCATATTTCTTGTGTTTTTTGATAGCTAAATCCAAGAATTTTACCGATCCGTCCTCACACGCTGGATTTTCAATAAGGTCCAATTCGCTTGGGTAGAATGAAAAGTCAAAACATGGGGTGTTTTCATAGCCCCCTGATATTTCTGATATTTCTCCTGATATTTCTCTGCGCATGAGCAACTTTACTTATATAAAGAGACGTTCCATCGGGTTGGACTAGCGGATGTTTCTTCTTCATGGATTCGTTTACTTCTTTGGTTCTGAGTCTGTTCTGGTGCTTTTATTTTCGCACATTTGGGAGGCTGACCATGGAATTATGTTGGTTCCGTGAGCGTTACCCGGGTTGTAAAAGCTGCTTTAAGCGGGAAAGGGGTGTCGCAATCCACCCCTACCATTCTTATGTAATTCATATGGTCACTCCCGTTCTTTTCTACTTTCATTCATGTATTCTACTAGGGAATTTGAGCAGCATTTGCGCCTCCTCCTTTGTAGTGAATAGTTCTTTAATTTCAGGCTTATTTGGGATATATCCTATTTTGTCTCACTTTATCGTAATAGTATATATGTATATATATATATATATATGTATAAATATATATATATATATATATATATATATATATATATATATATATATATATATATATATATATATATATATATATATATATTTGCATAATAAAATGGGGATGAAACTAAGTTAATACGTGATCTATTTTGGTGATTTCATTTTAGATTATTTCTCACTGTATCCAAGTACGCATAGAGGACAATTAAATATTCAGGATTTTTTTTTAAGTTTCGTAATTTATATCGTAAAAATGGGAAGTGAAAAATAATATATATTTCGCAATATTTTGAATTGATGGATTAAAATTTAAATAAACTTATACAGGCTATTTAAAATGACAAAAATTATTCGTTGTATATATATAGATGTTTTTCTACTTTTCTTCATATTAAAAATATCTATAAGCAATAACTAAAGCAACAATCTATTGAAAAATAAAGCATTAACAAGCAAGGCATGTTCGTATAAAAAAAAAAGTAAAAGCTTTAAAAAGCACAACTAAACTACAAAAGTTCTAAGCTAAAATCCAGAAGCCAAATGATTTACTATGCAACTAGACGTAAAAGCAAAACAGAATTAATACTAAAAGCTGAAGCAGGTTCAAAAACAAAAATTCGGCAAGCAAAAACTGAATGCAAAAATACAAAAATCAACAAACAGAGAAACTAAATACAAAAACAAAAACTAATGTAACCTCTTTTATTCATTATAATTCGGCAACATTAAGAAGATTCAAAATGCTGCATTTTACCATGTATTAATATGACATAATTTCATTATTTGCTAGTACACTTATAAAGTAAAGTCGATTCTCAAGTTGATTCTCAAATTGATTCTGGAGTTGATTTTAAATTTAATTTGCCGTCTAAGAAACAATAAAAGAGGTCTTCGATATAAAAATATTTAAAATATCTTAAAAACACTGAGTACTGGCATTTTATATCTCTAATAAGTACAAAATGATGTACTATTCTGCTAGAAAAACATTTAGCCGTTTGAAAATATATTGAAAGCAGCGAAATGACTACATTTAAAAAAATTTTTATCACATTTTATATTTCTCTGAAAATAATGGTAATTTAAAAAAAGAATCATATTTATTAATATGTTATTTATGCCATTCGACAATTTACTTAAAAGTATTAATGTTGATTTAAAATAATAAACAGGCAATATTTGACTGAAAAAAAACTTTAATAACTATTTAGAAAAATATATATATTTCTGTGGCAGTTTAAGTAACAACTTTTTATTTATTTTAGGAAAAGTAATGAAGTTATTTTTTAAAAATAAATCAACTTAACCCAAATGGAAAAAAAAAAAAAAAAAAAACCCGAGACTTCAAAATAATTATAAAAAAATATGGCTGTAGATAATAAAATGTTGAGGATAAAATTAAAAAGAATAAAATCACTTAGGATATAAAGAAAACAGGCGAATCAAATTCTACCAAAAAATGATTTTTTTTTTTTTAATTATTTACTGGAGGAAGAAATAAATACATTAAACAAACTTAATCTCATAAGTACATCTATATTTACGTTTACCTATATAACAATTTATGAAGTATTTTAATAAATACTGTTAATCTACTGAACTTTTAATAAACAGCACGAACCCTTGTGTTTATTTTTCAAATTATTCCTTATTTTGTTGCTAGAAAGTTTGTCGAAGCAATTGTTTTTAAGATAAAATTTTGAATATAAAATATTTTTTTTATATAACATCAGTTTTTCTGACTTACTTTCATATTTCATGTAACCGTCCTCATCTTCAGGTGGACAGCAGGCGGTGAAGATATCGTCTACTTCCCTGTCTACCAACTTCTCACCTAAAATCAATGTCATCATGAATCAACGAGCCTTTACGTTTGGCACTTAATTAAACTCAAAAAATAAAAACTATATACTTTAGACTGTAAACTCGGTATGAAATGGCACCGTACCCAAATATTAAACAAAGAATTTATGAAGGAGCTGTAAAGAACCTTGCTACCCCTGCCGGGAATCGAACTATGGATCTCCGAACTGGCCAGCCGACGCTGCTGGGACTAAATTGCAAGCTCTTATCGTCGAAGTGAACTCTGCATTCTCCACCCTCTAATGTCAGATTGGCGGGCAACTGGCTGTCTGACTGACCACCTCCTGCTATTTTTACCCCAGGTTAGCCTCCTGCTACTACTATTTTTACCGAAGTTAATATTCTGCGAACTCGTTTACCTCCCAATTTAAAATCTGCGCTCAATCTTCCAGAGTCCATTGATGCTATACTATTCGTACTAGGGTCATTTTCAGACCTCCGACGTAATATTCTCAATAATAAACAATAATATATCTGGAAATGAAATTGCTGATTACTATGCCAAAATTGCTGCTATCTCTGGTTCCCCTTTTACTATTCCCTTTCCTTACTCACTCTTCTGAAAATTTTGTAAATCTCATATCCTTAATCTTTGGCAACATTATCTTAATGATTATATTCCCACCAGGACTGGTGATCCGACTGGAATCCTGTCTTACCTCCCTATCGTGAATCCTAATTTACAAATTTTTAATAAATACCTCATTTATTGTCTTACTGTCTTTACTGGTCATGGCCCCTTTCTTGATTACCTATACTTTTTCAAAATTAAATCCACCTCTAACTGTATTTGCAATAAATTCGGTGACGTTGACTATTACATTTTCGATTATCCTTTTTCTAAAAATTTTAATCTTTGCAAACCCTCCCCCTCTAATAAATCAATTTGGTTGTCCAAAGTTCGTTCAAATCCCTCTTCAATAGATAAAATTAAAAACTGTATTCTTGTTGCCATGGGAATTTCTAATGAAGTGACTTAAGCTTTTGAGTAGATTCTGCTCTCAATTAATTTTGATCAATGAATCCCTTTATTTCATTCTTATTAACTTATATGGATTTATTATGTTCTTATATTCCCTCCATATTTTCAGTTTAAAAAAAAAAAAATAATAATAATAAAAAATAAAAATAATATATAAAAAAAAAAAAAAAAAAAAAAAGCTATGTTAACTGTTCTTATTTTCTCGGTTCTTTATTTTTTTTTACCCTTTTTATTTGTATTTTTTCTAATATTTCTTTTCTAAATTTTATTCTAAATTTCTGTTTTTGTTTTCCATGTGCCTAATTTTTTCCCTTTTCATATATTTTCTTTTTATAAATTTTTTAAATTTTACTTTTAAAATTTTATTATTTTCTTTAATTTTAATCTGTTTTTCATTATGTTAATATACCTCGCTCTAAATTTTATTTTTTAATGATCTTTTTACCTATATTCGCAATAGCCCTTTTCCCATTTTTGAAAAATGGACGTAGTTGTCAAATTCAAATATAATGTAAAACTGTCTGTTTAACTACACTATTTTTCATCAATTGTTATCTTTTTAAACCTAAATAAATGTTCATTTGGCGGGATGGTAGACCTTGGGTGCCTCCTGAGTGCAGGAGGTATCCTTTCCCCGCCGTCTAGCTACTCTAAACCCACTATATGAGTCTCACGGTCTGGGGTCTTCAGACCTTCGACATCTTTGGACTAACCTACAGGGTTGATTTGTTCGGGCGCCAGTGTAAAGAGCCTTGCCGCTCCAACTGGGAATCGAACCCTGGATCTCCGAACTGGCCAGCCGACGTTCTATGGTTGAGCTACTGGGACGAAATTGCATGCTCCAATAGACTAAGTGGACTCTGCAGAGCCTTCTAATATAGTGGCAAATGGTGTGCCCATTTTTGAAGGACCTATTAAGTGTTCTTATTCTCTTTTGCATACTTATTTCGTATAGTCATATGAATTTACTGAGAAACCGAAAGTGACATCTCCAGAATCGGAAATCCTTAGTGAATTTCCCAACCTCTTCCAGAATTCTTTGCTAAATCCATATCAATCATCATTTAAGCTCTGTCTACAGCCAATCCTGATAATATTTCGAGGATTTTTTTAACCCGAGGCGAAAATAAAACATGAAGGGGAAATCCTTAACAAACCCCTCCACCCCCTCCAAAATTTGGTACTGAAGTTTTGGTATCAGTCACCATCTAGTTTCTATCTATAGCCTATCTTGAGAAAAATATGTTTTAATTAAAATTAGCATTTTTGAACCGAAAATAGAAAAATAATTAGAAGTGGAAATCCTTAGCGAACCATTCTACCCCCTCCTGAATTTAATGTTAAATCAATATCAGTCATCATCTAATCTCTATCTATAGTAAATTCTGAGAAATTGATGTTTCAAGGAAAACTCCTCAGTCAAAATATTTTTGTCACTAATTAAAGAGGGTATAGGGTCCACATCAAGAATAAAAGGAAATAGTGTTGTCTTAGCAGCTCACTGAGTAAATCCTCGACTGTTCAAGCGGATATCCGTGGTTGGAATCTGGGTAGGAACATATGTTCTTTACAAGGGCCGGTAATAAAAACCGTATGGCAAAAATTAGGGGATGAAAGGGGGGCCCTGCAATTAGGGATTCACGAGTTCATCAGTCACAATATGTGTCTTATAAAATTTCAACACATAACAAGTTTCCTTGCTACCTGTGCAGTTTTTGGTTATTCGGGGCTAAAGAGCACAAATAGGTGCGAGGCCTAAGTGTTTTGATGCTCTTTGCAGAACTGGCAAAGTGAGTTTTAGATTTAATATAACACTCCCTGTTAGCAAGTTCTGCGAAATGACTGTCATTTTTTTGTGAATTAGCCATGCTTCTTTGAATTGCCTCGTGCAATTTGAGCTCAATCTTTTATAAATTTAAAGCTATCAGAGTGGTATGACAACTGGATGGCACTGCTCCGGCCGTCCAAACAGATACAGGTGTTTAGTATATTAAAACAGGTAAGTAAACCAATAATGTGGCCATTATATGTACTCCTTTCAATACATATAATTATCATATTAATATTTCCTAAAGAATTTACGAATAAATGTTTGTAAAATCTGTACACGTCACCTTCAAATGAAAAAACAAAAATTTGATTTAAAAGTAATAGAATCTTTATGCGTTTTCCTCGTAAGAAATTTTTACAATCAGTCCAATGAATGCGGTTCATGCATTTGATACAGCAGCAGCGATCTAGACTCTTTTGACAGACATAAATCTATAGTCTGAATATTGAGTCATTGTGGCTGTCAGTTTTACATTGTTCTGTTCGACTATATATAATTGCACTCACAACAGAACACTAAAGAATTAATAAAACCTATGCAGCATTCAGAAACCCGTTGAAAATATCCCTTTTGGTTTCAATTCTCGAAATTTCCGAAAAATCCGTCACGTTGTGCCGAGTTCATGCATTTAGCTCACTCAGAAATTCCAAACTGTCAATTTATTGACAGAGAAAAATAGATATCAGGCAACTGCAACAATATTATGCCAATAAAAGCATTGTATATTTTCTATCTTGAGATGAAGTTAAATCAAATCAGGAATTTTTAAAAACAATTCCACTTACCGAGAGAGAGAAGTACGTGGGCTAACTCAGCGGCCATCATGGTTCCGTTCTCATTTTTGTCGTATACCTTCAGGCCTTCTAGTAAATCTTCAATCTGGCCCATGTCCTTGGATTTCTTGGCGTCACTGTAGACTGGAAGGAAGTCCTCAAAGTTGATCATTTTTTCGCCTAAAAATGTTGAAAAAATTAATTAGAACAGAGTAAGACATTTTCACGGATAAAAAAAATATGATACTTTTTGTCCCCCCGGCGACGTTAGATAAGTTATCTAAGAAAAAAAAAATTGTTTTTTAAATATTAGTTTCTCTGTGGCGGTTTATATTGGAATGTTGTTTTACGTATAATTTTTAATACTCAGTATTGCTACTATGTTCGAAGTAAATTCTAACTGATACATCCTGATATTCTTGATTTAAGAAATTTTGTGTTCACTAAATCTCTCATTCTCTGCCCTGTGTTGACGAGCAATGACCGTGAAACCTAATCTAATATGTTGGTGTAATCTAATATGTTCTAATTGGTGCGGGATGATCAGTTGAGCCTTTTCTTGCCCTCCTTCCAATACTTTTCCTAAACATGACAGGATTTTTAATATTTTTTTAAAAGATACACAGTTAATGAATTTATCACATTGAGGCTCTGAAAAAACCTGAAAATTTTTAGCTTTTAAGATAAGTGCCACACTGTAAAACATTTTGAAACCTTAGTTCATTTTTTCAGCTACTTTTGTTGATTATTTCGACAAACGATCAGAAAAGCCGCAATTCAGGCCATAAAAATTCCAGCTTTGTTTTTGAAATATTCAGCTAATGATCGCCTGCTGAAGCGTTATTTTTGTATTTTTACATATTTATATTATCACAACTATCAGAAACCTGAAACCTTACTCCCCAATATGGACAGCTGATTACCCTGAACCTTTCATAGCGGTTCATCAATATGATTTTTGGAGATCACCAGCAGTTGATTATGAACATAGTATGAAAAAAACTTTCAGCACAGCTATATTAATTCAACTTATGTTACAACTTGTGTATCATTCAAACCGTGGTTGATAAAGATTTTATTAATACTTTGACTAACTGGTGAAGAATGCTATAGCAAAATCTCAACATTATATCAAATAATATAGCTGTTCAGTGTGATTCTACGCTATATTGTAAATTAATATAACGAATAAACTATTAAAACATTTCGAAATTATTTCAGGAAAGAAATTGATACCGACTAGCATGGTTTATTTCTAGATAAATAAAATAAACATTTTTCTTATTTTAGGAGCTAGTGACATGGCCAGCCTTGTTTTTTATGCTGATGTTGCAACTAGTGTACTTAAAAATATGAACTCTAGCAAAAACCGTCTCATGAGGGATACTTGTTTATGTGACATGCAAAACATCAATTGTCGCATTACGCAACAGTAAATAAATTTCATTTGTTTGCTATTTGAATGTTTTAAAGCGAAAACTAATTTTTATTGCAAAACAAAGGTTAATTTCTGCAAGGCGAAAAGGAAAGAAAAATTGTCCATTTATTTTAAAATGAACTAATAGCTGGCTGAAAAATATACGGCTGGACTGAGCATCGATGATTAAAGCAATCTTTGGTTTATGTAAATCGTTGCAAATGCATTAAATTTGAGTAAAAAGAGGATGTGAGCAGAGAATTGGGGGTAGTTCTACTGACTTCCACACTAAGAGTGTATATAGGTCAGTGGGTGGTACGTACCGGCCTTCTTGGTTCCTCCGGACTTGGTAACGGTCTCTTCTGTGACGGTGACGTCCAGAGCTCTGAGGAGGGATCCGATGTATATACAATCGATCTGGCCACCACCAGTGGTGTCATACACCTCAAACGCAGCCCTGCACTCTGAAATGATGAAAATAGGCACTTGTAATGCTTATTCGAGAAAGATAAATAAAATTATTTGTCTGCATACATGTGGAAAGAAACATTCATTACTAAAATAACGGAAGGCCAAAATATAAAGTATTAACATGTTTAAGACTCCAAAAGAGACTTTTTCACGATAAGAGAGACAGAACATTTACCCGAGAAAAGCAGACTGCTGTGATAGTTTACAAGAAAATTATCCAGTTGTCGGTTATTTTACTTCTGAGATAACGTGGTGCCATTATACCGACAACTGTGCCCTTTTTAATTTTCAGTGAATTGAAGTAGCCGCATGCTTCTCAAGTAAAGAAAACGTTTTCATTATGCTCTGCGTTTTGTTAATTCCGGGAATTTTTTTTCTATCAACCAAAGTTTAGAAAAGAGACCAGGGTTTAAACAAAAAAAATGTTTAAACAAAATAAAAAGTTTTAAACCAAGATTTATATCCATCCAACCCTGCTATCAATCTAAAAACTTTTAAAAGTTTTAACATGTTACAGTTTTAACGTGTTAAAACTGTTTTTCTCTGTTTTAACACGTTGACAGTCAACTACGAACTAACTCATAGTTGGCAGTCTGCTGCTGGAATAATATTTCACAACTTTTAAAAATTTTACTTTATTCCAATTTACAATCATTTTATTCCGTAGGACGAATGAATAATTTTCGCATATTCCTGTACATATTTTGAATTGTACTTTTTATTAAATCATGAATGCTTTGAATTAAAAAAAGAAATATATATATATGTATATCTCATATATATATATATATATATATATATATATATATATATATATACATATATATATATATATATATATATATATATACTATATATATATATATATATATATATATATATATATATATATATATATATATATATACTATATATATATACTATATATATATATATATATATATATATATATATATATATATATACTGTGTATATATAGAGAGAGAGAGAATATGTCTTGAGTTGATATTATTTACTAATCAATATCTATTTGAAGCCCCATAGAAAAAAATTTGCACGTACGCCACTTAAGGGGTTCGTTTCAATTAGATGCCAGCGACTTATGTCGGTCACCGGACCATATAGCTTTCAGCGGCCGATTTATTTCTAACCAGAGTGGTTTCTAAAGAGCGAAACGGGTCTATTGATGCTGTTGTCTACAATGAGAGCATAATTCGCACCCCGTAAACGGCTAACTACAGAAGGTCTTTTGCACTTTATGGAAACGATTTGATAATTAATTTTCATGCATAAAGGGCATATTTCTTGCGGCGATTTGCTTCTATCTGATAGCCTTGATTCTTGGGTATGGATCTAGTTCGAATTTTCCATGAAAGTAAATTTTTCCTTAGCACCGTCATGTCAATTTTATCCCACTCCTCTTGGATCGTTTTCCAAAGTTCGTTCAATGTTCTTGGATGCCGTTTTCCAAAAGGCTTGTTTTAACAAACCGAAAGCGCAAAAGTCCATAGAAGAAGTGTCAGGTGATTTTACAGGTATTTCATTAAATGGGATATATTTTATTCCAGTTTCTGACTATTTCTTTGCTAAATATGAGGCAGTTGACTTGGACGTGTGACTAGTGGCTTTGCCCATATGATGCCATTATTGATGTCCTTTCCATATAAGGCTGGAATTTCTTCTTCAAAAATTGCTTCCAAAATATTCTGCTGATAGTAGAGTGAATTAATTTAGCTTTATTTGAACTTTTTTTAGCTTTAATTTACCGTTGTAATAAATTCCTGCAACTATCATAAATCCCTTTGGGACCTTTTCTGTACATTGACGAAACCATTTCGTACGGTAATTTTGAGCAATAGAAAATTGCTCTTTTTATTACAGTCACTTAAATACACCCATGCCTCACCGAGGGTTGCCACAAATTTCCATTTATCAGCAGCTAGGTGTTTTTCATATAATTTTCTTTTTGTTTTTCTTTCCGCAATATGCTTTGGCAAAAGCAGATGAACTTTTGATTTTTTTAAACGTCTTTTTTAACTTCAAATCTTTATGATTTATTTTACTTACAGTGCCAGAAGACATTCCCAATTTCTATGCAATGGATCTTTGAGTCGGTGAATTTTCTTTTAGGATCAGAGACTTACTTCACTTTCTTCATATTTACCCGCGTTCGAACAGTCTTAGGATGCGATTTTGCGGCCATCTTTTCATTTTTACTTTTCAGTTAGACACCTATTCCCTTTCGAATTTAATATATTAAAAATACCTTTCTTTGAAATGCAATAACCTCGATTTTTTACATCGCTTTACCATTTGTTGATACGAATATTTTCTCTCGGAAAGCGCATTTATGTAACCTTCGAGACATCTATCAATTTCAGAAGCCATTTTCAAAATAAATCTTTTATCCTACATTCCTAAGCGCAAAATTAAATCCATTCTCATTTTATCCTTGTATGATCAATAAGCAATTGCTAGTTAATCGCCATGCTTCGTTGTTCCTTCAATCTATCGGCCGTCACATTTGAAATACATACCCTTACGCCAGTAGTGATTATGTGTTTTATTTATGTACTATTTTACAAAACATTGATGACATATTTTATAAAACATAAAAATAGTTGAATAGTATAAAACATAAAAAAACATGAAAATAGTTAGCTATAATAGCGCTGCTTTACATACCTCAAGAAAAATGGGTAATTAGAATGCAAATGTATTGCAATTTGCAATTAAATAAAATACATATTGTTACGACGTATCTCTTAAATCATAGGTGTGTACTCTCAAGATACAAAAATGAGACCACATTTCTGGATAACTAACGCTTTCATTTAAAAGCACTAATAAATAGGAATAATATGCAGCGAATAGCTTGACAACTATCTTACAAGGTCACTAAACAACTGTCAGATACAATAAAACAGCAATTAAATGCTCAACTTTTTCCCAAAATAAAATATATGATTCTCAAAATACTGGCGTATCTCACGATTCAGGTTGGCTTGTATCACGTTAACTACTCTCCAACTGCCTAATATACTCTCCATAGAAACTTTTAAAAAATACCCGTATCTCCAGGAATATTCAATATTTCGAAAAAGTCCTAGTACAGTGACCGCCGGTTATAAGATTCAGTGGTTATAAGAAACAGCCGTTTATAAGACCCAAAACGACAGAAACAAATACAAACATCGTTTTAACATTAAAATTGTGTCGCTTATAAGAAACACGATTCCTCTTATAAGAAACAGTTTTCTACAGAAAATTTGTTGATTTCCTTGCGACACGGGTGTAAAAAAAAATCGATTTGTTTAAGGTTAACTGAAGGACGAGTTGTTATCTCTTGTCTCTGGGCGTACGGGAAGGTGGTGGGAGTTTGCTATGCAACAAAGGATGACAGATAATTTCTCCGTAGAAAGGCTTGGGGAGAACAACCCCAAACCAGTAAGAAACAGTTTTAATCTTTCGGCAGTTAAGGAAACGTACTGATATGGAAAGGCATCTTTGCTTATGCACTCAAATAAGATTCGTACAGCTTTAGTTAGTCATTTTATGTTTTGCTAGTGGAAGCATGTCGCAAAAGAGAAAAACCCTTACTTTGCTTGAAAAGCAAAGTTTACTTAAAAAGTATGATTCTCTACCTCCGTGTAATCAATAAGCAAGAAAATAACCTTGCTTGATGCTATCCATATGATCGCAGGCGCATGGAAAAAGGTTTCTGACATATGCATTTTTAATTTCTTCCGTAAAGCAGGATTTTTGAAAAATAATGTCGACATACCAGCAGAAGATGAAGAAAAATTAGAAACACCTTTCGAAGAATGGATTCACATCGACGAAAATTTACAAACATCTGAAGAAAACAGTGATGATGACTTAGTGCGGAAATTCAGAATGTTTGCAATGAAGAAGAAAATGAAGACGAAGTTCCACTAGAAGAAAATTTTCCTACAGCCAAACAGTCGCGAGAAGCCCTAACTATAATTAGAAAAACTCTTGAACACAGAGGGGCATCAGAAAAAGTTTATGGACTATTTTATGATTTAGAAATAGATGTACGTAAACTAATCACAGATTCGTTAGCACAAGCAACACTGGATAAGCTTTTTGCTATTCCTCAGTAATAGATTTCGATATGTATGAAAATGTACTATGCTCTTATACATAAATGAACGACCTATGAGTTTTACTTTCTATTCTTATTTAACTGCATACTATATGCATATAGATAATATTTTAAGTTGTAAGGCTTAATTTGTAAAATAAGAAATATTTTTGAATGCAAAATTTAATTTACAAATGTATTATGTACGTACTAATATTTCACTTATATACATTTATCTTTCAAATTCTGTAAAACTGTTTTCAATAGTTACTATTTACAATGGAAGAACGATATTTAAAAAAATTCCGGATTTAAGAAACAACTGCTTATAAGAAACAAAACGAGCGAAACGAACGTGTTTCTTATAAGCGGCGGTCACTGTATTCGAAAACTCGTCAAATTAACGATAAATTGCCAAATATGGCACCCATGTCCCAAAAAGTATGACAACCCTAATTTCTCGTATTAGACATAACTGCCTGTAAAGTTTGTTTTTCCTTGGAGATAAGTAAAACACAGTAGATTATTTTATATATTTATAACAATATTATTATTTTTATATCTAAATTATTTATATTCTATTTATTTTCTATTATTTTTATATCTTATCATATTATCAGTTTTATATCTAAATGCCTGCTATAGAATCTAGATTCAGGTTATTTTCTAACTTATTTCGGTTGTCATTTTTAACAGAATCTATTGACTTAGTGAATAACTGCTTAACCATTAACTAATGTTTTATAGAACTTATTATGAGGGGGGGGGGCGCGAATGATCTCTTTGCTTAGTGCCCCCAATTGGCACAATCGGCACACTGACGTTGAGGAACTTCGATCTCAATCCACCCCGACAGGAAACGTTAAAAAAATTAGCCCTGTCTCTCAAAATAGTCCTACCACCATTAGTGTAAAACGCACCCACAGTGCAAAAGGAACTGAAACAAAGGAGTGTGTCATTCTTTTTTTCCAGGGCGAGCCCAAAAAGGAGAGCCAGCCCTCAAACGAAACCATGGGCTATTATTAGAGAATAGATGTTGCATTTACAGAGGAGACTAGCCGACTTCGCAGAAGTTGACGTGGGGTATCAAATGACTGAGGTTGGGATTGTTTCTCCCGTTTGGGACCTGTCAAATATTATCTTTGTATTGGATGTCATAGAATTCTTCCGCATTCTTGAAATTCGAAACTCGGGATGCCCCCATCAAATTTTAATATTCTATACTGTACCGTGAAAGAAATAGTAGAATTTTTTTCTGATGAATGGCACTAACCCTAAAAAATGTATAAGACATAAATATCGTCTGCTGTTTTTAATACGCCAGACGATGAATACAGATCTATTTTCTAACAATGGAAGAACATGGCGTTTTCCTAGGGTGAAATAATTTTTATTTTAAAAGCAATATTTCTCTAGACATTCTTATGAGAGAGCCATCCATTGCAGAGTTTCAGAAGATTTTAGCAGCGCAGCCTCTATTTCAGATATTTTATTCTGAGTTAAAATGGAAGGCTTGTCTGTTCTCGCTTTGTCTGCAACAGAATCGATTTCTTGAAAACGTTCTACTAACCTCGTAATTGTTGAATTATTAGGGGATTTTGGAATCATGTGTATTTCTTCTGAAACTCTTCAATGACATTCTTATACAATTGACTTGAAAAATATTGCTCTCAAATAAATAAATAAATAAAAGATTCCCTTCGGGAAAACACCATGTTCTTCGATTAATAGAAAAATAGCAAGTAATTTGGCTAATATGAACTATTTTACTTTTCCCTAGTTATAATTTGTTTGGTAAGCGTTTAAATTTAGTCTTATACGTAGATATCTTATATTTTAAGTTACGGTTATATGATTTACAATTTATGCCTAATTTATCATTGGAATTTCATATAATATTTTTATTATATATATATATATATTTTACTATATATATATATATATATATATTTTTTACTATATATATATATATATATATATATATATATAATACGGAAACATTAAACGAATATGTTAAAAATATGATACCTCATGGACAATGATGTAGTTAAATCTGGAACGGTGCATGTTAGCGTCTTATAAATATTGTCAACACTTTTAATTTGAAAAGTTTATAAAAAAAACTGAGTATTTATTTGGTATTATTTAGCATAATTAGTTTTTTTTTTCTTTTTTTTCTGTCACAATTTTTGAAAAAAATAATTGAAACCTCGAAGGATTTTTTCTTGCCTGAACACATTGCACTAAAAATAAGCCTTTTATGTTCACCGCGTAAAATAATAGTTATAATATTTCATATGAATAGATCCATGTATTCGGATAATATCGTGTCTACGGATTTACAAACAGCCATACAGGCACACAAACTTGATACTAAAAAAAGATAATCGGCGATCAGACAGGATCAAAATATGCAAATCTATCAATATCAAAGTGTGGTACTTTTACCCCTCCCCCCCATAGCACTATACGTATTGTACGAAAAGTAAATATCTAATATGTCTAACACGTGACTTTTGTGCAGTTTACCAAATTTCTATATTGGGGTGGAGGAGATAATAAAAAAAAAACAGGGTTTTCGTAAAACACAATCTCTCTGAAAATCAATAGAATTTTTTTTTCTTTCTTTTCAAATAAGTATATCCAATTTTGTTTATTGTGTGAAATATTGCACTCCATATGAAATTATAAAATTCATAATATTTCAAGAACATGATGAATGGTATGACTATAGTGCAAATCATTCCTGCCTAAAGGTGCAATCAACTTTATTTGATAATAGTGAATAAATGATGATTCTCTGTTTAATACTTTTATTTGTAAGCTATTTTGTAATGTTGGGGTTTTTTGAGTTGAAACTTCTCTCTATTCTTTCATTGGATTTTCAAACTTTTATATTATATATATATATATATATATATATAATATATATATATATATATATATACATATATATATATATATATATGTATGTATATATATGTATATATATATATATATGTATATGTATATATATATGCATACATACATATATATATATATACGTACATATATATATATATATATATATATATATATATATATATATATATATATATATATATATATATATATATATATATATATATATTCATTTAGGTCAGAAACTTGCAGTTAACTTAATTGATAATAGTGAACATTTTTAATATTTTATAATTATTTTTTCCATTTGAATCAGAAAGATGCAATAATTAACTTTTTTGATTAATAGTGAACAAACATATTTATTTTTTTTTCCGTCTAGATCAGAAACAAGGAATTTCTCGGGACGTTAATTTTCTGTAAATTATGTCATTAACTTTTATATAAAAATTGCATATAAATTGGCTGCTTTTGAAACAATTTTAACATATATTCTATATATATATATATTATATATATTTTTCATTTTTGAAAAATGACGGCCTGCTGATCAGAGAGAGCTCTTCAAAATTTCAAAGGCTTCTCCAATTTATAGTAAGAAATAATTGTACCAAATTCCATATTTCTTTCACTTTCCTCAATGTATTTGAAATATATCGCGTTCATAGACTTATAAATAGACGGACAAAACAAATATTGAAAAATAATTGATTCACATTCAGGGATGCTCAAAAGGCGTAAATCGATCCAAAGTTGCGCGTCGCATTTTTTTTTTTTTATTATTATTCCGCATATTTCTTTTTTCGTACATGCACTATATTAAAAATTTAAATTAATATACATATATATACATAAAAAAAAAATCCGCTGAAGATTTTATTAAATAGGGATTCATTTCCACTCACCTTCGACTTCATAGCTCTTCAAATCAGCCTGAAAAAAAGATGCAAAAGCAATCAAAATAAAGTTCTTTACAATCATGTAATATGTTCACAATATGCTTTTTGAATTATTAATATTTATGTAATTAAGTTCCACAAATAAAAAAGTAATAATGCAATGACATAATATTTCTTATAATAGAGGAAAGTAATTATTCGCTACTTTCCAATTTCCCAAACCTATTTAGGGACTTACAAAATCAATCCTACCCCGTAGCCAGCTACTAATTTCCTCAAAAGAGATTGAGTTAAGGCTGCAACAACAAAGTTTGCACTTACAGAACCCACCTATAGAGGAAGCTCAGAAAGGTAGGATTCCGTTAAGGATCGTCCTTAGTATAGTCCTTTTTTCTGCAAGTCATCGACTGAAACATAAATTCTTAATTTAACAAAAAATATTCATTCACTCTACAACTGGTATTTATTAAACTGCAGTAAACTAAGTGAATATTTTTATAGTGCAGACTATAACATTCCTATTCCATATAAATAAAAAATAAATATCGAGGTAATAATGTTTTGCAGATCTCCCGATCATCAATATTGGATGGCAATCCAATCACCAATATTGAACCATTATAATAATTACCACAAAGCAATATCATTGCAAGATTTCAAAATGCAAGACTCCTCTAATGTTGACCACTGTCCAATCAAAATAAGGATGTTCATGAATTTCTGTCGGAAATTTATATCAAAATATTTTTATTTTATAAATTTACTGCTTTTAATTTATATAGAAAACATTTTATTATTTGTAAAGCTGTAAGCGTTAAGGATTATCGAGCGCTTCACTCCCCACCTGTTTCCTATAAAAAAATATTACAGCAGAAATGAATTAAAAGTACAGCGGCTAATGTAAAATCTATTGAACATAATCACGTTATTTTTGGTGCATTTACTTAAGTTCTTGGAAATACACGAAAATAGAAAGTCGTCTGCGCTCAGTCACCGATCGGAATTCTGGCCACTCAAACTGCTACTGTAAGCCCTAAGGCCAGTCGATTGATCTGGGTTTTCGACCAATCGAAATCCAATTTAATCTTACATAGATAATTAGCAAACATACAAGCGATGGTATTGCAGCTAAATCATAAGATATTTAATAAATAATCAGAGAAGAATTATAGATTGCTTAGATTTTCCTGCAACACAAATCGACCATTTACTTTCTCTCCGTATGACTCTTCGCATTGTGTGCATTCAATCTATCAGAGAAACTGCTTGTCAAATTATCAAGAAATTTGACAGAAAAGTGCTTTTGATTTGAATATGAATATTAAAAATTAAAACCGTTAGTTTTCTACCATACACAAAATAATTATAAAATCGATAGCATGCAATACATTTAACATTTCACAAGGAAGCAATACACTTATAATAACAATTTCATTTTCCTAATGGAAATTTCATTTTAAATTTTTCTTATGGTAAACAATGTTATCAGTATAGAGCCAATCCTGGAAAGGGACTGACCTGCTGCCATTTTATTTTTCTAAATTGAGAATTTTTCTTTAAAGAGCAACTTACATACGAAAGTTCAAAAACAGATACATTTCGTCACTGATAATGATTTTGATTCAAATGGATGTGAAAATATATTAAATATGAATGCATCAGAAACTCGAGTGAGATTATCACTCCTGATATTTCTCAATACAAACAGACGCGAAAGAATAAAATGAAATGCCAAAATATTTCTTTAAATTATCTAAAACTACATTTTGAAGCAATGAAACCCGCAAGTTAATGATTTATATCCAATGATGTATATCAACTTTAACGATTTTTATCCACTAAACTCACTTACCATTGCAACGTCTGAGGTACTCCGGGATCACCGAGATCTTACACAAAAGAAGCCGACTACAGGACTGTTGCAGGAAAATACTCTTTTCACTTTTACAATTTTCGTTAGGCAGGGGGCGCTTGCGTCGACCTTTGAAATCGGAACCTCCGTAGATCTCTGGAATAAATAATACTTTGTAAAGCCGAGAGACAAAAGAAGGAACAAACACAAAAATAGGGCGACGGTCCTACCATGCTCTTTCGATTTCGAATACTTATATTTAGAATGCTTTTAGTCACGTGACTCAATAGAAGGTCTGCCGAGCAGAGTAGTGGGTCGGGGTTGGATTTCTATGAATTCAAAGTGGAATGAATCGAGTACTCTACATTTTTAGGATAACAATAGAAAGATAATTTAATCGAAGAATAAAGCGGGATTTAAGAAATTGTGTGAGAGTGGCAAAGCCGAATTTAAAGAAAATGAACAGGAATAACATCATGAATTTGTACAATAGTAAAGTTTCATGTAAAATTTATTGTTTATGAAATTTTTATAGCAATGAAATTAAAAACATATAAGTTAATATTTTACAATAGTGCATATATATTTTTTTAATTTTGTAGATAAGAATTCTAAGGAAAATTATATATACTTAATCATATAGAGTGAATAATAATTATATACAATGAAATATGTTATTTAGTTATAATTTTAAATTTTGCTCAATTTTTGTTAGCTTTTATGGGCCATTAAAATTACTTTCATTTTTATCATTTTCTTGTTAATAATTATAAATTATGTATAGTGAATTATAATTTATCTTTTTATTCTCTCTCTTTAATTTTTTGAAGCCGTTCCAAATAGAATCATTTATATTGCTCAGACTAAAATTGATAGACACATTCGTCAAATTTTATAAACATTTTATTAGCAGTTTTTGTGCAAAAGAAAATACACATTGTAGAATAAGGGGGCGCGGTAGCCCATTGGTTAGCGCGCTGGAGTTGCACTCGGTGGGCCCGGGTTCGATTCCAGCCACTGCCAAAACTGCCGCCGTGTTCATGCGGAGTACGATCACGTTAAACATGTGGGTCCGAAAGTCCTTCCGAGAGGTTGGTGGTAGGGGAAGGAGGGTACGGTCCCTGTGGATGCCTCCCCCACTGGGTTCCGGTCTAAATTGGGTGGCACTTCCCGACCGTCCAAACAGTTACCTTACACCTTTCTGGTAGGTCGGACGGTCTGGGTTTCAACAACAACATTGTAGAATAAGGAATAGAATGAAAAATAAAAGTGACATATTTTGCAAAATCTGGATGTTTGAAAGCTGTATTTTTGTCTGTCAAAAGGGTGAAAAAGAAATTTTAGACATATCTCTTAAAATTAAAAGGTACCCCCAGTGGTTAAAAAGCTTATGACTTTTGATAATCTACAATAAAAAAAATGTAAACTTATATTTATGCATATTCACCACTAATTAAAAAGAAGTATATAAATTATATAACACAAACCTTAATAGTGATTATTTTTGGTAAGATAGAATTCGTCCATAACTCTATGCTACACAGGGTTGACAACATTGCCATTTTAAGGCTAGATTTAGCCATTTTGGGGGACATTTAACCATTGAAATTCCCATTTATCCGACAGTTCTCATACGTAGAGGTAACTTATAACTGGATTCATACAGAAAAATGATAGATATATTTCTGAAAATCTATTGTCCTTATACCATTACAGATTGAAATACACATGCATTTCATTTAAATCTCTCAATTTATTTGAGAATGTTCCCAGCCACAGTTTCACAAATAAAGGCACAGTCAATTAAAAAATGACCAATTAGTGTTCAACGCTGTTTAAAACGAGTAAATACACCAAAATCCGAAAATTAGGCTTTAAACTCATCGCAATACTTTGCTTTTACTCTATGCTATGAATTGTGGTGAAAGTAGAAAAAAAAGTCTGATCTGAGCAACACACAACTTTTCCTATATTTTTTCTTAACTTTACTTCTTTCATAGCCAAATTATGATGTCTAAGATCCAGAGCACAATTGTTTTTGGCATTGAATAAACACCATATATACATTGAAATTTGTCGCTTTTAGCGATTTATGAGTCCTAACAGAATACTCGCGTGAAAATCCTCGTTAAAATAAAATTCACATCTAAATAGTATTCCTTGAAATAAACAACTAATGGTGATTTCTCGAGCGTCAAAATATAACACTATTACACAAATGTTCCATGGCAAATATGGAACATAGTGAATTGTGGAGGGAGTACAACCTATAAAGATGGTCCTTGTGCTACTCCCACAATACTTATACTTTTCTCTTGGCCAACACCTGCAAAAGGGTGAGCAAGCAATGTTTCTGAGAAATATGGACAGAAATGGCTCAGTTACAGAGGGGCTCACAGCAGGGCGCTTTGGGGAGAGCTGACCCCTTGACCGTTTCCAGACGCACGTGCGCCCAGGGTCATGGGAACTTTGGCCCAGCTGTCAGATATTAATTCTGGGGTGATAACCATCACCCTGTCATCACAGCACCCAATAGCTGGATATAATTCTGTGTTATCCAATAAAAATACCAGGGGCTTCAGTTGGGGGAGCCAATAATAGACCTGGGGCTTAATTGTGTAGGAGGTGGCATTTTTCGGATGTTCGGGAGAGAGTAAGATTTTGAAAAGAAAGCAGAGAATTGATCTTGTGATTTTGGGAGAGAAGGTTCTCCAAAAGATGACTGCAGAGACGACGGACCCCCGATGACCACCCGAGTACCCCACATCCGATGACGGTTCAACGAATTATTGAAGGTACACAATACATGTCCTTTACACTCAGTCTGTTGACGCTAAGTCACTCCTCTCTCTCGACATCTTATTCACTTTACATTTAAGTAAAATATAATCAGTGTGGAAATTGCTCTTAATTGTATTTTAATAGATTCTTAAAATTATTACGAGTGTGAATTTAATTATAACTTTAAATGAAGGGGTTTGATTGTATATTTTAAATGTTCATGATTAAGAGAAATGTGCATATGGCACGTAACAATTATTGTCACAATGGTAATACACGCAAATGTCAACACGAATGTTAATGGGGAGTAATTATGGATTAGTGAGAGTGTCAATTAAATATGTTCTTATTACTTTTAATTTCTTTTTGTTAATAAATGTGTTATTGTTTTAAATTCTGTTCGCTGTCCTCATTTCTAATTATTACCTTATTGATTGATTATATGTATTTTAATTCGACACGGCCAATGTTGAAGATTGCCTTAATGGGTAATAATACTGATTTATGCGTTCTGACAGGACGTGTGGTGAAAATCCACGCAAAGTATTTTCTCTCGTGAATAGAGCAAACTGGATCCAAGAAAACTATGCTAGCAGATTTATTGCATAGTGCTGCCGTGCAAAGTGACCATATCTTTTACATTTTATATCACCTTTTTCTTTCATTTATATTAAAACGCACAATATCTCGAGAGTTTACACAACATTCTAGAATTAAAAAGTTTGCCATTAGTTTTATAACGAAAAACTACCTGAGAAATAAATGATTGTTTATTTATCAGTATTGAAGTTTTTATTTTTCAATGACTTTTACAAAAATTCATCCGTAAATCACGTAATATCTTGAGAACGGCTTATACTGGCATTCTTTTGGTTTTAACCATTTGTTTACTAATGAAACGTTGCGCCTGAAATGATTAAGTTTTTATCATAATTGACTGGTTTTATAATGATTTTTTTTAAAAATTCATATAAAAATTTAAAGATTTTCCCGAACATTCAACGTCGTTTAAAATCAATAAGGTTCTAGAATTCACTGACTGTAATAATCGTGACAAATTATTTTCGAAATAGTTCATTCATGGGTGTGATACTACATCTACAGCCTCACTTATACTCACACTAACATATACACACACAGACATCACCTCACAAAGGTTCGATTCGAGCTTAGATGCTTAAAATGTGCTCTTCCGTCGAAAACGCGTCGATTTCGTCATGATACTTTCCCTATAGAGCACGGGCATGAGCGTAAATAAACAGCCTGCGTAGTAAAATGCGCAGAAACGTGAGGGCATTATTTTTAGCATAGCGTATAATGGTTAACTGACGACGGTGATGGCTAATAAAAATTAAAATTAGACCCACAAAACATCGAAATTTATCTCTTTGCTGAAAATAAGTTATTTGGAAAAATTTGAGTAACAATATATGTTAAAAATTTCATTTGCTAAAGTGTTCTTTAAGGGATTTTAAGTGAATGTACAGTACTACTCATTTTAACCTAGTCACTAGCTAGTGTTCTGTAGATGTATACATTTACTAGCGAATTCTGCAGTATATATGCGAGCGAAAATGGAAGGTACATAAGGAATTTTCTTTAAAAAAAATCTCTATATACAGGGTGTCCCAAAAAGATTGAAACGCGCTTTAATTCTTTATCTGTTGGAGATAAGTGGGCAATGTAAATTGCAAAAATGTTGAAAATAAGGTAGGAAATAAGACTACGTTAATGAAATTGTCCTCCCATTAATGTTTAAAAAGTTACACTTTTTAAATTTTTATACGACACCCTTAGACAAATTTCGTCAATCAGAAAATTTATATTTTTAATGCAACAAGATCATTACAAAAAAAACCGCATATCTGTATCTTTAAAATTGAGCGATTTATATTTAATTGAAAATTGAACATTGTGAATGGGAACCCTATATCAAATTAGAAATGTAAATTTGTGAAATATTACAAAAAAGATAAAACTGGTTGATAATACATAGGATACCCAACCGCGTAATGAGTACCACCGCTTTATATGATCTCTGTCTGTTGTTGTTGTTGTTGTTGTTGAAACCCAGACCGTCCGACCTACCAGAAAGGTGTAAGGTAACTGTTTGGACGTGATCTCTGTCTGTGTAATGCTTTATTTAAATGCCTTTGTTATAAAAAAATTTTGACATATATTAACGTATTTTTGATCTAATCTATTTCCATCATCAATTTGTTTGTGATCCCTATTTTCACCGATGAAACATCCTTTCACATAGTACGGAAAAGTGGCATAAGTCGTATTTTTTCCTTTATCATAATTCAGTTGATTTTAAAGATACAGGTATGCGGGTTTTTTAATGATCTAGTTGCATTAAAAATAAAAAAAATCTGATTAACCAAATTTGTCTAAGGGGATCGTATAAACATTTAAAAAATATAACTTTTTGAAAATTAATGGTAGGACTATTTCATTAACGTAGTCTTATTTCCTACCTTACTTTCAACATTTTTGCAATTTACATTGCCCACTTATCTCCAACAGGTGAAGAGTTAAAGTGCGTTTCAATCTTTTTGGGACACCCTGTATATTTTAATGAAAGTGAACAATTCATTTTCCAGTAAATTAAAAATATCTGTGAAAGAAGATAAATTTAGATATATCCTACTAAAATTAGAGGCTAAACGATTGTACATTTCTAAAATAACTGTTTTTAGTACAGAAATAATAAACATTTCCATACTGCTAAACATATGAGTATTTTGCTTTGGAAACGTATGGGTAAAATTTTCCGTGTGACATCACGTGCCCATGCTCCATACATTATGCAATCAATGTATGCAGGGTAAGTAATAGTACTGACGTTGAGTTTTTATACTTTTCTTAATTTACCTAACATTTAGGATTAAATGCATGAGCCCATTATGAGCCGTAAATCAACGAACAAAGAAAGATTCATATGAACAGTATCTCCTACACACGACTTCAAACCATCCGACAAAATGACAAATAACCCTAAACTAGAATGTACACCAACTCTATTTTTCTACCTGGCGTTGAGTCAGCACGGGGTAAATTCTACCTGCAGTTGGTGCAAGTTCATTCAAAGGTTAATATTTTGTCGTTACATCTTCTCAGAATTTTTTTTTTTTTTTTCAAGAAATATGCAGTGGATATTGTAACTGCAGCAGGACTAAGGTTTAAACTGGCAAAATATTTCTTTCAGCATTTCAACTAAAATTCTTGAAATTATTTTAACATTTGAATATTTTCTTTAGATAAAGTGCCAGCCTTGAATTTTGTTCCCCCGCACTTCTTGACGGCAATATTTAACCAATATTGGTTTTGAGTTTTATGCATAGATAATTTTTATCATCTTTGATATGCGCATTTATTTAACCAATTTATTTCTTTTCCAGCAATTCCTTTCAGCAAATTGTACCATGCCTTGTCTTCCATGCTCACCATCACAAATTAACTACTTTTCAATTCTAATATTAATTCAGTCAAAAATCGTTGCGAAATTTCAACTGTGAAATCAATTTAATCAAACTCACTCTCACTGTTTTCAGTTTAGCAGGTAAAAATAGTGGGAGCAATTTTTTTAGGGTAATTGGAATTTCTTTAGTTTGAAAACCCATATTATACAAAATTCTTAAACTGAGGCGGGTTCGAATGATGGTAGCTTTTACTTTCTAGCTGAAAATGCATAAAATGTTTTAGCAAAATGCAATTTAATTTAGCAACATGCTATTAACGCTAACACGCTAACATAGTTTAAATTCTGAGCATAATCTGGTTATAATTAGCAGTCCGGAACGCACTGAGTGGCTTTTTAAATTCAAATGCTCCCCAAATCCATTTTATACATCAAAACGTCGTAATTTGTAGAATCATCAATAGAAACGTGTCCAGGGGTATATAATAATCATATTTCCAGAGTCCAAAGGCCTAGAAAAGAAATGTAAAGCAGCAGAGGATGGACTCGAATCTAAATTTTTGCCAACCCCCCACAAATTAAAATCCGATCATATACCCTCCAAGAAGCAATTTCGTTTTAGGCAAGTTAATGGTTCAAGTATCACGGTCACATACTTGGGACCAATGCTGCCATTGCAGATAACGGTCGAAACCGATCCACGAATGCTGTTATCTGCAATTGGGGCTTAATCCTGATGTCTCAAATTCCACATTCTAAGAGAAGACTTGTTTCATCTTTTATAGTTCCCATTTCCTTTCGTCAAAACCATTCCCAGAAACTTTATCCAATGTTCCCCTTTTCAAGTCTTACAACTAGCATTCAATAGATTTTATTTGTGAGCTGTCTTGATTGTAGGTGGAAGATATTTTTCGCGAGGTGTCAATGTTTAGATATTCTGATGTTTATATATTTTTAACACTTTACAACATAGTTGAAAAGTGTTTATGACTTTGTTCATTCTGTCTGTCTGTCCATTTGCACGATAACTGCCTTAAAAATAACTTTATTAAAATGAAATTTTAGTATGTTGTTGAGGCGGTATGTGGGATATATGGGAATGTTAATGAATAGTATCACTCAATTAGTTTTGGATTCAACCCGGGTTGAAAAAATGAAATACATTGAACTCTATGGGACCTAATTTTTCAAGCATTTTTTAAGCAAATTTAAAATTCAAAACTTGCTTCGAAAGTTTTAGGAAATATTCAAATTATCCCACAGAATATATAAAGAGAAATTTCAGCAAAATATGTTAGGTAGTTTTTTAAATAAAAATTAAAATAATAACTACACCCATATAATATGAAGAGATCACGTGACCCACTTCAAAATAAAATATGGCATCCATCTTTTTTCCCAGAGTAAAAATCGTGATTTTTAAAGTTTTTTTAAATTTATATTTTATATTGCATCTATCTTAAAACCGCTTTATTTTTGCGTAATTTTTGTGCTTCTATATTCTGCGCCAACGCAATTACAATATTTTTAAATTTAAATGATCATTAAACTTTGATTATTTCTACAACGAAGCCTAATTTTAATGGATGCAGAATGTAAACAAGTGATTGCAAAAATGAGTTGTATAAGAATTGCTGAATTTTTTCACGCAAAGTTATTTAACTTATAAGTCTGGAATAAACGTGTGTGAATAAAATATTTACTGCTTTTACACAGAGAACCAGGCGATTTATATTTCGATGACGTCATTTAAATAAAGTTCATTTTTTTCGATGAAGTTTTAAGTTTTCGAGTAAAATAAATTATCATAGTTCTGTGATAATTAAAAAAATATCACCACTGATGTAACGCATTTCACATTTCAGTTGGAAAGTTTTTCATAATCAATGCTTTATGCATGATTGATTATTCTTGTTTTATTTTGCTCTGATTTTTGTCATCAATGTCAAGACTCAGGAATTGTGGAGTATTCTCAGGATACAAAAATGAACCCAAATTTCTGGATAATGAATGTTTTATTTAATGTTCCAATGGGCGCAAACAGGAACAATATACAGGTACTCTGGCTATCTTACAAGATCACAATGTAACTGTCAAATACAATAAACAGCCATTAAATGATCCACTCATTCACAAAACAGAACATTAAATTCTCTAGACACTGTTCACTTTCACCATTCACTTTGACTCATATCACGCCAACTCTTTCGAACTGAACGATAACCAGCTTCTAAACAGAACGATGACCAGCTTCTGAACAGAACGATAACCTCGAAAAATCGAACAGAACGATAATCTCCTGTTGAAGACCCAAACCGTCCGGCTCATCCTGAGGACTTGAGCAACCGATAAACTTGAGCAACCGACCTGTGGAAATTTCTCCAAAATATTTCGTAACTCAGGAAATCTTTAACCAAACTACAAAATGGAGAAGTTTACAAAAATCGCCAAATTTGTCGCCGAGCTCAAGCGACCGAACCTTCGAATCATGATAATAATTGCCTGTAAGTATCGTTTTATCTTGGGGATAGGCAAAATGCCGTGAATATGTTATAGGTATTCGTAACAATATTTCATTTAGTTTTGCTATTTCGTGGGCTTGTTAAATTCTGGGATCTAATTATTTTGCTTGCTAAAAGCGAATAAATGAAGTATCATTTGGTATTGTACCAATTGAAAGCTCATAATTTTCTCGTTAAATCCGAAATCTCGCCAAATGCGCGCTCGTTATAAACAAGTAATACTGTAGCTAATTTCTTACACAAGAAAATTTGATATGAGCAGCACATGACTTTATATACAGCAATGAATTTATTTCTTTAACTGTCTAATAATTTCATGCAATATGCCCATATTTTAAAGTGATATGAAAGTGGTTTTAGAAAAGTTCTAACTTATGGGTGGGTGGGGGGTCTTTCCGAACATTATAGGACTAGCTATCAATAGGCTGAAATTAAAAATGTCTTATCAGTAACGCCATAAAAATCTGATAAAAATTGTCAACTGATTTCAAAGTCAAAGAAGTACAGGATAAATAAAGCAGAGCGCCACTACAGGAAATGCATAGGGAAATTTTTATCAACAAAATACATGATCGCACGATCCAGGAAGATAGGAATTCCCCATCTAGAAAATATAATCATAAAGAAGGGTTGTTTTATTTTATTCATTAAATTCACATTTTCGTTTTCGAAACCGTTTTCTTTTCTCAGAATTATTTTTAATTTCAGACTTTTTGAGACAGCAGTTTGATTGAATTTTCTATATTTTTAAAAATCAATAGGGTTTCAGAACTGTAATGAATTTCATTCCTAATTTTATTCGAATAGTTCCAAATGGTTTCAATACACACTCGATTATTTTCCCGGCTTGCCACCGAGAAATTGAAATTCGAAAATTTTTAAAATCCCGATCCTACAGGTATTTTTTATTATTTCTTGATCAGATTGGGCTTGTAAGAATGTCTGATGTTTGAGCTTTCTAAAAATGTAAATTATTAGTCGAAATTGTAAGAACTTTGTTGTAAGAACTAAAATTGTAAGACCTAAGGTAACCGAAATTATAAAAACTAAGGTTAAAACGAAAGTTCGTTTTTTTTAGTCGAAAGTGACTTTTGTTTTCAAATCTTTAAAAAATATTAGAATTTGTCCCTGAGATTTGAAATGGATATATTTTTACTCGCAATTGTCTGCTCTTTCCGGTCATGTGATTTGCTTTTTTCTACGTCGTCTGGATGGTGGACAAAAAAGGGGATAAACGATCGAAATCGCATAAAACATTAAATAACAAAAATAATAATTCAAATTTTAAAAATCGGTTTTCACGTGTCACCTCCCCCCGTCCCGGATCTCCGATTGCCAAATTTCGTAGCTCTGCGACGCGCGGTCGCTGAGACTATAGTGTATAAGACAGACACACAGACATTGCCTTTTATTATTTAAGACTAGCAGCAATTACGCGGCGTTGCTCGGATTTATCATGCAAAACTGTGTTAAAAATTACACCGGAATATATAGGGCCGTGAATCTTATACATTGTTTTTTCACTGTGTAAATTCATTGCATTATGTAAGAAAAAAAATTATCAAAGGTTTTAATTTTTTGATGATTTTTTCAAAATTTCACTCGAAAATTTAGGGGGATTCTGAACATTCGATTACGTTTAAAAACAATAGGCTTCCAGCATTCACGGATTGTAATTTTTTAACCAAATTTTGTTCGAATCGGTCCATTCGTTCGTCAGTTGTCGTCTCCACAGACTCACTGACACACACACACACACACACACACACATACTCTCTCTCTCTCACGCACACACACACACACACATACTTTCTTTCACACACACACACACACAGACGGATATTTTTTCAAACGCGCGAAGGAGAGTCCAGAAATTTGAAATTTTGCAATAAGAACAATTTTAGAAAAATTAAGTTGCACTAAGACATCTTACGTACAGCAGCGGTCTTCAACCTTTTCTCACCTGAGTATCCCCTGACTGTTGTTTTCTTCCAATTTTAACGCCCCCTCCCCCCCAATCGTTAGTTTTTCGCTTTATACCCTATATTTTTCTATTTTTTTCAATTGACCACTCTCATTGACATGTCCATATATTTGAACTTTACCACTGATTCAATATCTTTCATTTGACGCGCCTTCCCACTCCTATCCTACCCAAGTTTTTCAATGTAAGAAATATTGCAATTCTTATAAATTTGGTATTCTATGAATAAAAATACACTCTTTACAAGTTTTAAAAATAACACATGTTTTTGGAAATAAAATATGTATACTTTAGATCTGTTCTTTGAAATTTCTAAATTACAAAAAATGTAAAACTTTCAAAAATATTAATGAAACAGGCATATGTATGCAAAGAATTTAAGGAACTACTACTGCCGAATTAGCAAGCCTTATTAAAAAGCATTGAAAGATAGACCTATTTTTAAAGAATCGGCAAAAGGCGAGGTAAGAAACTTGGAATCAAAGTAGGTGACAAAAGACTGAATCATCTGTATTTGATTTTATGTTTTGAATGTGGATTTGGTTATATATAGGTAAAATTTTAAATTTATTTTTAATCCGAAGTATCAAAGAAAATAATATGGTTTAAAAAAATCATCCATTTTTTGAAGTCCGGCACAGCTGAAATATTTCTCTGTACCTCCAACGATCCGCTTACGTACCCCTTGGAGTAAGTGTATTCCAGGTTGGGAAACGCTGACGCATTGTTTGCGCATACTTGGTACATGCATTTTCATAACATTCTCGTCATTCGCAAAACATTGCATCTGGAATATTCCCACCCGGCATTTTAGCAATTTGAATAAAATCTAAACATCTTGCATGTCAAAGTTAGACGTATATGATTCATTCGAATTTATCACCCTTCCATTCCGAAAGAAACACGACCAGCAACACCCCAGAACGGGGTCCTTTTAAACCTGAAGGTTCCCCTGCTAAGACAGAATTAGACCAAGCTCCCTTTACCTTAGAGATCTTGTCGCAGTTTCTATTATTGTCTCCTGAAAACCGTACACGCAAACAAAAAAGCAGAAAATTAAAACATAATAGGAATGCCAGCCCAGGCTTGTATTTTTTCCATTCTTTAAAGCCTGGTATTTGAGTCTATTTCAGGCCCGCTAAAGCAAAGAAATGGCTGACGTGGATGTTGTTCAGGTACTAACGTTAGTTGGGGTTAGTCACGAATAATGCGTATGGTATGGCAACACGGAAAGAAGTGTCAATAGAAATTTTTGTTAACATTGTTACAAAGTGGATCATTACAAGTTTGATAATAATTTGCTAAATGGTAAAAAATTGATTTAGGTTTGTTAAAGACAGGGAAATTAACACTTTTAAAATTAAATTGCAATTTTTTAATAAGTTTTAATATATTATATAATGCATAGTGTTTAGCGCCGAAAATAGTCATCAAAATCATAATCCAGTCCGGTATATAAGTGTGGGCGTGTGTGTTAATATCATGTGTTCTTCCTAGGGATTTAATAAGAATAACAACATATATCATGTGTAGAATATTGTTCTATTTTAGTATGATGTAGATTTCACTCGAAACCACATAAGAGTCTGCACTTTCATAACGAAGTATGCCGATATAAACGTAGTTATTTTAATTATTATTTATAGTTGAGATATGTAGTCAAAGTATACTATTTGCCATTTAAACCACCTGCGGCATAGAATAAATTTCTCTGATTTTTAACTGAAGTATTGGAAAAGGTATTTCTATATCCATATGAAAAACTTAAGCAAATAATACTGATAGTAAGTTATAGATGAAATGACAGGGAAAGTTGTACCTGGAGAAATTAATAAGAAGAAAAAGAAAATATTCACAATATTTGCGGATTTTTGCAGTAGGGTCACTGAATAAAGAAGGCCCATATAAAATATTGCGATGCTTGGCTTAAACGGAACTCAATAAAATGATATAAGAAAATTCACTATTGTAAAGGTCTACTGCAAAGGTTTACTGCAAAGTTTAATTATCTAATAGCTTCAAATTCGTAGACTCTATGTTCATTCGGGGTACGGATAAGTTAAATATATGGGTCCACTTGTCCTTCAGAGAGGTCGGTGGTAGGTGAAGGGTACGATCCCTGCGGATGCTACCCCATTGGGTTCCAGTCTATTGGAATCGCATTTTCCCGGTTATCCAAACAGATACCTTACAATATAGTGAGGTCGGACGGCCTGGATTGAAAAAGAAGAAATTCGGAGCCTTGTTGACATTTGTAACATCAAGTATAGTAACATTAAGTAGCATGGTTCTAATTCACTTAAAACCAATATAGTTTCAGTTTTATCTTATTTTATTTTATCTTTTTCAGGGAGAAGGGGGGATATAAAAATGAAACTATTAGGACATGGGAGGTTACAATAGGCATTTTCCAAGCACCAATGAAAGGGGTTATCACGTACAATGTTTTGGATAAAAGACTGATTTTTATAACCATCTATATCTTTAAATTATGCAATTTATATTCCACAAATTATTAAAAAGTAAATTCATACCTTATTTGAGCAATTAAAAAAATGTAGTGCAATTAGCAGTAAATAAAATGGCACGGTTAAGCTCAAAAGTTTATTATATTGTACAAAATAAAATACAATTATAAATACGTGTATTATAATTTTAAAGATTATTCCTTTTCTAAATTGTCTCTTTTCCAAATTCATATAGATTCGTACTACTTTTAAACCATATTCCTAAGTTGGACCACATGCCAGAGCATAAATCTAAGTAATACTAATGGTTGTCATTCCTACGCTATTTCGTGTCATGATATAGCCAATCAAAACGGAGAATGCCCCAAGTCTAGATTCAGTCTCTATATCAATGGGTTCTCTACAGAACCACATACTTTATCCATAAAAGTTAGTGTTTAATATTTCTTTAGCCCCATGCTGCAGGTTCAGGCATATGGAAGTGTATTCCGAACGTCATGATCTCCATATGGTAGTCGTGATCGTGATCGTAGTCATGATTTTATTGCGGTGGTGAACCTCGTAATCTCATATCAAGTGATTTTGCCATTTTGAAAGACATAGAACATTCTTATTAAACCCAAATGTCTACTCTCCAGTAATTTCTAACAAACCCTGTCTTCGATTTTGAGCTTTAAAAAGGTTGCACGCGTTTTACGCTCCCTCAAATGCATAGGGCCATAATCTCCGCTTCTATTCATGCCGTTTTTGACCACATAGACAAAGTAGGCAAATGTTCGGAATCCATGAAACTCTCAGGAGCACAACGTTAGGTGCTCGGGGTGTGGGCAGCCCATCGGTTAGCGCTAGGGGATAGCATTCGGATGACCCAAGTTCGATTCCCGGCTCTGCCCAAGCTGTCTCCGTGTTCACAGGGTGTGCGAGCATATTAAATATGTGAGTCCGTAAAGCCTTCCGAGAGGTTGTTGGTACGGGAAGGAGGGTACGGTCTCTGTGGATTTCGCCCCAAATGGGTTCCAGTTTACATTGGGTGGCACTTCCCGGTCATCCAAACAGATACCTTACAATTTCGGGTAGGTCGGACAGTCTAGGTCGAAGAAGAAGAAATTCCGTTCTGAATGTGCCTATTTTTACTATTAATGTTTTAGGAACAATCCCTAGAATTCACTTTTACTAAATAGTCCCGGAAAGGATTAAGGTGGTTCTGCTTCTACTAAATGAAACAGCTACATCCTGCACATGAAATCATGTAAAAAGCATTCTCCAACTTCCCATTCAGCAAGGGCGAAAGGGAAACATTATTTGAAATGTGTGCCTGATCCAATTGTCCTAAATAAAGCAACACTGCTTTTATAAAATGTAAACGCTCTTCTACTTAAAGATCTCAAGGAATAATGCGATAAATTCGTGTCATGCATAACTCCTCCTCAGTGTAAAACCGAACAAATACGCCAATTTTATCGTCATCTGAGTTCTGTGAGTGTAAGTTGATCGAAAATTTAAAAAGGGGGGGGGGGGGGCACTTCAGACGGAAATTTTTGTGGAATAAGAAATGTCTTTAAATTTTCATAAAAGATTATATTCGGGTGGTAAGGGGATTTCAAGCATCCATGGTCTCAGTCTTCGGATAAATCGGTGATACTAAATCTGTTTCCCGAGACATACTATTTTTAGAAACCCCATCCAGCTAGTGAACCAGTCTAACCCCCAAGAACTCAGCTATACAGAATTCAACCCTTCATCGCTCAATATAAATATGTTACTTATCACCACACAATATTATCCGCTAAAATGTTATCTGTTTCATATGGAAATCAACTGCCAATTCGGTTAGGTTTGAAAATATTTACGAAGTGGCGATAAACTTACGTATCTGAATCTATAGTTACCGACCGAGCGGAGAACAAGACTATTTTATTATTACAAACGTAACAGACTTGGGTCCGTAGGACTCTATGATGAACTAATGTAATTTTGCTATACTGAGGGTGAGGGTGTATGACCGCTCCCCCTCTTATTCCCATTCTTTAGTACCCGAACTTGCCGTTTAATTCGACAGTCCGGGTGCGTAAAGTTACCTGGTACAGTACCTGATATGGTAACTGTTACAGTCTTAGATAATCAAATGGTATCATTCTATTTAAAAATTAAAAAGTAAAATCACATATAAAATGTCTATTTCTTTAATTATTTTTTGTGACGTTTTATCGACTTTCAAAAAAGATAAATAAATGGATTAAATGAAGAAAAGGTGCCAATCGATCGAGACAATCGAACTGGTTGGTCATTCGTTTCGCTCAATTTGTTCGAAAGAAAAAAAAAATGTTACTCAAGGATACTAAAAGCCAGAAGCTTAACTAAAGAAAAAAAAAATTCGGTAAGGGGGTGAGGGGCAAATATAGGGTTTACCATTCATCCAAACTCCGAATTTCAATGGGTTTCGATGGTTTCCTAAAGGGTTATGGCACCCCTACCCCCTCTCTGCCTTAGCGAAGCTTTTATTCAAAACATGCAAGTCCATCAAAATCTCAGAATCGGAATATTGCCACAATACTTTCCTTTCATATTCTATTCATTGTAGGGGAGGTTAAATGTTTAGTTTGAAGTATTTTCAACAGATGTCGCCACTATATCTTAGTTACAGTAATTTATATGACGATTTGAAAAATTCAATAACCTACAATTTGAATGTTCTACGTCTTCTAGATAACCATTTACAAAATCATATCTGTTTTTAATACGATCTCTGGGCATTAAATATAGAGTTATTTGAATTTGTAAGAGAGAAGGACAAGGAATCATTGAAGAGAAGGAGTCATTCTGTAAAACTAAGAGATTACTTTCAAAAATTTCTCATAGATGGCGACAGTACAAAAAATCTATCCAATCGGAATACCGCTTCAACATTCCTCAGTTGCTAACTCGTGAAACATAGCTCAAAGCGTTGAGATTTTAGAGTGTCCAAATATGTTAGCATTCAAAGAGGTAAAGTGATGCTGAAGGGATGAGAGGAAAGGCCGAATTAAAATTGTTTGTAGTTTCAAGCACTGAATTTTTTTTACCTCCTTCATCCATCGAAATATAGGAGCAGTTTGTTTAGAAAAATATTGTAATATGTTACAATTATTTACAATTTTAATCTCTTAAATGTCAACTTTAACATGAAATTAATAATTGAGTCTCTGTGTAGTCTCAAAAAGGACTAAAAATTAAAATAAATAGCTTCATTTATTTTTAAACATATCCATTTCTTTTCTGATGTTTTTTTTTTTCAAGGTGTTTCCAAATCTAGAAGATGCAGTATAGGAAAAGTAGTGGAATTTGCGTACAACATTAGATTCCCCCTGTTATATACATAATATTCCGTGTCATTTAATCAATCACGTTTCATTATAATTAATATATGATAATATACGTATTAAGGTAGTTTCTTCTAATTTACAAACAGACTGCACTTATTTCTATTTATTTCTTTTAATTATTATTTGCTTTATTTATTTTTTTTTTCATTTATTCTTTTTTATTAAGATATTTTGATTAACTTTTTCAAAATTTACCCTAATTTAACAATGTAAGCTAAAGATTTCTTTAAACCGTGGGTATTTTTGTAATGTTGCAGAGTTGTAGTAAATAATTTTTGACTTTTTTGGATTGATAACCATTCGTTCTCTGTGTCTGCATCTGGAAGGTGTGTTAATGCTGCACACATGCGCACATGAATTCAAATATATTTATTTCTTTTATAATCACTGGCTTATCCAAGTGATTTCCACAACCATTAATTAAAACGAAAGTTGCATTCTGAAATCCTCACTAACGGAAATGGACGTTCCAATAGGCTTTTCTTTATAAGTTGCAGCATAAACATTTAGTGGAATATATCAACCGGTTTCTGAATCCTTTTTAATTATTCTAAATTGTTCTAATACATTATTACTTTGCGACATCACGAAAGTACTCATGTTGTACGCAAGTGTCACTTCTTTTCCTATACTGCACCTGCTAGATTTGGGAAAGTCCTTGACGTACGCAAGTGCCACCAAATTCAACATGTAGGCAAGTGTCACTGTACGCCAGTGTCACCAATTCAGAAACTTGATTGCTGGTTAGTGCAGACGACTTTCGAAACACCACCAGGGGGGAAACCTAGGGGACTTCTTTTTTCGTCTTTCTATTTTTGTGGATTTTTCATTTATTTTTTTCAAAATTTTACACACAACCCATGTCCCGGCCGTCCAAATAGTTGCTCTTAGTCCTCTGGACGAGTCGGACGGTCTGGGTCTTCAACACAACCCATGTCAGCCAACGGCCGTACCATGCTGAAAACACCAGTTCTCGTTAGATCACCGAAGTCAAGCAGTATCGGGCGCGGTTAGTACTTGGGTGGGTGACCACCTGGGAACACCGCGTGCTGTTGACACATTTCGGGCGCTGTAGCCCGGTGGTTTGCGAGCTGGATTTGCACGCTGCCACAACTGCCGCCGTGTTCATGCGGAGTACGATCACGTTAAACATGTGGGTCCATAAGTCCTTCCGAGAGGTTGGTGGTAGGGGACGGAGGGTACGGTCCCTGTGGATGCCTGCCCCACTAGGTTCCGGTCTAAATTGGGTGGCACTTCCCGGCCGTCCTAACAGTTACCTTACACCTTTCTGGTAGGTCAGACGGTCTGGGTCTCAACAACACAACCCATGTCCTTTTCCCGGCCGCCCAAATAGCTGCTCGAGTCCTTGCTGACGAGTCGGACGGTCTGGGTCTTCAACACAACCCATGTCATCACCATAAGTAAACGCTCCAAAAGTGACGTGATTATGTCAAATACATTTTTAATTAGCCGTTGACATTTTAATTCATTTATCTGTTGATTTTTTTCTTTTTTTTCTACAAGGAAGCGGATAGGGAGAGAAGGCGCTAGATTAGCTAAATACAATTTTACCATTTGATAATAGTTAATATTTTACATTTTGTGGTTGTTTTCATTTTGGAGATTCAAAACGTGTAATATCTCATTTTAAGCCGACTCATTTTAAGCCGACTCATTTCTAAACCGACTCATTTTAAGCATTCAGCTTCTTTATGTTAATAAGGCTTAAAATACCTTTTACATGCATTACTTATTTTAAACTATCATACAGGTGTACATAATACATTAAAACAAAAAATTTCATAGCTATACATGAATTCGCTCTTGTGTTATATTACCTACAATTTAGACATATACACACCCATACACAGATGGGCATTGTTCCGTATATATTTGAAATATATCTCAAATTCGAGAATTTTAGGAAAATAAGTACTTTTTCTGTATAGTGACATAAGAAATTAAAAATTTGATCCAATGGGAGATTATTACTTTAAAATCCAAGACAACCAAAAAATAGGTATGCAAAAGCGTAAATTGATTGATATGTAAATTTTGTCAGGCGGTTATGGCCTATAGTGAAGCACATGTTGCGCACCTTGTTTTCACATCGCTACTGATGACGGACATACATGTGCCCGAAATCCCTATGGCCGTGTGATTTTATACGTCGTAAAAAGGAGATTTTAATAAAAGACTTTTAAACCTATTTTTTTAGTTGTCTTTGATTTTAAAGTATTAATTAGTTGACGTGTTTTCATACGATTTTATTTTATGCAATGTGGGATTGCATAAAGTATATGAGTCAAAATAAGAAACAGCAATGAAGAAACAGTGAGCGTGAGCTCTTTTTATTAGTTCGATCATTAACAAAAAATACAAATGCAAGATGTGTGGTCGAATTCGGAAAAAAAAATAAAAAATAAAAAAAGGGTGAAAACGTGGAAGGCACTATACAGGATGAATGAGGTGAAAAAGATGTTTTGATTGCTTCAGCGGCAGATGAGGCAAACGATAATTAAAAATTACAGCTCTGCTTCTCACAGCCAACCTGAAAAGAAGAATAAAATATACATTCAAGCATTCTAAACTTCTCAACACAATATAATCAACATGAATGAAAGAAAGACCCAAATTTTTGACTTACAAACAGGTTAAACAGGATACATAAAATATATAGGCTGAGCTAGAATTTTTAGTTTGGGGTGCTAAATCTCCTTTTGGGGATGCAAAAACCCCATTAGACCGTATCACTTTAGTTATAATGTATAACAGCCATATTTATTTAAAAAACCGCTAGGGATGCTATTAGAACTTTTGAGGGGGCTTAGCACCCCCTAGCTCGACCTATGATAAAGTAGAAGAAAGGTTCTTGAAAATAAAAAATAAAAATGGCTTTACACTATAAAGAAAAAAAGCCAGTATATCTGTCTGTCACACTTGGCAATAAATTTAGTGAAAATTTGAAGCCGTTGCTAATAAATATGAGGTTAACTTTGGAGTGATATCGCCAGCAACTTTTTCGTTTCAAACCGTATTTTATCAGTTGTAAAAGCAAAGTAATGAGAAGGAAATATCCTAAATAAAGGAAATCACCAAATGCAGACATAATATAAATACATTAAGGAAAATAAAAATTAGTACAATTTCTTTAAAATTCTTTAAATGTAGTAAACAGAGGTAAATATCGGGTAATGCAAAAAATACAGTAACACAACGATACATTTTATATTTTCACAATTCCTTCTCATTTTGACGTCTACGTGAAATATACATTTTACTTTTCAATGCTCTATTTGAAAACGGTGTATTCACACTATGGCATGCAAAGCGCGGAAGAAACAAGGTTTGTGATTTATTTGTTTACCTGTTTTAGTTGGCAGTGGTAGGCTGAGCTTGTGGCTGAGCTGTAGAAGACTGAGCCTGATCAGGCTGAACAGGAACTTCATCGTAATCGGCAAACTCTTCAAGGGGAAAGCCACCAGGAGGTGGAATCAGTTCAATTTCGCAGATCTGCAAAATACCAGAAATACATGTAGTAAAAAAAAAAAAAAAAAAAAAAAAAAAATCAAGAGTAAACAAAATCAAATAAGGAAACATCAAATGATATCAACTTGAAGTAAAAGAATGTATAACAATTAAATAAAATATAGTTTTTGAGGTTTCATCTGTAGCCTAAATAACTCATCAGGTAAAGCACTAATCTGGAAGAGGATCAATAATTTGAGTATGAATGTAACTTTCTATTGAATCTCAATGAATTTATTAATTTTCTACCACGATAATATTAAACCTTCTGACTATCAAAACTCTTGTTGACATATGATATTGAAACACCCGCAATAGTCGAAGTTTTTAATGTTTGTACACGTAGATTACTTTTACAAATGTACAACATTTGAAGCATATTTTAAAGGATAGAATTATTAAAATTCATATTTATTATATTATATTGTCTGTACCTTTTCGTTGTTTGATAAACTATATTATTATCTTAATTACCAAATAATTTTCTAATTTTGATAATGGTGCTTCTTGCTAATATAGTGACATAATAGTATGTAAGGCCTTCCTACATGGAACCTCACCATATTTCCATTCTCAAGAATACTGGTTTCGATTCTGACTAGGAATGCAATTCGAATCACTGAATATTGAAAGTGAAAGTATTGGTTGGTCTATTACAATTATCTGTTATCATTTTGACCCTGTTCTTGGAGTTATCAAAAGGATGAACAACTTCTACAGATTCTTACTAATTGACATTGCAGTGAAACAAACTTCCAGTCAAGATTGGCCGGTTGTGTTAACACATGACTTTGGCAACGCATTTGGCGAAATATTGGCAACTTTTTGAAACTCTAGGAATTGAAACCGGACGCGCCATTTTTTTATAGTATATTGTGAATAGGTCAATATTATTTTCAGAATGAATTTTTCTCGTTTATGGACTCGTTGAATATTTAATTGCTGTTTCATTGTATCTGACAATTGTTTTATAACATTGTCCGATAAAAAAATTAATATTTGTATTTAATTCTTGTTAATGCTTTTGCTCTGAATATAACTGCTATTAGCCAGATCTTCAAACTCTCTCTTGAATCTTAAAGCTATATTAAACAATCCAAAGGAAACGTCGTAAGTACAGTACTTAACAATCAAAAATAGAAAGCATGACGTTACCTCGGCAATATGATAGTCCATGCAGGCTTGGTAAAGTTGAACCTGTTGAATGTATCCCGCAGGGTACCTCTTCACCTAAATACATAGAACAGATATAATTTTATATTTTTAAATTACTGCAATCTTAGATTTATTATTTCTGTTCCTGTGGAATTAATTTATTCATTTATGCGATACATAGCGTGCAAAGCTCACTTACTGCCATTATAAAGATATAGAAAAAGAAGGAAATTGAAAATAAAATGCAATCATAGCATTAGGCATACACGCCTAAAACATTCACAAACAAAATCAAGACATCAAAATCCGATATAATGGAATGATACAAATGGTAAAATTCAAAAATAAAAAAGTTCTTTTATAATTATGTCTTTATGAGAATCTAAAACACCAAGGAAAGCCTCAAACATTGTTCGTTTATATGAAAATGGCATAAAATAAATGATTTCTCAATCAATTTGATTATTAATCAATTAATAGCAAAGAGCCATCATGTTTTTAAATTCTTTAGAAAAACTTTTAAATGATTTCTGAGATATGCTAATGAGTTGTTGCTGGTTTAAAAGTGAATTTTTTTAAATTGTAAGTTGTACCTAAGAAACTTATTTTGCACTCTTTTTCAAAAGCATGGGAAGCATTAAAATGAGATAGGTACGAAGCAAAATTCCCATATTTTAGTAATAAAACCTTAGCAAGAAATTGAATAGCATAATAGTTTTTTTTTAGGTTTGAAAATTTTCCAGCTTTTCAAATAAGAAAATTTAGCATTCTATACGCCTTGGAAACAATATTATAAATATGAACGTTAAAAAAAACAACTGAAATTTAGTTTACATTTTTACCACATAAATAGTTTACAAATAAAAAAATATTACATAAATAAGGAGATAAAGGATGACTTACAGCTTCATCTTGGCACTCTTGATGTCTCTTAGAGATGTTCTTCTCTACCTAAAATGCAAAATTTGTGCATTAATGAAAAGCAAAAGTTAATCATTTAACCCATACAGCAATCATTTCTATAAAATATATAGTTCATTATAGTTCATATTATAGTTCATTCAGTTTACAGGTCACTTAATAGATATAGGTATCCTCTTTAATCATACCTCAGAATTCAATTTCTTGGATTCAATCTCAGTCTTGGCTCGGTTGAACTTGTAGCTACCATCTCCATTGAACTAAAAGATAAAAAATATACATAACTTCTTTGAAATATTAATGACTAGAACGAATTGCCCTTCGTTGCCCTGTCCTAAATGAAAACCCGCAACTTAAATAATACAGATACAAATAACACCACTCAATTTAAAAATGTGTTTTAAAATTTGTTTTGAACCAAAATCATTCACACTTTTCGTTTCAATCCAAATCTTTAAGTTCCAAGGCATGTGCGCGCAACAATTTGGCATGCATGTGCACAAACGCCCATTGCTGCCGAAGAAAGAACCCCTTGCCGAGCGGATTCGATTATTAATCTTTTGTTTAAAAATTAACAGACAATAAGAAAACAAAACAATCTAAATATTAGAATGCGAAGATTTGGGCAAAACTATAGAATTGTGCGAATCTCACTTTTTCGGATGCTGCGAAATGAGAAAATAAAATATAAGTATATGAGAAAATAAAATATATATATTTCGATATGTTTAATAATAAATAAATAAATATGATGGAATTGTTCTACGGATTCCGTTCAAAGTTCGTTAGAATGAACGCTCTCCGATCTTTCCGATGATGTCCGGATGAAAATATTTTCGATCGCTAAGGAAACGATTTGTGTGAAAATAGCTTAAAATAATGCTTCAACATGAAATAACTAAAACACTAATTCGAATTAAAAAAAAAATCTTGACGAGGTCTCTCGTAACGGCATTCAATCTAACCCAATACCGAATAACATGGTTATCCGAAATTTTGATATTCCGCTACAGACGATGCACTGGGGCATCTTCTTTTATTATGTATCAGACGATTAATCACGCAATGCGAATATATAATTATAGGAAGCTGACTACTTGCACAGACTACGAAATGAGCGAGACGCATCCGTATTCTCATTAAAACCTCTGCAGATTATTTTCTCTATTTTATGCATGCATACAAATAAGCCACTGATGGACTGGTAAACGAGGTTAGTAATTGCTCTCTATTTGATTCGGATATAGAGATTTAATTAAATGCGTTTTGGTTCTGTACTTTTGTGTAGCATATTATTATTTTGCCGTACTTCATTTGCTTTTGACGCCAATAACGTTTGTGGCCGAGGACTCCGGCTGATATCGGAGCGTTACGAAAAATGTAAACACTTTGGACTCTTATATCTCCGAACCTAATAGATGAAAATGAATCGGAAGTAGGGTACCATTTATGAATATACCATAGTAATTACAATATTTTAATATTTCGAACATTTTTTTTTTAAATATAGAGTTTTTTTCGAATAAGTGTCTATTTTCATTCAAAATATCTTCTAAATTATAAAAGATAGATATAAATAGTAAGCGACAAAATGTTTAGTAGAAAATCCAGTTTACAGATCGATAATTTGTTTTTCCAAAGCTCTTATAGTTTTTCGATATTTAAGCTATCTATAAGCAGCAATCGAGTAATTTGTAGTTATTTAAAGCCCTATAAGGATATTATATAGTTTTGGACTTTGGATTGGAGTTTTATTGTACAAAAACTTATTTGCGCAGAGCCATTTCGACTGCATCGAATTGGAGCCAATAACGTTTGTGGCCGAGGACTCCGGCTGATATCGGAGCGTTACGAAAAATGTAAACACTTTGGACTCTTATATCTCCGAACCTAATAGATGAAAATGAATCGGAAGTAGGGCACCATTTATGAATATACCATAGTAATTACAATATTTTAATATTTCGAACATTTTTTTTTTTGAAAAATATAGAGCTTTTTTCGAGTAAGTGTCTATTTTCATTCAAAATATCTTCTAAATTATAAAAGATAGATATAAATAGTAAGCGACAAAATGTTTAGTCGGAAATCCAGTTAACAGATCGATAATTTGTTTTTCCAAAGCTCTTATAGTTTTTCGATATTTAAGCTATCTATAAGCAGCAATCGAGTAATTTATAATCATTTAAAGCCCTATAAGGATATTATATAGTTTTGGACTTTGCATTGGAGTTTTATTGTACAAAGAGTTATTTACGCATAGCCATTTCGACTGCATCGAACTGGAACCACCGTTGATTTTTTAAACTAAAATATCGCCAGTTGGTGCTTTCTAGGCGTACTGCCAGCAATAACGAAACGTATCTGCAATTATCACCAAGATAGTCTTGCTTTTGCTGTTCAAATTATTACTAATACATTATTATTATTAATTAATTATTATTAATACATTTGTTCAAAATTATTATCGTACATTTATGTTGTATACATATCTGTTGTTTAGAATGTATATTGCAGTAATAATGAATGTGACCAAAAATGTATAAATTGCAATTTAATAAATTAAAGAAGTGGATGAATTCGATTGCAGTTTAATTATAAGCTTAAAATAATCGAACAGAAATATGATTCTGTTTTACTAAAAAATTACTTGTTTTCATTTAGAATGATAGGTAAAGTATTCAATAATAATTAACATCTTTAAAGTTGGGAATATAAGAAATTAGAAAAGTACGTCAATAATTCTCCAAGTTAGATATGTGACAGCTGCAAGAATCATTACAAATGCTAGAAATATCATATATTATCCTACATATAAAGTCATTTCCGGCTTATTTTGTGTTACACTATGATTCCAACTTGAAATTTTTGTTCTAAATTTGTGATAACTTGAATATTTGGTACAAGATAGGTTTTACTGAATCCGTCTGATGCTCTCACTTTTGGGTAGATTTTCCCTCCTAGCTTTGTTTTTCTACTTTGGATTATTTTCGATCAATGTAATTTTTGAAATAAATTCCAACTTACCCATCCTTCAGTTTTCAATGCACATGTCGTGACAAGTTCACGATGATCATCAATTTGCTTCTGCAGGAGAAAATAAAATTTACTTTTAAAATTAAATATAAAATCATTGGAATATGCAACTTTTAATTAAAATGTATATAAAATATTAAAACTGCATATATGCTTTGTATTGAAAAAACTGCCTATATTTTACAGAATAAAAATATTTACATTTTACTGGAGAAAAGTGTATTTTGTAAAAAGATAAATTAAAAAATAAAAACTTCCTGGGAATAAAATATTTGTATTTTAAAGATACAAAACTTATAATGTTTATTAAAGAAAATCCATATTTTAAAAACGCTCGTACATGCTGTTTAGAGAAGAAAAGTTCTCTAACTTCATAGAAAAATAAGTTTTACTTCATAGAATATTTACTTTCGAAGAAAAATATCTTTAAAAATGCATGCTTTTAAGTACTGATAAAAAGGATTATTTAATATTATAAAACTTTAGTTTACTGCTACATATATTCGAAAAAAAAAATAAATGCATTATAAATAGAAAAAAAAATTATACTTAGCGATGACAATTATTTTTCTAATTACACAGATGACAATTTGGAGTCAAAAATATTCATCTTTATCTAGAATTTATGGATTTCAAGTATTTTGGTATGTTGTTACATATTGAAATACTTAAAATCTGTATTTACTGGAATTGTACTTACGGGATCAGAGACTGTTTCCAATGCAGGAGGAGGATTCTGATCCAAGCATTTCTGGATTACGAGGCGTTTCTGCTCCTGAAAATAAAATGAGAAATTTAAAATATGCACAAGTAAAAATTATTTACGATGTTTCTCATCAGCGAAAATTAAATGCATGTATCCCTATCTGCAACTTCAGAACACACTCAGAAGCGGAACTACCATGTAGCAATGCGGCGTAGGGTAGCACAAGAGAAGTTTGTGGAATATTTAAGAAATTATACGTGGCGGAGAGTTCAAGATTTGAAGTTTCGTCACTAAACATGCTAATATTTTTATCTGAGTCGTCTTAACATAGATGGGGCCTTGAGGCCAAATTATCTATGGAGAGGCCTCGAAACAAAATTAAAAAAAAAAGAAATGATAGAATAGTAATTATGTATAAGCATATTCTCTTTTCATACATATAAAGTAATAACAAATTATGTATATACATAATCTCGTTTACTGTATATACACAAAGTAATACTGTACTTTACTGTATATTCATAAAGTAATACTGTGCTTTAACTGTATATAAAATATTATGTATATACATAATCTCTTTATTTATATATATATATATATATTTATATTCAAAACTAACAACAATAAACAGAAAATATTATACACTAGCAAATACACACTGCGCTACCTAAAATATTAAAAAAAATATTTTAAAAATGAATAACACGGGACCATCAGGCACTTTCCAGCTTTCATAATAAGTTTTATCGCTGCTTCTTTTATTCAACAATTTATTGGATTTATATCTTTCAATTTTTTGCTAATTACTAATTAGAACAAATCATTGGCCCTTAAAATGGTTGAAAATATATATAGATTTGAAAATAAAAAAATGTGTCCAATTTTTCCCGATCGTAAGACGTTTTTTATTTTTAAATTTGCAATTGGGAGCAACAACATGACTGCAATCTCGGGAGAAATATTTTTCCATTCGCTGAATAAAAAAAAATGTTATGCCAAGGATCCAACAAAGGAAAATTTAAAAACAATTCAAAATTTAAAATGATAATAAAAGCTGTTAAAAGCTACCTAGAATCTGTTCCTCACAACACTAGCCCCCGTGCTATATAAGGAATAAAATTGCACAACAGAAAAATAATTATTTTTTTCCTTCTTCTTTTTTTATTCGAAAGTGCAATATTTTTAGCAAATTGGAAAACATTTTAAAAATAAATTTTCTGCAATTTACGGAAGGGATTGCTCTCCCTAATAAAATGTAAGGAGTATCTATTTGGGGACTCCTGATGGATGTGAGGGTCCTGTAAGACGGTACTATATATATATTATAAACAGCAATAAAATGTGAAGTGAATACATATTTAACATAATTTCATTTATACCATAATGAGTTCAAAGTAGCATTTTATGTACTGAATTTCATTTATACCATAATTAGTTCAAAGTAGCATTTTATGTACTGAATTTCATTTATACCATAATTAATTCAAAGTAGCATTTTATGTACTGAATTTCATTTATACCATAATTAGTTCAAAGTAGCATTTTATGTAGTGAATTTCATTTATACCAGAGGTTCCCAAACTTTTTTTTCTCGTGGACCACTTTCAAAGTTTTACTATTTTCGGTAGACCCCCTGCTGCTACATTTCTACTGTATTCCCAAAACTTCTGAAAAATATCACCCCAAATTGGGGGTGTTAAGAAGAAGAAAAAAGTAGCACATTTTCTTGTGTCCTATTTATTAAAATAATACTTGTGGTTATACAAAATTATAAACATTTATTTTTACAAACAATCAACAATTGACAAAAAATCAACAATGAACTCTGAAATGTAAATCAACAATATAAAATAGTCATACTTTTAATGAGACGGATGTACTTGATGAATTGACAGCAAATTATCAATATTTGGCTTCAGTTTTGTAAGAAGTAATCTCAAATTTCCCCGTTCTGTGATGTTCAATCTGCTCCTTTTTTTGGTTAACAGGTTGGTAACGGCACTAAAACTTCTTTCGACAAGATATGAAGAGGGAAACGCTATCAAAAATTTTCTCGCAATTTCCACAGTCCGGGATATTTTTCGGGTATTTCTGCCTGCAGCCAAAATGTTTGATAGCCTTTTTTAATTTTCACCTTCAGTTCCTCGTTGGTGCTGAGCTCAAGTAGCTCCTCTTGTAATACCACATTCGCCTCTTCCGTTTCATCAAATGGGGTTATGATCCATGGTGGTATTTCCATCGTCAGAATATCTTCAAATCTATTTTTGAAGTCATCATGCAGGGTATTTAAATGTTGAGCGTATGTCTGAATATCCTCATCAAGACATTCTATCTGTGACAAGTGCGGAAACTGGGAGAATTCGCGCCGACTAATATTTTGCTTCATTAATTTCAATTTACCAAGAAAAGCCGAAATTACACCCTTTGTTTATCTATTGTTCTATTCAATTCTGTGTTTAACCTGAGTCTCGAATATTTTTGAATACCTACCTAGTGAATGATGCTACCTGCCTACGTTGATAGGTAAATCCAAGCCAAATTTTTGTTCTTTATTATGAAAACCAGAAAATTTTTCGTGGACCCCCCCTTATAACTTGTGAACCCCTGTTTTCTTTTCACGTCTACGTGGACCCCCGTGTGGTCTTCTATGGACCCCTGGGGGTCCACCTGGACCACTTTGGGAACCTATGATTTATACCATAATTAGTTCAAAGCAGCATTTTATGTACTGATCCAATAAATTTTACATAGTTCCAACTTGTCATTGTTGTGGCATATATTATTCTAAATTTTATAGAATGAGGTGCAGCTTACCTTGTCAGCTTCAGTTGGTTTCAACTGCGGACATTTTCCCCAGTCAATTTGCTGTAATGAATGCAAAATACACGTTAAAAGAGTTCTTACACAACTCCGAACATATTAAAATAAATTCTGAAGTGAAAGTTGGAAAAAATTCTCTGACATATAATTTGACATATCTTTAATAAAGAAGACTTTCAGCCATTTTTAAGACACGATTTATTCCATTCTTCAAAATATTTATATTTTATTTATTTTCAGATTTATTCTTTAAAATACGATGAGTGTCTTGATAAGTGAACCTATCTGCTGCAAAAATGTAGATATAGGAAATAATCTTACTAAATTTATTCGTATGAATATAAATAATGCTTCACTATATATAGATATTCTCTATATTATGAGCTCAGTTTCTTCGTCACAGAAAAGTTTAAGTTTTTCTTTTCAACCAATCTGAGTTAATTTCATTTTACTCCAGCAGAAATACTCGAAGTTGCTCGTAATTTAATACAGGTGCAAATTCGAAGTAGTATTCTAAAAATAAATTTAAAATATCAATAACTTTCGTATTCTTATCCGTAACTTACATAACCCAATCAAAAATATAGTATAGTTCATTTATAGAATTTATTATTTAAATCAGTGAAATTTAATAAAAATCGTCCGTCGTATGAACACATTTGCTTTAATTCCGTTGCTAAGCAACGTGATATAATTAATTTTCTACGATTAAATTTTCGGAAAATATAGTCTGCCTAAACTATTTCTATGGAAGTGTTTTTTTATCAATATCTCGGCAACCCCTGGTAAAAGAAAAACAAAACAAGAATGGGGTTACCCACAATGAAGTACAGAAAAACCATGTCGAATTTGAAAAAAAATCTTAAAAATCTGACGATTTGTATACAGAACAAACAAACAACCAAACAAATAAATAAATAAACTTTCTTTTTTATATTCTGTATCTAATAGAGTTTTAATTTAAGTTAAATCTAGTTATATTAAATATGCAAAGGACAACTAAAAAATTGCAGAACACAATTTTTGCATATAGAAGTATGAAAGAAAATTATATTAAAAAGCAAATTGCATTTCACACGGAAAATATACACCTCTATCAAAGAACAGAGAAAACATGCAAATCCTAGATAAAATTCATTTGATTGAGAATCTGCTATTAAGATATTTACAGTTTTAGCTTATCGTAGAATATCCAAATACGTATAATAATGGACAAATTGAAATTATTAAAAACCAGAAAAATAAATATAGAAATACTTTAATAATAAACTAATTTAGAAATCACCTGTAAATTTCTGTCTAATAAAATTTTGTACAATCTCTTATAATTATTAATAGCGTTTATTAAATAAATCTTCGTTATGACACAGGTCACTGAAACATGGATGGTTAAGCTAAGGTTTCTGTTTCTTCTCAACACAAACGATGTTGATCGTCTGCGCGTTCTATGTTTCCATATATTTTTGAAACATTTGTCTTCGAAAGCCATAACAAAGAGATCATTTATACAAGGTTGCACCGTCAGCACGGCATTAAATAAAAAAGTGTTAAATTTTGATGTCATTGGAAGATGCTTCGTTCGTTAGCAACTTACAGAACGCTTTCGAAATAAAAATTAAATTACAAAATATGATTGTTGTAATATAATTGTTTTAATAATCTGTATTGATGCAAAATCTTCCATTTAAATTCGAAATATATGTTTCGTTATCCGAGCTTGCTTTGATACTGGTAAATCTGATTTAAAATTAGCAAATTTCATTTTCTTAAAGCATAGGAAAGTGTAATTTATAAGATACATATTTGCGATTCATTAATTGTCATTACATTATATGATTTAGAAACTAGTACTGATCTATACTCTAGCCGCTTTATGTCATTCACATTTTGATAACATTCATTTGTGTGGGAGTGGCAACACCAATAATCATAGAAATCCCTTTAAAATGCTCACGCATTGTCGGCGATGACATCACTAGGAAATCGAAACAAGTAAGATTCTTTTCCGCTTGGAATCCTCCTCCTTTACATAACAGTTCCTTTGAAATGAAAAGAAAATTGGTAATAGTCCCGTCTGGGCCTCTTGGCAATAAAAGTGAATAAAATAAAAAAGAAAGCAGGAGAAGATGTCCGGCCTCACAAATGGCTTCATTTCTCTTTCAGATTCACCTAACAACAACAAAAAAAACAACAGTGACCTGGAGAATTAAGTGCCACCGTAATAGCTTTGTCTGTTTTCACTGTTCTGCAAGGGCGGCCTTCAGGAAAATTACGAGATAATCCAGCCTGTCTGGCAGATTGTGTGGGTTTCTGGGACAACGCCTGGCTTTCACGTCCCAAATTTCAATTTCTCCAATTGCTAGGGCGAAGAACCCGGAAAGTTGGCTATCAAGGTCAAACCACACCCTCGTTGGAACTGAAGCGCCTCCAAAGTTTCGAAAGTTTTGTAGATCTTCCAATTGCGGATTAGTTTAAAACAGGTTAAAACCGTAACCATATTATCTTGGGCAACATTTTTTGCTTTTACCTGTCTTCTATTTAAGTTGAACCCCCCAAAGGTCACTAGGGCAGTCGATTTCTAATTTTAAGATGTGTGTTATCTATTGCGATCCAGTTTTTCAGATAAAGGAAGTAGATCCTTGTGGCTGGCGTTTACTGCCCTTGTCATTATTGGAGAAACTTAGCTGGTTTCTTGCAGTAGAAGTCATGGGGGTCAGGGGCCGAACTACTGTACCTTTGAATCCCCCTACAATACTGGGGGATTCAAAGCTATAGAGAAAATTGTAGAATAAATATTTAGGAAAATTATACACAGTAAAGAAATTGGTAGGTTTGCTAAAATTTCCAAGGAGATACCCAAAATACTTCAGGAATTTAATACTAAATTGGTGCTCAATAGAAAAGTAAAGGATGGCGTTGGGGATCTTTGGAAATGTTTGACACATGAAGAATTTTGTAGTGCAAGGTGCTCCCTGAAAGTGCGCTAGTGGTGGTCTTTCTTATCGTAATAAAAGGTTGCGGTATCCCTATTCTATGCGACAAATGATAGTATGAACAGCGTTGTGATATTAAAATATTATATATTAAGACAAATTTAGACAAATTCGTGGAATTGAATGAAATGTTGACAAGTTGAAAAAAAATATATTTTTAATATTTTTTTTAAAAAATTTGGAAATAATAAAAAAGGAAGCTCATATTTTTTTTTCATTCTGTTACCGAATGAGATACGAGTGGACCGAAAATATCGGAAATATTAATGTACGAAAAAGTGCAGTAGAGTCTCATGTTTCAGATATTTGATTTAAAAATTCAACTCGATAAGATTTGAAACTCATTCTGAGTTTTTCCGAAAAGCTGTGATGCCCATTCTACGAATGAATGTTCGTTTGCTTTTTGCGATTTAGCAGAAGCACGAAATGGCATTTCACAAAGAAAATTCAACAAAAGTGGCAATAACCATAATAATTATTTAGAATTAATCATCGCTCATTGTCGATTCTTTTGTGGCATTTCTACAATGCAGATGAAATTTCCCCAAAAATTCTCTAACAAAAAACGCTATTTATACGCTTTGAAAGTGCAGGAAATAATTATGGCACAATATGTTTCTGTTCATAAAAAAAGAGCGAAATCATGACCAGATCGTGAAGAGGGACTAACGTCATTACCTGTGACCTACATGTCGAACTTTATAAAAAGTCGTCGTCAAACAAAGCGGAAAGTGAAGGAAAAAAAAAGATTTAAATGTTTACATTGCTTTGAAAACAAAGGTATGCAAACAAAGCAAACAGGTATATGACTGTGCGGGTGCGCAATTTTATTTCGCTTACATCCGGGAATGTTTGAGGCTATATATTTAGTTATTCAAGTGTTAAGGTCGTTGTACGGGAGGGCACAAACCTTGTAAAAAGCACATTAAGATTGTTTCGCTTGTCCTAGATTTTATATAAGATATAAAATTTCCTGTGTTAGTGAATATTTACTTGGAACTAGTATCTCAAAATGTATTGTGACCCAGGATTGAACAGGACCTAATATTTTAGATCTGTACTAGCTGCATACCCGTTCTTCGTACGGACTATATAATGTAATGAAACATTTTGCTGTGAACTTTTAATATTTAGAAGTCTTTTCTTTCAAAATTTTATAATAATCCTCAAAAAAATTCACACTCAAAGTAAAGAAATAGTCAGAAGGACATGTAGATTAGGCAGAATGATAGACGGACGTATTTTAAGTGAGACCAAGGCTATCCATCGACATTTCATGACATTCGGTACAGCCGTTCTTCTGAGATGATGAGACAGACGGACAGACAAACCGATAGTTTTTTAATTTTATTTATAATGATTAAAATTTCTGATACTGTTGTAAAAGGTTTCGAGGGGATATCTTACAACATCGTAGTGGTGTAACTGGTCGCATAATTGCGCGCAATCCTAAAGACCCGAGTTCGATACCAATTCCAATCCAGTCAGTTTTTTAGATGAAAATTTATACACGCAAGCGCTTATACAAATTGAAGATTTTCGCCCACATAATATTATATCTACCCTGTACTTTTCAAAGAAAGGCTTTTTCTATGATGAATATAAATTAATTTAATACTACATATCACTCGTATTTTTTTAATTTTCCGTGGTAAATAGTTTATATGAGTTAAAATATAGTTATTTATATGTAAAAAAAAATATCCTCTCAAACTACTGTCTGAAATATTCTAAAACTAAAATACTTCTTTAGTAATAGCACAATCAGTTGATTAAAATTATCAACCGGTTTCCGAAGTAAAACAAAAGAAGACTGATTTTAGCCATCGTAACCGGATGATATTTTTATTAACTTTTTCAAAATGATTGGACTTAATGACTCCCTCCCGCACTTCATTGATGACAGGATGTAATAAGTTCCTGTCAACCCCTCTCCCCCACCCTTCTTAAAAGGTGGGCGGAAACCACAAAATGCCGTAAAATATTGAGCTACATTAATCTTCATTTTACAAAGAATTTGTACTTAATATGATCTCAAATACTTAAAATTGGCATTTCAATTTAAATTCTCCTTGAAAACAATAATTGAATAAAACATATTTGACATTTTATATAGTAAAATTCCCTACGTTTATTCGAAATGATTGGCGACTTCACTGTGCAATATTAGTAACCATGAATTGAAAAAATAAATCGATTGCTTATTGATTTTAAATTTCTCATCCTATTGTATAGAAGAGTATTGCTTTCCCGAAAATTTTCAAGTTTGACATTTTGCTAAATAAACACGTTTTAAAACCAATTGAACGCATTTCAAACACTTTTGGAGATATGTCAGGCTATGTGTGTGAACACGAAAAATTAAGAACGACTGCACCTAACGTTATCAAATTTGACGTATTGTACATTATGGGAAGAACTAGAAATCGATCGAATTTTTAATCAATCTCGTGATTAAAATTTGAATCATTCGTATTTAACATTTTTTCATAGACTAATTACTAATAAATGACAAATCTCACAGATCCAATAGTCATTTCATTTCAAAATCACCCTACAGGCGTAAAAACAATAGCCAAAGCGCTTTTGAACACCTTACATGTTCATCCTCAGTGGCAATACAATTAGAAATTGTTTTTACGTCTGTAGGGGGATTTTAAAATAAAATGACTATTGGATCTGTGAGATTTATATAAAATGACTATTGATAATAAAATGACTATTGGATCTGTGAGATTTGTCATTTATTAGTAATTAGTCTATGAAAAATGTTAAATTCGAATGATTCAAATTTTAATCACGAGATTGATTAAAAATTCGATCGATTTCTAGTTTTTCACATAATGTACAATACGTCAAATTTGATAACGTTAGGTGCAGTCGTTCTTAATTTATTAGTAATTAGTATTTGAAATCGTGACGTGTCGCCCCTCTTAGTATTTTTTCAAAGCATTATTTCCTATGGTAAACAATGATAATTTCCAAAACAATGATGGCAATATATAATATATGAAAAAAATTGGTAATTTAAACTACGCTGTGGATTTTAGTACTATAAAAATAGTTTTTATCAATACAGATAAACCGAAGGCATCTGTAGGCGTCACTAAGCTGTTAACTTGAAAAAATAAACTTTTAATGAAATTATGCGAAATATTTTTAAATAATAATCTAGGTACGAAATCTGTAAAAAATATTCTATTTTGGCATTTTGATTATCGCGATGCAAGCGTAACTAAACACTCTGAAATAAGAATGTATGAGAATGTTTAGTGGATATTTACAGTTCAGATATTTTATTATTATTCATCTAAGGTTCAACGGTGAATTTTTTGACATCACATTTTAAATCACAAATAATTTCGCCCCTTGTCTATCAAGCTGTGTAAGAAAAAATTCAACTCCAAATATTAATCGTTGATTATCTGGGAATGAATATTCTCCTGACACCAGTATCAATACCAAAATCTTGGCAATAAAGTGTGGTAATAAAGTTGGATTTAGCGAATTAATACACTGAAAAACTTGCAGAAATACTTAGTTTGATAATGTGAAGGATGAAATACCCAGACACGCGCCATTGTTATTTCGATGAAAGATGGCTATTTCCGAAATACTCTTTTATGAAAATAAGAATTCCAAAATCCCATTCCTATTGTCACTGCAGCTCAAAGAAATTTTTGTTTGTTTGTGAATTTTGCATATCGTCTGACAATGAGCAATCTTAAACTCAAAAGCTTTTCTTCTTTGTTCCAGTTTCCTAACTCGGAGTCTGCAACTATTTTATTTTATTTTAACGTTCCAAAGTGGGACACGTGTGCGAGCTTTCTGAAAGCGGGGGCTCCCATATTTGATTTAAATTTTGTCTGTTGGAGGGTTTTGAACCGGATTTCTGTGAACAAACGTTTAGTGGAACATGAATTCATTACCAGCGTCCGTATTCTGGGGTTTTGCCCTACTTTCGAAGATGGTGGTTAATCAAGGAAGATTAGCTCAAAATTCCTAGTAAATAAGAAAGGATGATTCCTATTGTGAGATATGCAGATTATACGAACTTTAGTTGTTGTCCTATTTGACCTTCAACAAACATCATGAAATTAGCTGAACTGGGCTTCTGGAGCATTTTTAGAAATCTCCTTTTATCGTTTCATATCAACATATGAAACTAAAATTTAAACGAAATTAATATTCATATATAAATATTCTATCAATTTTTTAGTCACATTTTGTAGCATAGTCAAAATCTATCAATAAAATATCGACTAACCGAATTGCTTTTCATATATAATAACTTTCATTCAGTTCATTGTCAAAAGTCTACATTTTATTGGATAATTTTTTATCGGTTTTATCGGTTATTATAACAAATGCTCTTTCTAGTTTATGGATAAAATTGATTTTAAAATATTTAAGAAGGCCTATATAGATTTGAATGCAGTAACATTTTATAACACAATTGTTATAATACTGTATATAAACTGTAATTTCCAATTTTTAATTGTTAGTAATAAGACAATAGACAAAGTTAATATATTTATGTTGTCCAAATAAATTTTTTTCTTTGAATATTTCGATAGTGAGTTTTGTATGATATGCCTCATTGCCTATTTTATAGATTATCAAGGTATAGTCTGACTTAAAAGAGGTTCAACAGCACAAATCCTGGTGATTAATCGCCAATCTTGCAAGCTAAAATGAAAAAATATTGCGTGAAAATCCCAGTTTTATACATTAGGGGCTCTGATCTCAAACTTTTTGACCTCACTTTCATACTTTTTGGGTCGTATCAAACTGCATGACTTTTAGACGGGCCCTAACCTGTATGACTGTAAAATATGCCTTAGATTGGCACTTCTTGAGCAGCATCTAAGTTAAAAGATCTCTTCATAAGTTCATAAAAATATGGTTAAAAAACTCAATTTAACTAAAAGCAATTTTTAGTTTATCTTTACATGTATCCTTATAGGTAGGAAAATCTTACCCAGAGGACTTAATCTAATAATCCAGTGTCAGACAGAGGGGGGGGGGACATCGAATCGACTAGGTAATGTTAAACTTTTATCAGTCTTGGTATATCATAAGGATAAAAATGAATATCAAAATAACCAACTTTTCAGCCATTTCTCAGCCCGGTGGATTCTATGACAAATTCGCCCCTGCTCCGATCACTTGATAAGAGCACTTTATTAAATGGGAAGTATGAAATTTGAGAGAACCTTACAATATGATTGAAATGCTTTTGAATCACAGATTCTTCCACAAGATCAAATCTCAACTAATAATACATAGCTCTGTTCTCAATCAAGAAAGTGAAATTTATGAATGCAACGTCATTTTTGTGCTTACACCAATTTGAATAGTAATGTGATTTACTGCGACGATTTTCTTCAAAGTCTCTTCGGAGAGGCATTAAAGGCTGAGTCAGCCATCAATTTTCTGAATTATGGAGATTTTTTTTTTGTCTCTGAGTTCAGAATATAATATCCAATTATAAATTCCTCAAGATAAAGATAGCATTTCACCTGTCAAACGCTGGGGAATAAATGGAATCTTGTCGGACAGCGCAGTTTTAAGATACATACCAAAGGTGTCATGTAATTTGCCTTTTTAAACTTAGAAACAATGATTCAATAAATCTACCTGCTTCAGTTAACAAAACTAATGACTCGGATCGGTGAAACAGAAAGCATAAACGCGAATTCACTGAAGTGAGTGATTATCTTTTCACAGCTGCGCGGTAATACCACTTTTACTTTTTACCTTCACTGATTCTCCTTCAGATTTACTAACCCAAGAAGTTCGTGACAACTGGTTAGATCGGGGCCAGCTTCAGCGATGTGCGTCGTTGCAAAGTGATAAATCCTCATAGTCGTACACGAGTTGGTACTGCAACAAACTTCCCTTTTTGTATGCGTCGGATGTTGAGCGAGAAAAGCAAATAGAGCGTACTGCTCCAGTGGTCGTTGAACTAATTGGTGACATCTGCTAATGTCTAATAATGATTGGTTTAAAAACTGTCAACTATGCATGAATGCCCTGCCCTTGTTTTAATTGTAGATTGTGAGTTCTACAGCTATCGGCAAAGTTACGAGTGAGCAACCATTGCGTGTTTAAATCTGTGATCACCGGTTTTTAATGATCAGCTCATTCAGTCATTATTAACTAATAAACTATTTACCCCTAATGATTAAGAATCATCTTCCTAATATTCGAAAACAGCACTTCTTGTAGCTCACAACACCATATCGTATTACAGTATAAGAAATGCAGTCATAAGGTAGTAGACTTCTAGACAACTACTGCATGCTTGGAGTAAGCTGTCCTGCTAAAAAAAATATTAGGATGAAGACTCTTAATCCTTGTCGCTTAGATATTTTTGCTACGCAATGATCAACTTATATGTGGTCAAATCACTGGAGCTTTGAAACAACACGCAGCAGATTCAAATACTTTTATTAGAATGGATGTAATCAGATTTAGAATGGACTTCTTAAAAATGAATGCACTTGCAAGAAAATATGTTGATTGTTCTTAATGGACTACAATCAAAGAAAATATTATGGAATGGATACAATTATAATTTAGTATAGGGTACCACTAATCGACCGTGAACTAGTATACGCAAAAGAAACATTCCAAATAACTTCCTAGCAATGGTTTCCTCATACGGAAAGCGATATCCGACGGATGCCTTAGGATACTTAGTGGTTCTAAATACATTTTAAGCTGCATTCCGCTGTCTAATTATTGCTAATTGCAGCAAATGAAGGTAGTGTAATAAATATACCTTATTTGTGGATCTAGTACAACCAAATTCAAATATGACTATTAATTAAATAATTATCACCGTTGAATGAAGTTATTTCTTAATGAGTTTCTGCATCACGAAAATATGAATCTGAATAGTATGATATAAAGCCATATAAAAAATGTCCAACTACTTTTACAGACTTGTGTGCAAAAGATTACGTCTGAATTTAATATGTGTCCTAAAACCCTTTCCTGTCGAATGAGTCAAAGCCTTTTAATAGATTATGCATAATAAAGCACTAAAGTTTTAGTGACCCTGCGAGTTACCGCATTACATATAGTCAATACTAAAGAATTTAAAACTGAATGTTATAGCTTGAGCCTACCGAATCATTAGCTTGCAAAACTAAAAGTTCTTAGGAGCGCAAATTCCAGGCTTTTATTCAGCCCTGCCCAACAGTCCCAGAGCACATACCGGGCCATAACCAAAAATCATTTTCAAATATAGAAGTTTAGACTGTGCCCGAAGGAATTTGGATTCGGGTTTTCGGAGGATTTACACACTTTAAGCATCCCCTAGGGCCAACGGCCGTACCGTGCTGAAAACACCGGTTCTCGTTAGATCACCGAAGTCAAGCAGCATCGGGCGCGGTTAGTACTTGGTGGGTGACCACCTCGGAACGCCGCGTGCTGTTGGCCATCTCGGGTGCGGTATCCCCGTGGTTTGCGCGCTAGATTTGCACGCTGCCACAAATGCCGCCGTGTTCATGCGGAGTACGATCACGTTAAACATGTGGGTCCGTAAGTCCTTCCGAGAGGTTGGTGGTAGGGGAAGGAGGGTACGGTCCCTGTGGATGCCTCCCCCACTGGGTTCCGGTCTAAATTGGGTGGCACTTCCCGGCCGTCCATACAGTTACCTTACACCTTTCTGGTAGGTCGGACGGTCTGGGTCTCAACAACAACAACACTTTAAGCATCCCCGGCCGTCCAAATGGTTGCTCATGTCCTTTGGATGAGTCGGACGGTCTGGGTCTTCTACACTTTAAGCATCCCTCAACCTGATTCGAGCGCTTTTCAGGTGTTATATGTGTGTGCATGTGTTCTGAGTGCGTGAACAAATTAAACTACGAACGATTGAAGCGATTCGAATAGAACACGGTACAATTTTCGTAATCTGATAATATTAAAACCCAAATTAATTTTAATTTAATTTTAATTGCGCCCGAATATTCGTAATATCTCCAGGATTTAGAATTGTTCACTTGTCAAAAAAAAAAAAAAATCATGTTTTCATCATATATCACATTTTCTTAATGCATTTATCGAAACAGTTACACAAAATGTAAAACAAAAAATTTCGTCAAATAAGTTGGCTTTTCATATGTAATAGTGTACACCAAATTTTTAAAGCCAATCCGCTCGCACACGAATTTATTAAGATTATTCTCATGGATCTGCCATGTTCACCACAGAGAAAAAAGCATGTTTTATAAAAATTTTGCAACTTGACGGAAACAAACTTCGAGTAATATCAGTGGTATTTAGATGATGATTTTCCACTTGAGTATAAGTAAGTTAATTTGCTTTGACCCCTACTGTCGCCAAAATCACCTAATTTCTGCTTACATTATGTTAATTCAATGCTAGTGACTTTGAGGTTTTGGTTTCAAAAATGGATATGAAACAACAGTTTTCGAATTTTATCAGAGGTAACTGTATTACAGTAGAAAAGGGGGGAGGGCAATCACGTGTCTCCCAAATCAGATTATTTATTTTTATTATATCCTGTATTTCGCAGCAAAAATCAGCATCATAATAAAAATTCTCTTGATTTTAAATGCATGATGTTTAATGTCAAATATAAAGCAAATAATCACAATCTCTTATTATTTATTTATTTATTGTTGAAACATAACTTACTTATTTATTTATTATTGAAGCATAACTTACGAGATGCTGTTTTACATTTCGTAAAAGTTACTTTAGGCGATCATTTTCACCACATGTATGCTCTTACTTTCCTACCACAAACTTATGCCGAAACTTGGTTTTTATTTTATAGGAAAGTTTATTGATATTTTATTGGTAGCTTATTTAATATATAGGAAGGTTTTAGTACAAGTAAATATAACAAATATCTCTCAAGTCCTTGATTTTGATGATTTTTTTTTCATGCAACGAAACTGAGTCCAAGGAATATTCTGATGTAAGTTTTCTCAACCTACAACGAAGTTTTATCGACCTACAGCGTCTGTCTGTCTGTGAAATGTATTTTTCTATTTAACTCAAAACCTATCCGTCAACTTTTCATGAAATTTGGCAGTCTGTCAAGTTACCATGTGCTATCCTGCTGATGATAAGATGTTGATACTATTCGGAAGAAATATAACTGGTCCTTTTTCCTGAAACGAATAGCAACAGTCGAAAAAATGTTAAATAAAGGAACAAATACGTTTAAATATATTATTTAAATATCTGCTTTATGCGTAATTTTCTACAACAACGAATTAAAACAACTGTCATCAACACTAAGATAAATTATTTTTAAATATTTCAACGTTAATAAAGGGTAAAAATGAATCTGCGCCTTATATATAAGGGTGCTGTCCAAATCAAACTTTATTGTTGTATGTACATTCTTAGAAATAGAAGTAGATTTGAGGTATCAAAAAAGGTAGCTTGGTCAGTGTTGAACCATAATCAATATTCATTAAATAATGAAAGAAAACGGACCACGAAGTGCGGAAATTCCTAACCAAGTAAAATTCAAATAAAACTCCTCATAAGCCGTATTAGGTCTCCAGGGTAGCATGGACCTCAAAACCAGAGACGTAGCAAGCCATGATTAAACTAACAGCGTGTTCTAATGCCCAATTCTTGTATAAATAGTTCAAACAAATAATTAATTTTTGATTATTTCCAAAAGTGGTAAGAGGTATTTCCTGAAACTAGGGATGCGTTGAAAAATTTTGGCATTCTGCACTTAGCATTTCCAAACTGTTTGAGTCATTTTCCTTTAATTGCGTGTTTGCTAGACTGGAACTATTTAATTTAATGTAATTATAAATACATTAAGTTGTAATAATTGTAAACATGAGTTATTTTCACAATTCATTTAATGCCAATTAAAAATATATTTAATCAAGTGCATGAAATAACAAGCGTATAGTTTTCTGGTAAGAACTTGTATTTGAAATAATTGTCTTGAGCATTTAAATTTTTGCACTATGTTTACAGCAAAGCTAACTTAACATTAGATAAAAATGAAGAAAACTGTATACCTTTGTTAAGTTATAATTTTCATCTATCAAACACTATTAGTAAATGAAAACTAACATTTGGCTTTATTAAATCAATGGTTTGATTTCAAATCAACCGATTTCTATAATTGAAATTCAAAATTATATTCGTGTTTTTGATTATTTCAATATAGAAATGTTCTTAATTCATATTAAAAAGCGAATCCGTTACTATGGAAACCATTTAGTCAATGTACATATAATGAGCGTATGAAGACAAAAATGTATAGCAAGTATAGCAGTACTTTAAAGTTTATTCTGTAGCAAGCATAAGTGTAATTTATTGGTATTTATCAGTATAATTTACGTCATTTAAATATTTCAATGCAATTTACAAAGAATCATGGAAGATAACACGCAATATGATCTGAAATTGCAATATTAATGCTTGATAAAAATCTATGTAAAATATAAGGTGTGTTGATAACAAACGAGGTTATTATAATATTTTTTTAGGGGGAGGAAAATAAAGATATACATGAGGTGAAAATGATCGCCTGGAATAGCTTTAACGAAATGTAAAAGCATCTCGTAAATTATATGAAGCATCTTTAAAAGAAAAATTTTCCCGATTTTAACGCCCGATTTTTATAAAAAATTTCAAATTTCTAATTTTTAATTTCATTAGTGCACCTCATATAAAAAGTTAATTTCAACACCTCTTTTTTTCTACTTCAGATATTTATTACATTTTAAATGATAGTGTTAAACCAGTATTCCAAGTACGCTTTTAACCATTATATATATGTAACGGACAAATGTTAATACGTCGATATTTGAGTTATTTAATACATCTATTTCTCTTCTTAAATAATTTTGAAAAATTAGTTAACAATTAAAAACAATTAGTATTATTAGTTAACAATTAGTTAACAGTTAAAATTAGTTAATTACAGAAAATTATTAAATAAAATGACTGAATATTTTTTTTATTGAGAAATAATTTTATGTATAAAAATCTATAGAAAATCTTGCCCAAAATTAATTTTGCTAACAATTCGTATTTCAAACTATTTTATTAATTGGTTATAATATTTTTTATTTCTTCCACACAGTAATTTCTATATCTGCTAACTAACTAACATTAGTAGAAATTTATGTCCATTAACTCATTAACTGAAATGAAAATATAAATATTTATTTGAGAAATAGAAAAAATGCTTCAAATTCTAACAGAAATTTCTATAACTGTTATTTTAAATTCAAAGACTAACACATCAGAAATGCTGGGTTTTAAATTATGTTTTGATTTAAAATTTAAAATCTAAAAATCTTCCACATTTTTTTTTCCACCTTCAGCATTAAATTACTTTCTGCTTAATTTTAAAACTTACTCGTTAAAATAAAAATCCAAAATCTTTCAAAAAATAATTATGCCATTTTATGTAATTTTGCGGTATAGTTACAATATTCCAGCTATTCAATTTCAGTAAAATTCATCCATATAATTCTACTGAAATTGAATGACTGGATATGGATAATTGAATAACTATCTATAATATAAACAAAGGAGTAATTTCTACACATAATCAACTCACCGGCACTGGATAACTCTGAACATCAGATTCATTCGAAGGTTGAACTGTCGTGGGAGGTGCAGCCAGCACTGCTGCCACCAGACTGAGAGCAAAAACCGAAAACAACATGTTCAAGCTTTGGCCTACTTTAACAACTAACTTCGACTCGCTGGTTGCGGGGAAGTGTGAATCCCGTATGGCCAGCGACCCGTTTATATACCCAGTCGACGACCAATGATCGCTTGCCGAAAATGCAGGCCAATGGATTTGACAATCCAAAAACCCTAATTTGTTGTCAGACGTTATTCAAACATAAATCAACCGCGTTTCGGGACCACTGAGAAGTGCATGGCCAATAATATAAAGAAAAGTCGCAGCAAGGCCATATTCGCCATTTTGTTTCTACACTTAATGTGATTAGTAATTACATACAACAAACCTGAATTACACGGCTTGAATTGTGCACACGTTTGGAATTGCTATATCGTATAGAGAATGCACATAAGCAACCGGTGGCCAAATGCGACCAACCGCACTATTTTGTTTAGCCTTCGATCCTCCGGGAATTTTAAAAATATTTTAATTTGCCATGCCTAATATGAGAATCATATTATTTTCAACATGTTTATACTTTTATAAAAATATATATATATTTCTAGCTGATATTCGTAGATTTGATGAAAACGCAATGTTAATAGATTTTATATATTTGTATTCATATTTCTTAAAGTGAAATTAAAATTGTGAAGTGAAATTAAAGTTTATTTGTTGAAATTTAAAATGTATGTAAATGAAAATTTCTTAGATTGTCCTATTACGTTTCCCAATCAATGTTGAGCGTATAAAACTTATCAAAGTCTATGCTTCATACGAAATAAATTTAAAATGTTTATTTCAAATGTATAACATTTTCCGGTTTAACTTTCATTACACAAAATTCAAACATGCTACGATTTGGTTAAACGAACGTGACTGTCAATTTTATTCGTTAAATCACAAGAAATTGAGAGTGATGTATTTTAAAGTTAATCACGACCTTCCATATAGTTAGTGGAAGTTTGTTAGAAACTAGTTTATTGTTTGAATGGTCGCTAAATAGAGATTAGAGTGCATATAATTTTTGAATAAAATAATAACAAATATTCCTGTTCAACGCCTTCCCTGTGTAGCGGCATATTTATATAATATGCACTGAACAGACTGATTGATTCAGTGAGTAAGGGGTGATATATCAAAATTATCGAACTCTGCCACTATAGCTAGAATCTTGGTTTTTGTGTCATTCGATCCGTCTCAGCTTTGAGACTAATAGAAAAATCTAAAAGTTTAAAAATTCGAATTGGGGGTGACGGTGCAAAGTAATAAGGAAACACTCAAAACAACTTTGCTTAATTATCGCCCACTTCTAATCCAGACGGAATTTTGGTTTTGGTCTCATTCGATCCGTTTTAACTTCCAGGTCAACGGAAAAACCTAATATTTTCAGAATTCGAATTAGAGATGACACGATGCAAATTGTCATTTTTTATTTAAAAAATTGCGCAAATAACAATTTTTCTTGCTGCCATTGCAGTTAATGGTTATTCCATGCTGGTGAGCGCATAACAAGAGCGAAACCGATCCATGGATACTGTTATCTGCAATGAGCGTGTATCTTCCTTACATGTGTTTGTACAAACGAAAGGTGCGGATCAAAAGTATTTAACTTTTACAAATTATTCAAAATAGAAAATCTGTCGTTTCTTACGATAAAATTATGAAATGTACAATAAAAATTTTAAAATTTTTTGAAAAATTATAGTATTGATAACAGTTCGCGTTTAAATGTATACAAATATATTAAAAACACGTGGAAAAATTTTTGTTTAAAAAAAAAATCTGATAGCTCTTAAGAAACTACATCTGAAAAAGGCCTGTTTTACATGGGGTCCAATGGAGTACATTTAATCGGCACTCAGTTAAAGGATTGTTTTGTTTCATTTGGCGGGTTAATCAACCACTTCGTTACAATGTCATCTGGGTCATTGATTCAAAAAGTTTACCATGCAGATATAGAGAACAATGTTTCCCTAAATTAGAAGTTTCCAACTGGTAGATTATAAAACCCTGGTAATTAATTTCCTCCCCAACAATGAAGATAAAATGTGATTTCACAAAATTTGACAGGGTATGCCGTAGTTGCGGAACTTCCAACCATGACCCCACACCCCCACTCAACGAGATTCCGGCCTAGTCCCCCTGCTCCCTATCAATTCTAATTTCGTAAATATTTATTTTACAAATTTCCGTCCCTTTGCAGCTCTAGGATAAATTCATTGCAGGGTTTTCGATATAGTAGTTCCACTCCTGGAGTATCCCTCTTATCTCAAATTACGCCGCTCAAGAATCAATATTGCGATGACATTGTAATATCAAGGCAATATACAAACGTAGGAAACTTCTAAATATAAACAAATTTAACCGTTACTTTCATTGAACTAGTAAACATACTAAAGAAAGAGCAACGAAACTTTAATCATGGAAAACACGTACTTATCGGACAAGAACATTCATAATCCGTCCACTACGAAATCACTATCGATACCTATTTTGATTTTCTGAATAAGTGTATCGATATGCTTAACTTAAAATAGAATTATTTGAACTAGGATAGCGGCGTTTCTCCCACTGCGGAGTCTTTCCCCGAGAATACCCTATTTTACATTAAATACTCATTATCACTTTGACTTATGAAAGGAATATATAATATAGTTATATTTTGAAAACATCGACATAAATAAATGTGTATCCTCTAATATGGAATGCAAGATTTATTTTTAGAAAGGCATACTAAGCGGTCTCAAATGTTGGATTTGACTGGTAAAATAATTTAAATGAATTATTTCGGATAAAATCGTTTTTAAAGTAGCACTTTATTATATTTAATTAAATTTTAGAGCTAGTCTTGAAATTATATAATTCGAGACTGGCTGCAGAAGCTAATGAAAAATACTATTATATTATCAAATAATGAAATACCATTGTATTATAATTTTATTTAAAAAAATCAACCTTTAATATCAACTACTTGTTTTATCCATGTAATAAATTATACATAATAATAAAAGTGAAACAAATTCATTTAGAATTTTAAATTGAAATGCTATATGATTAGTCCTAACACATTTTGAACACATAAAAATATCTTCTATCTTCTCTCCCCCCCCCCTCTTCTTCTGTATCTTCCCCACTCCTCTTTTTTTCCTCCCTCCTTCTGTTCTCCCTCCTCCATCTTTATCTTCTCCCTCTTCTTTCTTTCTCTTCTCCCTCCTCCATCTTTATCTTCTCTCTCTCTTCCCTCTTTCTCTTCTCTCTCTTCCCTCTTTCTCTTCTCTCTCTTCCCTCTTTCTCTTCTCTCTCTTCCCTCTTTCCCTCCTCTCTCTTCTTTCCTCTTTCCCTCTTCTCTCTTCTTTCCTCTTTCCCTTCTCTCTCTCTCTCAGCTCCCTCTTTCTCTTCCCCTCTCGTTCTTTTCTCTCCCTATCCCTTTTTCTTCTCTCTCCACCCTATGCTTTCTATTCCCTATCTTTTATGTCCTATCTCTGATCTGCTCTATATCCTTCTCAGGGCTACCTTATTCCTTTTCTCTCTCCTACCTTTTTCTTTTCTCTCTCCTCCCTATTTCTCTAGTCTCCCCTCCTCTTTTTATATTCTCTTTCTCCCGTCTTTCTCTTCTCCTTCTACTCTGTCATAGTTTTCCCTGTCCGTCTATTTTGTCTTCCTCTCTTCTTTCCCCCTTTTCTCTTTCATTCTATCCATGTCATTCACCTCTTTCCTCTTTTTTATCCTCCTCTTCTCTATTTTTACAACCACTCTTTTGTCTCCTCCTCTCTCCTATATTTCCCTTCTCTCTCCCCTTCTCCCCTTTTTTCTCCCCTTCTCTCTTTTCTTCTCTTCTCTCTCTTTTCTCTCCTCCTCTTCTTTCTCTTATCCTATTTTTCCACCCACTCATTTTCTTCGCTCTCTCCCTCTCATTTTCTCTCGCCTTCCTCTTTTCTCTCGCTTCCCTCTTTTCTCTCCTCCTCTCTTTTCCTTATTTCTCATTCTCCCTCCTTTTTACTCTCCTTTTCTCTCTCCTTTTTCTCTGCTTTCGTCTCCCCTTTTCTCTCCTTCTTTCTCTCCTCTTTCCTCTCCTCTTCTCTCTCCCCTTCTGTCTCCCCATCTCTCTCTCCTGTCTGTATCTTCTGACCAATTTTCTCCCCCACCTCCTCCTCCTTTATTTTTTCTCTTCTAACTTCTCTCTTACCTCTCTCGTACACACATGCATACTAGCGAACATCAGCTCAAAAATATTCAATTAAGTTTAGCGATAGTCAATTCATGTAAATTTAGTTCATAATCTCAGAAAAATATTCATAAAAATAAACCATTGCAGTATTCGGATTTAAAATGTTTTAAAAACATTTATTATTAAACTAACTTATACTATAAAATTAAATAAGAAAACTTTAATAATTTAAAATAAATGAGCAAGCTACACAATCTTATCATGGGACATTTTCCCTCTAATACATGGTAAAAGACAATTTTGATCGGCAGAATTAAAAATATTCTGATGCCGCCAGAATTGATGCATTTAAATGATTGCATATTAAAGTTTGTTAATTTTCTATCCAAATTCAGATCAGAAACAAAATGGCGAATGATTAGCTTGGCGTAAAATTATACATCCAATAATAATACGTGTTGGATAACTAACTGCTCGTCCTGTCTGCACGTGAAGATATGCAAGGCATGGGTTTCGTTGAGTTGGAGGGACGCATGTTAATCGGAATTTGTCGCCACTCTCGATTTTATCGTATATACGTGGATGTATGTTTAGTGTTGCAATTTTTTTCTAACGTCTTCCGGAATATTGTGTCACCACTTCACAAATTTGTGATGGAATTTAAATGTGCCTTCCTTTCAAACATTTTTCTAGAGATGGACTGATAACATTGTTCTCGAATTCGAATATTAACTTCTAATATTCAAATACCTCGAATAGTTTCTACTAGGGCTAGGATTTTTATGATCTAAAATTGCTAGAGGATGTTCTATAAGAATGCATTTATGATCCAAAAAACTGAAAAAATGTCGCAAAAAAACAAAAAAATAACCTAAAAAATTCACATACATGAAATAAAAAAAATATATAAAATATATAATTTCATGTATTGACTACTCCTGTGTCAACTAAAATTTTTTATTTTACTGACCAACGCGCATGACCTATAAAACAAAACAAAGCAAGAAATAAAACTAATTTTTTCACAATTCATGTGCTTTCAGTCAAATTCATCTAAAAATGTTTTTTTATTAAAAATACCAAAATATGTAAAATAATGACTCAAAAATAACAAAAAATGCCTCAAAATTACCAAGAAAATCGAAAAAATGCCTTATGACGTAAAAATCACGAAAAATGTAAAATAAAGCCTCAGCAAAGATATTTAAATCAGAGTTTTTGTGAAACAAATTTGTATACAACTGAAAAACGTTCCAATAACACACACAAAAAAAAATGTACAAAATCATAATGTCATCTAATTAGTAGGAATCGACATCAGAAAAAACATGCATAGTAGAAATATGCAGAAATACGGGCTGGCGTCGATAATGTTTGTAATCAGTGGCATATGCAGAGGGAATTTTCAGCCCATTGGTTGAAATTTTACATTAGTTCTCCATAGAGCCCATATTTAAAAACGAAAATCGTTCCTATTAAAACCAACTTCGGCTATAACTCCTCCTTTCCGAGATCCTGGCTACACCTATTGCTGTAAATATAAATGAAATTTATAATAAACTAGCAGCGATTACCCGGCGTTGCTCAGGATTTACGATGCAAAACTTTGATAAAAATTACACCGGAACATATAGGGCAGTGAATCTTATACATTGTATTTTTACTGTGAAAGAAGTAAATTCATTGCATTATGTAAGAAAAAAAATGGATCTGATTGGCCAGTCTTTGGCCAATCAGATCCATTGGATCATACATACATACTTTTCTTCTTTATATAGATAGATAGATAGATAGATAGATATTTTTATATCCATTTATTTATTATTCAAATTAATAAAATTTGTTGAGTAAGCCTGTGAAAAATAAACCATGTTGATAGAGTTTCCATTTAAATTCATATTTCAAACCTGCGATTTTTAAAAGCGACTAATACGTTCAATAAACTCCCACAAAATTCAGAGATTTAATTGACGTTCACGTTTTAAACCAACGATTCCCAACCTCTTTCGTTGGGAATCATGGAGTTAGAGAGTAGAACTCCTAGGAAGAAGTTTCTTTTTCCATTAATATCTCAACAACCCCTGATCTTAGAAACTCCAAACTTGGACTAAAATTATGGGGAGCTATTTCAAAGCTACCCACAGAATTTCATTAAATTCGATGTAGCTGTTCTCCCGTGATGATGAGACAAACGAAAGTTTCGTTTTTCATTAATATCGCGACAACCTCTGGTGTTAGAAGGTCGAAACATGGACTAAATTTTAAGTGGAGCTATTTAAAGACTACCCACCCAATTTCATTAAATTCGGTTCATCCGTTCTCCCGTGATCTTGGATCATACATACATACATACATACATACATACTACTTTTCTTCTTTATATATATATAGATATTTTAACATGTGTTCACGTTCATGGATTCCAGTAGTGAAAGTGTTCAAAGGTGAATTCATCGCAGTATGCAAGGAAATCATGTGTTTATATTAGATTCTCATGTTTAGATATCTGCTACAAGCATAAGAAGCCGACTTACATCCCCAGTAATCCTCTTCACCGTTGCAATTCCCATAAGAAACATACCTTTTAGCAATATTGCAGAATGATCTTCATTCATGCTTTAAGGGTTTCATAGGATTTTGCTTTAAGGGTTTTCTTTTCATTTCTTAGGATTTTTTTCCGAGTTACTTTATTATACAATTTAATTTTAATTTGTTCAAAAATATATGATATATAGTAAAAGTAAAATAAATTAAACAAATACTAGTTGAACTTTATGGAAATTTCACAACTTGGGGTAAGTTTAACAATATATAGCGAGTCGAAAATAATCACCTTAATTGAAATTAGCTCAGGCTATGTCACGTGTTTGAACAAATGTGCAATGTTTCATCCTTCTAGATCGCTAGGAGGCTTTTCAAGTGTCTGGGAAGACTTTTCGAAACCTTCCATTTCCTCCGCACAGGAAAGGCGGGGAAACGAATTGAAAATCTAGCTTCATCAGGTTCTAACCCGTGGGCGAAACTATAATTGTACAAAAACTTCCTAAGTCACCAAAGGAATTCTGAAGAGTCTGGAAAGAGATTTTGAAACACCACATTTTTTCAGCATTTAGGATGCGGGTGGGAGATGAAATTGAAAATTCAGTTTCGATAAGTTCTGTCTCATAGTCTATAAAAATAGTTCTTAAACATTCTAGTCTTACGACCTCCCTCCCCCCTTTCACATTTAAAAATTAAAGAGGACTCACCGCACTGGGTGGCTGAAACTGATTAACCCCTCCCTCCCAAAAGACGTGTTCATTTTCTGGAGAACAGTACTGACAAACATAACATTACTAACAAATATAATAACAATATATAACAGTATTAACAAATATAATATTAATTTAAATTAAATACTCATAATATTCATTTCTAACAGATTTATTTTTTAGCATAAAATACATCTTTTATAATAAAAATTAAGAACCTATCTTTAGTACACCTTTGGACAATATACAAAAAAAGATATCACAATAAGCTAAAATTCAAAATTTACAGCTAAAATTCAAAATTTACAAAAGAAGCAACTAGCAAAATATATATTTATTCAATTTTTAAGCACCCCCCCCCCCCCCTAAAAAAAGAGTATCCTCCCGTTTAAGAATGACTGATCTATACTACAAAGGAAAAACATTTAGCCTTCTAAGTCATCTGGGGGGGGGGGCTTCCAGAAGATCTAGATAACTTTTCACAAACCCCTCTCTCCTCCGACCATAGATGTAAAAGATGTCTAAACTCCCTCCGACTCAGAGGGAGAGGGGGGGAATAAAAAATATGGCTTCGTTTGGATCTGCCCCGTAGTCGATACTTAAAGTGTGTGAAGATTCGGTCCTCTAGGACTTGGGCCAATGAAGGAATTCCAGAGGATCTGGAAAGATAGAAACACGTTAAACAATTATTATGGTTTCTCTTTTAAAAAAAAACAAAGAAAACCGACCCTATATATTCCGAATTCGCTCAATGGGAACATATGGGTTTCAATGAATGATCATAATTCTTATTTGACTGAGTTGGTTATTTAAGCAAAAATGCTGAGCTAATCTGTTAGTCAAAACCTTTCGGATAAAAAGAAAAAAAAAGGAATTACGCAAATCATGAAGATTTAAAGAATTCGCTAGAGACAAATACGTGTCCAGAACTTAAATACATAGATGTGTATTTAATTTTGTAAACATAAATGTAATGTAACTCTTCCCTAAGTAATTGCATTGTGCACTTACATAAATAAAACAGAAACTTAAAGCGACTTTTACATGCACATATATAGACATATTTTCCATATACACTTTAGAACTTTATTGTGATTTCACTACTAAACAGGAAAAGTTAGGAAACCTGAGTTAAATTTTGGAAAAAAACAAAGATTTCCAGATTTCCAGACGAAGAACCTTCTTAACAAAAAAATTTACTATAGTCAGAAAAACAAACATTCTACCCATTGTGAGTTTTCTGTTAACTGCAAGGACAACTTGTAGGTGAACTGTTAAGCTTTCAGGTCAATATCTAGCCTTCAAGTCAAAAGATTCTAGGCTCGTAACATAATAATGGGTAGGAAGCCTTAAGTATCTATAGATGATCTAAAGGTTCAGCACTTTAAACTGTAACTGTCGGTCAAAATATTCTTCAAGTGCATAAAAAGAAAACAGCAGAACACTAAAATTATCGAATCTGCTCCAATTGAAGAATTAAGTCACCGATCAAAGCATAAATTATCTTTCACAAAAAAATCCTTTTCATCCTACAGAACAGTGGAAACATATTTTTTAAAGTGTTGATAGCAAGTTTTATAGATTATAACTATTTAATCTATCTTCAAAACTGTTTTGTGTATCTAGAGGAGAATAAAATAGAAAATGTTTACATAACGCCTTGTTTGTGAATGCATTTGCCGTAAATTAACCTCTCATTTTACAAAATTTGTATTTAATTTAATTCAAAGATAACGTGTTAACCACGTAAAGGAAATCTATTAAAATTAATTCGCATTGTGAAAATCAGAGCCACTCACAAAGGTCAATGGATACTATTTGAATGGGGGGCAGAAATCAGAGGGTCCCGGCTCTCTATTATTTTTTTTTTCGGGGGAAGGGTAGATATAAAAGTTCCATAAGGATGAAAAAATAATTAAATATGGAGGAGGATCCCATGATAAATGTTTTTACGTGAGTTACAATTTGTATAGACAGCCCTCTTGAAAATAACTATTAATTTAAATATACCCAGGATTGCAATTCAAAAATATTTTCATATAAAATTCGTAGGACTAAAAAGGAAATTTCGTACAGAAAAACACGAAGAAGGTGAAAAATAAATTTCATATAAATTTCAAGAAAAAACATTGATTTTAACTGAAAAAATAAGTTTTAAAGTTATTCCGTATATTTAGATTTTATACTTTAATATTATACGAAATTACTATTTTAAACCTACTTTTAATCTGGCAATACACTGTCCAAATATCATGTTTAAGTAAACGGACAATCATAAATCTCAATTTTATCAAATTATATCAATATACTTTGACTGATTTAGATATCAGCATTCATTTTGAGTATATGAGTCCTTATATGTGAAACAGACTTCATAGAGCAAAGCAAGTTTTCCTTGATGTTCCTGATACATTCTAAAACTTGGATATTCATCCTGTTGGTTCCAGCTGCTTCTTTCTAACTTTTTTATTTTAAATGACCTTGATAGTCCATGCCATTAAACATAAATTAGCATTTTTATGACGGCAAGGCGTTCAAATCTTAAATATAAAACATATTTGCATTTCTGTTCTGAAAACCTGGTTTACAAATACGTTTTCGGTAAGGAAAAACCACGTTTGTGTAAACTTTTCTTCACTTTACTCATTTAGGAACATATTTTACGTATTAATATTTATTTGTTTTTGTTATAGAGTACACATGGACGACTTATGATCTACGTGCCAAATATAGCTCATGGCACCAATTTTTCTGGTTCACAACCTTCCCCGAATATTTCATTTATATTATTCATTTTTTTATCATTTTTCATAGTTTTTATTAATTTAAATTACATTTATGGTTCAAGACACTATGGAATCTTGACCCCTATAGACCCCGCCAAAATTAAGTCTTAAAATTCACTTATCCGTTAAAATGTCGAATTCGAAATTTAAGGAAAAAACCATACTGTATGCATCATATGAAAAAAAAAACATGTCCCGATTTAGGGAAATGGAAATAACCATGAAATCGTCGCAATAGATAAAGTAATTAAAGTAATTAAAGTAATTCTGAAAATCTCTCATTTCGGTAAAAGGAACTCGTTATATATGTGTTCTTTAACTAGAGGTTAGATGACATTGAAATACCGCTATTGGTTAACTATTAGTCTATTACTGGTTAAAAATTACGTCGTTTAGAGCAATATAGATTTAAAATTATACCATTTAAGGCAAATTGCTTTAAAAGGCTGCCCATGCCTGTTATATGAAGTACAAATTTGTATACAACAAATTATATATATACCAAATTAATTAACGAAAAATCTTATAGAAGAAATGTACAAATCTAGTACAAGTCTGGAAATTTGAACACGGACCAAAACACTGTTTTTTACTTATTTATGTTCCATAATGTTTAGATCTACGAGTACTTATATCATGATCATTATCAGAATATAGAAATATTTGGAGTGTACGGCTTCCCTCGACATTCTGGTCCATTTATGTTCCATATTGTTTACACCTACAAGTACTTATATCATGATCATTACCAGAATATAAAAATATTTGGAGTGTGCGTCTTCCCTCGACTTTCTGATACATTCATCTTTTACACTATTTAGTTCTACTAGTCTCACAATCATTATCAGAATGAAATAAAATGTTTGAATAAAATTATGTAAAATATTCCCTCTAAAATTACGTAAAATATCCCCCTTTATGTAAAATATTCCCTATATACAATTCCAGAAACTGATGATGAACAGGATTTGATTCCGCAAAATATAAATGCAACTGCAAGTATATCAAACACAACACCCCAAGTAGTAGTAGGTCTGATACTTTCAGCATTCACCCAAATGATAGAAGCCGGGAAAATTAAGAGAAACCGGTCGGCCTCTACGTGGTCGTAAAAGGAAACATAAATATTAGTCGCGTCAGCAAAAAAAAAAAAAAAAGCGAAGGGCTAACTTTAATGAACGTCGCATAGGTCATCCAAAGAAATTTGATAAAAATTATTTATGTCAATACAAGAAAGGATGTACAAAAAAGCTTTTAACCGAGTTTCGCAAAACTTTTGTGAAACTAAATTGTTCCATAAATTAGGTACTTACGAAGCTGGATATGCATTCAACAATGTGTACGTAAAACAAACAGCAACAAAAACGTTCTTACACTAAAGGGTCTTCAAGGAGAAACTATTCACGGAAATATTATTTTAACACCACATAAGTGTGTAAAAAAAATACTGTACATTAATCAAATCAGAAATGATGTAGCACTTCAAAAGGCTGATCCTGATTCACTTGCTGACAAATAAGGACAAGCTAATGGAATATGAAATTCCTTGCCTGCAGAGAGAGAGAAGAGCAAATTGACAAAAAAAATTTCAAGATGTGCATGATTTTTAGCCACCTATGTCACATTAAAAAAAATGCACGACGTATATAGCCAAGAATATCATAATACTGTTAGCGAATCCACTCACAAGCTCATCTTCTATCAGAAGTTTCTTCTCAGTTTCAAATTGCCAAAGAAAAATACCTGTAACACAGGTGATCAATTTAATGCACCGAGTCTTACTGGAAAAAAACCTGACTTTGTTGAAAAGAATCAGGATGAGCATTCGGAGAAAGACTCGGAGATGAGATGCACTGTGAATGCTGATATGAAAAAGTCTCTCACTAATGAAACAGTCGAGATTCTAACTTTCGACCTCCAGAGAACACACCGCTAAAACTTCTCACTAATATTGAATCATACAAGTGTCACCATGATGGCATTCAAATTCAAGTTTAGCATTTATATCGGCAGCACGCAAAAAATGTTGGTTCGAGAGCGATGCAGGAAAAGGAACTTAAAAAGTAGGAGTTTGTCTAAGCTTGTTTTTAAATAATTACATTACTGCTCTTGTCACTGACTTAAGAATGGGTAATGACTTTTGCAAAGGACAAAACAGGGGCATAACGCTCATGCTATGTTTACAACACATTCTACAGAACTACAACAATCTAAAGATGATCACAGTCGGATTCTCGATGCCTGGACTCTTATTTACCGAACGATAAATAATTCGAAGATATCGAATGTAAATTAAAACGATAGCAATGCTTATACATTTGCAATGCTTATGTGAAGGTAATACAAACTTGTTGACTAGTTAGGAAATCAAAGTAAACCGCATTGGGAAAACTTATTTTCTTTCTTATATTTTCTTTCCTCTCGAAAGTATTGTAACCATAAACGAAAGATAGACATTGGCATGAACCCATGAGCCGGTTGAATACGCGAGAAATCTCATTTAAAAAAGATGAACCGTTTTATTTCTATTAATTTCTATTAAACCTATTAGGAGGAAGTCAGTTGAACTACCAATGCTGTGGTCTGATGGAAAAAGTCTGAGCCAGGAAAAATTCCGTGGCTTGAAAGTTATTCTAAAACTAATGCCTTCTGGCCCAGGATCATTTTATTAATTCCCGAAGACCGCTTCGGTGCTATGTTGATCACATACAGGGATTTGGGGGGTAGATTTTGATTTTGGACTTAAAGGTGAAAGCACCGAAGAAAAGGAGTCTAAGTCTTTGTTTATCGCAGTTCAAGAAGAAAATAGAATAGCTTAAAACCTTAATTATTTTTTACTTTTAGAAAAATTGTGATTTTCATTCTATTATTGCATGAGCGCAAAGTATAATAGCACGCTTCGCAACAATATAGCAGATGATTTCTACTGAAAAGTTCATGGCGTACTAATAATTCGAAGTAATTGACTATTATAGAATCACTATTTCATGTACATTGTATTTAGGAAAAGTTATTCAACCCTCATAGATGCAAAATACAAGTACTGTTATGTTTATCCTACATTAACCTGTCATTACACCAGAAGGCTGCCACACCGTTGGTTGCAGGTTATTCAACTTGCAGTGTTGTCATTTTATTGCACATTGTTAAGACACAAATGCCATCCTAAAACATTCATTAACAGATATTTTTATAATGGGTTGGACTGTTCTACAAGAAATACCGAAGAATGAACTTGGTGTGGGTTGTCTGGTTATTGCATAGCACAGTCCAGTTACAAGGTATAGTTGCATTTTCCCATTACTTACCTAATGATTTACTTCATACTATTTTGAACACAATGCTTATTTAACATTTTATCACTACTTCACAATTCCTGTAGTTATGGTATGAGATTTTATTAAATTTGTATATATTTAATTTGCAAAACATTTATACACCAAAACTTATCATTTTAAGCTGTTAAATTTTATTTAACATTGTTGGTATTAAAAAATAATTTCCTTTAGAGAACAACAATAAAATAACTGCTGCTTTTCAGAATACATATTATTTTTACTTCTTTGATAGAAGCAGACATAAAAAGTGAGGGAAATTCAGTTGTTTCGAGGGCGTTAGGGAGCCCTCTTCATCAGGTGTATAAAAAAAGCATATAATAATCGCAAGATTAAATACGCCTGTCTCACTTAACCTTTTATTAACACAGTTGTACTTCATCTTTCTAATAGTGCACATTGCCTTTTTTATATGATCTGATGAAGAGGGCTTCTATCCCAAAGCCCCTGAAACAATTGTAGTCACCTATTACTTTTCCTACATACATGGTATAATGTATAAGGAGAGTATTGTGACGAAGTTCAAAATTCGAATTCAAGTTTTTTGGGGGAAAGCACGTTTCTAGCATCCTTGATCGAATAGAATGTTTTTGAGGTGATGTATGTGTCTGTCTGTATATGTATGTTAATGTGTGCGTATGTTAGTGTGTGTAGCCGTGAGTCTACTGACGCGATATCTCACGAGAGAATGGTAAGTTTCGAAAACAATTTGGTACGATTATTATTACAATTAATGAATACTGGAATCTTATTTTTAATTAAATGAAATGTTCAAAAGACCACCCCTACCACCAATTTCCAAAACAATATTTGAAAAAATTATTTAAAAAAATCAGGACCGTCAATAATGATAAATAAATAATCATTTTACACTTAATTTTTTCTTTATGAAACGAATAGCACAAACTTCAGAACGCTAGCTCGAACCGTTCTCGAGATATTGTGCGTTTTTCAAATAAATTTAACACAAATATTATATAAAATTAAAAAAATTAGTTAGTATCGTCAAATATGTTCACTTTCCATATGCAATATTAAACAAATAATCCGTTAACATCATTCTCGCAAATTTAGTTCGTTCTATTCGCGAGAAGAAATACTTCTTGTAATAGTTTTATAAATTGACGCCAAAGAATTCGCCAATAGTCATTTCACAGGATATTCATTAAACTTTAATTGCACTTTGATATGGATTTTATATGCTAGTATGAATAAGTCATCCTACTTGGCACTAAGTTGACAAAAACGCCTAATTTCTAATTGCGTGGAGTTAATTCAATACCCAAAACATTTTGCTGTGGGTGTTGTACATCACTATTTCGCTGTGAAAGAAGAAAAGTCGTTGCATTATGTAGTGAAAGTCACTTGCTGCCCACATCAGATCCGCATATGTCTGCTTCTATCAAGGAAGTAAAAGAAATTTGCATTTTCTTTAGAGACTTCGGATAAGATAGGTATTGCGTTCAATAGAGCGGAGAAATTGAACATCAAGATTTTCAAATCGTTCAGGATATCTCCCACTATTTATGGCTCTTTTAAAATTTTGATTTAAACTGAGATACAATGCAGGTTAACAATTTTTATGTACATAAAGAAATGTACCAGATAATCTGAAAATAAGAACTTCATTATAATGCAGCATGTAAAGGTTGAAAAAGGGGTATAAACTGCTTCAAAAGCCATAAAGAGCCTTCTTAGACAGAATGAGCGATACAGATCATCAATAACAATTAAAAGCAAGATCGCGTCTGCCCACTTTATAAATACCAAATTTTTATATTATATAAATATCTGATATAGTTAGGAACAGTAACGGGTATCAAAAAATAACGAATTATTTTTATTCATTTAGAGCACCGTTACAATTACAGTTAATGCTTTTTTAGAAAGTTAACGATGACAAGATCTTGTAACTGCAATACAAGAAAAATAATAGCTACTGGTAACACCGATACTTTCGCCGTTATGTGCTGCCTAACTTTGGTTACCAATTGTATTGCTATTACAGTAATACATATATATATATGTATATATATATATATATATATATATATATATATATATATATATATATATACAGTAATATATATATACAGTAATACAGTATATACAGTAATATATATATGCAGTAATACATACATATATATATATATATATATATATATATACAGTAATATATATATGCAGTAATACATATATATATATATATAATAAAAAATATAAAATTAAAAATAAAATAAAAATAGAAAGACTAATTTAATACATGATCAGTGTCATATCCTGGTTCAAAAACAATACGTAGGAAAATTAAGTAAAGAGGATATGAAAGGAAATATCACACAATAAAAAAACAGTGCTACCATATAAGACAAAATGATCTTAATTTTAAATATCAATAATACACACAAATTTATCAACATTCAAGAGCGATGCATACAAATCAAGTTCAAACATCAAAGGATTATCAAAATCTGGAGGCTCAATATGTTAAAATGACAAAAATAAGAGAAAAGATACAATCCGAAAATATGAAATTGGATAGAACCTCTGTAGATCCAGCTTATCAAGGATCTTTGCATCCACAGAGGTTCCAAATGTGTTTCGCTCAACGATACAGCCACATGGCCGAGTATATATATATATATATATATATATATATATATATATACATTTTTAAATAAACTGCATGGTAATTGTCTAACGTGTTTTTGACTTTCCAGATCCTCCAAAAGCCTCCTCTCCTCTCCTCCCGGTGACCTAGAAAACTGAATCATTGTACACTTATATTATCAACCAAGAGATAGAATCTAGCGAAGCCGAGTTTGCTAACGAGCCTGCACCGGGGGCAGAAAATGGGTTTTTTCTAAAAGCCATTCTAAGCCTTTCCGAAGCTCCCTGCTGAATTAGAAGACTGGATCTTTGCATACTCATAGCATTAGTCACAGTAGAGAACTTAAAGAAACTGAATTTTCGATTATCTCCTCCGAGGATGGGCAAAATGGGGTCGAAAAACTTTTCTAGATCACTCGAAAGCCCCTAGAAGACTTAGAAACCGAAACTTTATATGCTTACAATACATTCATATCGACCACGGAGCGGAACCTAGCGTTACCAATTTTGTAAAATGACTATTTCTGACGCTAAGTACGATACATTTTTAAACAAGATAAAGATTATTAAAAACAATTGCTATTTATTTTTTTAAGAGTATTAGTTTCCCTGTCTTTAGCAGGCTTATATACTAGTTATTGTTAAAAAAATATAGTATTAAAAAAAAATGAATTATCCTATTTTTCAAACAGTTTAGAACCTCTGGCCTTAAGATAGTTTTAATGTGCGTATAGTTTAAGTTTTCTTTTTTGTTGTTCCATTTTCCTCGTTAAAAATAAAGCATTTTCCAGGATAAATTATTTGTGTTCTCTGTCGTTCTGAGCCTTTAGTGAACAGCCAATTAGTACACTAAGTGGACAATGCTCAGCCAACCCCTTCGACCTCGTTTCCAACCTTTTCTGTGGGTAACATTGGAGAGGTGTGTGCCGGTATCCATAATTTTGCGTTTCCGATTTTGACACTTCCGGAGCTTACAAGTAGTTTAATGACGAATTCCTAACGAGTTTGTCCTATCTGCTAAGTAGTACGTACGTATACTAATTTAAGTCATTGGATTTCAGTAATTAATGAAAACCAAAACATAAATAAGACCACTTAATAAGATCCGGTTATCAGAGGAGTATGTATACACTGCCTATTAACCGGTAAAATTCCGTTTATTCGGACCAAACAGGAATGGGGACGGGGGGTTGCTGTTGAGCCCCAGACCGTCCGACATACCAGAAAGGTGTAAGGTAGTTCGGACGGCTGAGAAGTGCCACCCCATTTAAACCGGAACCCAGTGGTGGAGGCATCCACAGGGACCTACCCTCCTCTACTATCCCGATGAAGAAACATCCGAATAATCCAGAAAAATATATAAACAAATATCATAATTATTATATTTATTATATTTTATATATTATTATATTATTATATTATTATATATTATTATATTATTATATATTATTATATTATATATATATATATATATATATATATATATATATATATATATATATATATATATATATATATATATATATATATATATATATATATATATATATTATTATTATATTTTATATCATAATTAACATTAATACATACCTTTGGAAAATACTTCTTATTCAAAAGAAAACATAAAAATCATATAACAAATTATTAGTAAAAATATATCAGTGTTACAAGCTAATTAAAACAAAAATTATCAATGTTTTTTAGCTTAGAGGAATTTTTTTTCGGATTCCAAAATACTAGATAAAAAAGAAATCCGACTAAAAAAAAAGAATACGTTTAGCATTCTTCAGGCAGGGAATTTATATTTAATATTTTGAGAAAGAAATTGAAAGTATATAGCCAAAACTTATGTACTTCGTATTTTACGGACAATGCAAAAGCATTTTCATGGTCTAATCTGCATAAATAAACATCGGGGAAATAATATTGAATTGTATCCAATATTTTCAATTTTATCAACTTCCGATTGACTCTGTCTCAATATGTTTTCTACAGAAACACTGAAACAGGTAGTAGTAAACAAGTAATGTATTCTAAGAACCAGGGTGTTATTAGGTACTACATGAAAACGTCCTTATAATGTGTATATTTTAAGTGTTCTCAATTATGCAAATATAATATGGACTCCTTATCAAAACTATTTTGTCTACTTGTTGGAGAGGAAGAAATTTCGATACTGTGGGAAAACAATTTCTAAAATTAGAGATTTTTTATAACTCGATCCAGGCTTTTGGTTATCACCGCTTGAAATAAATATTATATCAAAATTCATGTAATTCTGTATATAAAATTTATCTCTGTCTTATAAATATTGCAGGAGACTATGAGCCTCGTGCGAAAAAATAAAATTTTTAATGTCTCGAGAACAAGTAATGATAGTTACTAACCACGTATGTTCATTTATTCGTGGTTAAAAGGATTTAAAAATATTTTACTCATTCAATAATAATGAACGTATTTGAATTATAACTATTTTTCGATTTTAGATCATAAGCATACATTATCTCGAAAATGGTACGCAATATTCTTCTGGAAAGTACGCCATTCGTTTTTAAATAAAAAACATTCTATATATAAACTGGCTATTTTTGCTTCCATTATCAACATAATCATTGTTTTACAATTTGCCTTCGATTTTCGGGGGAAAAAATGTTCGAAGACTGAAGGTGTTCTCGTAATCGAAGCTCTTCCAAATTTTATTAACTGAAATACTGTTTCGAAGTAAGACAATTGGTTAAAACCTTTAGGGCTTGTTTCTGCTTCCTTTTGATAACTCTAAAAGCAAGAGATAAATATGATCGTCCAAATGATTACAGCACTACTATTCATACAGTTACTTTCATCCTTAACGAGCACCAGTTTTATTTATTGATATTCGAAAATCTATTGCGAGTACAGATAGATAAAATTCAAATAAAAATTCGATTCTCTGGAGGCACAATGCCAATTTAATACTAAAAAGTTTGTTTCAAAGATTAAAGGGGAAAAAAATGGCTAATTTTCTGTGCGCAAAACTGAGTCGCAGACGAGGCTATTATGAATAGCTTATTTAACCTTCACATACATTTATGAATCGTCTGCTATTAATTATTTGTTCCAATTTTGAAAAAATAACTATATGCAATTCAATCAAGTGGCAACTGCGAGTTAAGAAACTCTGTCACAAAAATTTTAGAATAGAACCAAATATTTGTCATGTTTTCGTTGTGGAAATAAATTCATTTTCCTTTCCGTTTAAGATGTTTTCTCCGCAACAAACAGATGAAGAATATCAAAGTAAATGCTTTGTATACATATATTTAAAATTCAAGAATTCTTATTTTTATGTACCTGATGTTATCCAAAAAAAAATCTGATGTGGGCAAGACATGACTTTCCTTATATAATGCAATGAATTTACTACTTTAACAGTAAAAACAATAGGTTATTCTTATAGTAGATATATTCCTTCCAAGATATTGAATTTTCATCAATTAGTCGTCATTTTCAATGATTTAGCCTCATTTTTATCCATTTGGTAAGTTTTTCGTTAATTTAGCAACATTTAAACAAGTCGCCAAGTTCGCGACATTCCACCAATTCGTTGCCAAAATCTTGCCAAGCATTATGGATAGAGAAATAAGTTATTCTTACAGCAGATAAATGACTATTGGCGTTCAAATACAAAAGTATTACTCAAAGTACCTTTTTCATGAATGGAACGAGCTAGATCCACGAGAATGATGTTACCAAATTGATCGCATGATATTACATATGAAAAGTGAACATGTTTCTCAATAGGTAATACTTTTTTTTATTTTACATGATTTTTTGATAATTTTTAAAAATGTGCAATATCTCGAGAACGGTTCATACTAACGTTCTAAAATTTATGTCAATCGTTTTCTAATGAAACATTATATAAGAAATATCTATTTACGTAACTTTATTAAAGGTTTTGATTTTTAATGATTTTTTCAAATTTTCACTCGAAAATTTAGGGGGGGGGGGGATCTGAACATTCGATTGCGTATAAAAACAATAGACTTCCAGTATTCACGGATTGTGATTTTTGTACCACATTTCGTTCGAATCGGTCCATTCATTCGCCAATTATCGTCTCCACAGACTCACTGGCACACACACGCACATACTTTCACACACACACACACAGACATCACTTCAAAAATGTTCGATTCGTGATCAGGGATGCTTGAAACGTGCTCTCCCGTCGAAAACTCGAATTTGAATTTTCGACCCCGTCACAATACTTTCCTTATACATTATTGTATGTAAGGAAAGTAATACAAATTCGTTATGTGTTTAAACTTCTTGGGAAAGCTATTTATAAAATTTATACGAAAATTAATTTTTGTAATAATGGAAGCTCTTTACTTTTTATGAAATGATTTTTTCTTTAATACAGAATATGATTTAATTTATTCTATAATGTTTGCATCCAAAATATTCCAGAATTTTTTTTTTAAACCATCTGGTACAGATTAGTCCAAGCGTAGGAACTGTTTGTACTAATTACAGCGACTGATGCTGTTGATATTATAATGCCGGGACGCGTTTTCGTTTCCATGAATGAATTTAAGTTGGTAATGTGAGAATTTTATGTACGCGGTAAAGAATATAAAGATTAGGAAAAGAACTTTCAGTTCAAAAATATAAAAACTTCAATCATGGTCAATTTGATAACTCATTCATAAAATCTCAATTGTGCATCGAATGAGCAGTGTCTTGATAACGAGAAATTAAAAATTCCCTCTCCATTTTAAGTGATTTATAACAAAGGTAGAAAACTAGGGGAAATTTTCTGTATTACTGACTGTTAATCGAACGCACAGTAACAAGCAGAATATTTAATGTTTTACATATTTATTTTTAAATTAGAATTGTCCGTGTCTTAAATAAGTGCCTGCTACATAAATAATGCAGATACAAATAACACCTCACAATTTCCAAATCTTCTGTTTTGAAACAAAATCATTTCCTCTTTCGTTCCAACGCATGTGTAATCGTGTGCAACTATTTGCTACGTATGCACACTAAATAAATAATAAGTACAATCTGAAAATATATCCACATTATGTTATGGGAAGGAGTCCCCGTAACGAATATCTTTGCAGTTGCAGTATTTGATTTTTAATCTATAAAACTAGGGTATAGGATTTCCAGGAATGTTCTTAAATACACAAATAACTTTATAATGATAACGACTCAGTATAGTCCACCCTCATTACCAGAGCTTGGATGAGGGTGAACCATACTGCGTATTTTGTGGGACCTTATTTCATCTGTTCATAAGGTATTTTAATATATTGCAGTGCAATGTTATTAGGGCTTTATTTACTGTCGTGCATATGTTTAATTTCAAGTGTTATAGCAGCTGAACGGTTTGAGGTTGGTCTAAATGTTATTTAAAATGGTTTGACCAAGTTTGGAACAATTTTGTGTCTATGATTCTTCCAATATTGGGGCTAATCATATGACTTTGTTTCTATTGATACTTATATTCTATTCTCTGGCAAAGTACCGGCTACCGGGAGTATCGTCGCAACATAAAGCTTGCTTAGCCGGGGTGTGGAGGTCACAAACCCTCTCCCCCCCACCCGGCCAATTTTTGGTACCTTTCTCTCATATTAATTTTCATTCCTTTATGGTTATATATTATAATCTTCTTAGTTGAGCTGCAATGCGCCATACAAGTGATATTTCAGGTGTTTTTATCTTCGTTTCAATATAACTTTTTTGTATGATATATAGTATATATATATATATATATATATATATATATATATATATATATATATATATATATATATATATATATATATATATAGAGAGAGAGAGAGAGAGAGAGAGAGAGAGAGAGAGAGAGATCATTTGCAGTGTATTTCAGGTATTTTTGTTTCCTATATAATTTTTCAATCTTTATGCTTGTCGTCCAAATAGCAAGAATTTATAGATAAAATCTATCTCTTGCTTCAGAAATTAGCATATTTTGTGTTCATTTTGATTAAATATTTGGACTTAAAATATATTTTTTTCTAAATGAGTATTTTTTAAGCCTAGTGCTTTAGTGCTTTTCCACGTATATAGTCTAATGCTTGGTTATTTGTTGTTTTTCTATTTAGAATCCGTACCGTTGATATTTGTTGATTATCTTTAGCTTGATGACTAGAAATATGCATTTAATTTCCCTCATGATAGATGATTCCCTATTTAATACTTATTTTTAATTTGTAGGCATATTTTAATTTAGGGATTTTTGAGTTACAACTTCTCTCTATTCTAGCTTTGAATTTTCATATTATATATATATATATATATATATACATATATATATATATATATACAGTAGGTGCCGCTTAATGTGATCGCTTTGGGACAGATGCTATTTGATAACAATAACCGATTGATAACAATAAACAAAAAGTATCAGAAACATAAATTTTTTATTTTAAAAGTTAATATTTACTGTATTTTTGCAGATACTACAAATTTAAAAGACAACGATTCCCTCAAACCCTATTTTAAACAAATCGTTAAAATAGGTCAATTAAAAAAGTCTTCCAAAGTTGTCTGTCTTGTATTTTGTCTTAGCAAATTATTTATAAAACTTTCATACCTGTACTGTCCGCGAAAGTCCCCAGCAGTGCCTCTGTGTTGCACCCCGAGTCTCAAAACACGGAGAGCCTCTCTCATTTCAGTAGCAGTTGGAGGATACTCAACAAAGTTTTCATCTTCGTCCTCATCTTCATCCGATGTTTTTTCATCGTTTTCTATTCTCATCGTTTTCTTTTCTTCGATAGAACAAAATACAGCTCGGCATGCATCTTCATCAGTCATTGTTGTAGCCACTTGGGCGTTCTCATCTATAGACATCCATTCTGCAAAGTCATTTTCAGTCATGTTGGCTGGTACGAGTACTGTTTCCTCGAATTCCGGTACAGCCATACCTTCATCCGCTTTAGCGAACCCACCGTGAGAGAAACAGTTCTTAATTGTATTCTTGGACACTCGATCCCACGACATTGTCAAAAGATGGAGAGCCTAAAGGACATTCGTCTTCTTTGCTAACGCGTTTGCACTCAGTTGTTCCGTACCTTCTATATTTTCCAAAACCCTAGTGCGCATTTCTCCACGGTAATACGCTTTCATTGCACGAATTATTCCTTGGTCACATGGTTGGATAAGTGATGTAGTGTTGGCAGGTAGGAGAATGATTTTGATATGCTTTAATGTGACATTTGCATCGTGGACTCTGCAGTTATCGATGAGTACGGCGATATTGTGATCTAATTCTTTGTCCCACTTTAGAAGCCATTCGCTGAATAGAGCAACTGTCATCCACGGTGCTTTATTGGCAGCATAATCAAGAGGCAATTTCTTAACATCTTTAAAGCATCTCGGCTTTTTCATTTTTCCGATAACAAAGAGTTTCTTCTTCTCTCCAGTCATGCTCGCACAACAGAGTACAGTTATACGTTCTTTTGAAACATTGCATCTCTCAGAGCTCTCGTTTTTGAACAGGTATGTATGTTCTGGCAAGGCAAGAAAATAAAGTCCGGTTTCGTCAGCATTGTAGATGTTTTCGGGTGAATAATCAGGGATTATTTTCCGCCATTTTTTGGAAATCCATGCCTTTGCAGCTGGAAAAGCGGCATCCTTTTCTTCCCCATGGGTACGTTTGAACACAATATTCTCCCTTTTTCTCCAGCGATTAAACCACCCTCCGTTGTGACGAAATTTTTTTGCTCATTTTTGAAGCAAAGATCTTCAGCTTTCTGCCGAATTAAAGGACTGTTAAAGGACCATCCTTTTCCCTAACATTGGCAAACCACAGTGTCAAAGCCGATTCGACTTCTCCATATGTCCCAGTAAGACTTCGCTTACAGTTCAAATTTGCGTTCAACTTCACTTTATTTTTAATCTCGTCGCTATTCTTTAACATTTTACAAAGTAATGGCTGAGAGATTTTTAGTGCAGCAGCAGCATTTCTTTGACTCATCTTGGGTAAATTATCAAAACGTTTCAAAATGTCAATTTTGTCCTTAACAGTTAAATCATTGCGTTTTTTTCCCATTGCTAAAATGCTTGGCCGTCTGCAATAAAGTCTGAAATGCAACTTGAGAGAGAGAAAAAAATCTACAGCTTACAACAGTCCAAGCACTTTGCTTACTGATAAGAAAAGAACTCAACGCTTTTCCTACGCCCCCCACCATTCTCAAAGGGCGGAAAAGGAGAGAGAAATCATCACCTGCAGAACCGGCGCCAAGCACCGGGCGCCGCGCCTGAGGGACGGCCTTGCGGCAAATTCCTGCACGTGCCAACAAAAAGGGCCCTCTTTGGAGTTTGGGGGATCCTCCCTTTGCTTTTACGTATATGTAGTTTGGATTTTTTGTTGAGAGAATGAAAAAAAATCGAAAATGGTACACGAACGACGAAAGTGAAGTGATAAAGTGATAACAATAAACGAAGGCGCTGATTACAAAAACCGATTTTTTTAACATGTGTTAATATACAAGCGTTCGGGACTTCGCGATTCTGATAACATTAAACGAATGATAACATTATCCGCGATCACATTAAGCGGCACCTACTGTATATATATATATATATATATATATATAATATATATATTATATATATATATATATATATATATATATATTATATATATATATATATATATATATATATATATATATATATATATATATATATATATATATATATATATATATTATATATATATATATATATATATATATATATATATATATATATATATATTATATATATATATATATATATATATATATATATATATATATATATATATATATATATATATATATATATATATATATATATATATATATATATATATATATATTATATATATATATATATATATATATATATATATATATATATATATATATATATATATATATATATATATATATATATATATATATTATATATATATATATATATATATATATATATATATATAATATATATATTACATATATATATATATATATATATATATATTATATATATATATATATATATATAATATATATATTATATATATATATATATATATATAATATATATATTATATATATATATATATATATATATATTATATATATATATATATATATATAATATATATATTATATATATATATATATATATATAATATATATATTATATATATATATATATATATATATATTATATATATATATATATATATATATATATATATATATTATATATTTATTTATTTATTTATATATATACATGGCCCACTCAATAAGTCTCCGGTCAAACTAAGAAAAACAGTTTTTTTTTGGAAATTCGACTTTATTCATCACATACTCTCTTTCAAGAGTGATACATTCATTCCAACGCTCCTCTAACTTTTCGATGCTTTTTTGTAGAACGATTTGTCTTTTCTCTCAAAATAGACCTCAGTTTCGGCAATCACTTTTTTATTTGAGCCAAATTTCTTTCCGTGGAGCATCTTTTTGATGTCTGCAAAAAGCCAGTAGTCGCTGAGGGCCAGATCTGGAGAGTACGGTGGGTGAGGAGGCAAATTCGAAGCGTAATTTATATAATTTAACCATCGTTTTTATCGACTTGTGACACGGGGCATTATCTCGGTGGAACAGCACATTTTTCTTTTGCATGTGAGGCCGTTTTCCTTGATTTCTACACTCAATCGATCCAATAATGCCATGTAATATTCGCTATTGATAGTTTTACCTTTCTCAAGGTAGTCGATAAACAAAATACCATGCGCGTCCCAAAATACGGATGCCATAACCTTGCCAGCTGACTTTTGAGTATTGGGTCGCTTTGGACCACTTTCACCGGCTGCTGTCCACTCAGCTGACGATCTTTTTGATTTAGGTGTGTAGTAATGGATCCATGTTTCATCCATTGTCACATACCGACGCAAGAAATCCTTCTTATCTCGCTTGAACAGCTTCAAACAGCGCTCTGAATCGTCGACGCGTTGTTGTTTTTGGTCCGGTGTGAGCAAACGTGGCACCCACTTCGAAAGCAACTTACACATGCTGAAATTTTCGTGCAAAGTTGTAAACACACTACCTTCTGATATCTTTAAGGTGTCAGCTATCTCACGCAACTTCACTTTACGGTTTTTCAAAACTATTTTGTGTACTTTTTTTATGCTTCCGGAACAACTGCCGATTTTGGGCGACCAGAGTATTCAGCATCATCGGTGTTTGTATGACCGCGTTTAAATTCAGCATACCAGTCAATAATAGTTGATTTCCCTGGTGCAGAGTCTCCATAACGCGTATCAAGCCACTGTAATTGGCTTCAACAGTATTTTTCCCCCATCAAAAAACAATGTTTAATCAACACAAGAAATTCTTTTTTATCCATTGTTTTGAAAATTACAAAACTGGGGTCACTAAAACCACTGTAACCTATAAACTAATTGTCAGAATGTCATGAAATTTTGACACGTGTCGTTTGAAGGTTGGTACTATCCAGAAATCATATTGGTCAGTCAACAGTGTTGACATATATGTGTCAGACCGGAGACTTATTGAGTGAAGTGTTACATATATATATATATATTGAAATTATTTAATCGAAAGCTATACATAAACTAAGTAAGTACAAAAAAAAACCATATCTATCTGTTACAAATAAGTAACTATAGACCAAGACTAAAGATAAAAATAGAAGGTAACTTATCACTATAAAGGAAAGGGGATGAGGAGAATATTAGTATACAAAAATCACAATTAAAAAGGTATATATATATATATAAATATATATAAAATGAAAAAGCAAACACTGCAAAAATGAGAAAAGACAATAATAATTAGCTCAATATTAAAGATCAAAACATAGAGAACAATCAATTGAAACTACACAAAAAATCGCGGTTAGTTCGAAATTGCATTCTCGTTAGGACAGCCATATAACTCGAATTAAAACCGATGGAATAGCCAGTTTCTGACAATGGCGATAGTATTTAACTATGGACACCATTGGAACTATCTACTGGCTAGTGGAAGGACAAATAATAAAAACCAAGTGAATTATAAACCAGAAATATAAAAACAGGAATATTAACTCACAGGCACAGCCACCACGTGGGAGGCAACATGTTCGCAGAAGAACATTCGACGGAGTATTCTGCATCTCTTTATCAAAGCGAGTGGACACCGGAATGAATACACTTGAACGAAAATTAATTTGTATGAAGACTTTCAAAAACATTAATCAGTATAGGACTCAGGACAAGTGGAAAGTAGTCTTTCAAAAATAGAAAACAGTATCAGACTCAGGCCTAGTGGTAAGTTAGGTGATAAACGTGGGTGAAATTCACAAAAATGTATTATCCAATCATGGATAAATAATGCATTTGTAAAATTATTACGAGGTGTATTTGAAATTATTAATAATATTTACAATTTTTCCGGATAGTGGTAATTACGACAAATGCGTTTAAGATTATTGATGTGAAGAAAGTTAAACTGAGGATCAGAAAGTCGATGTATTCGAAATAGCTGGTTTAAAATGATGTTTCTAAACAATTGAATAGAATTACAAGATCGATATGATAGCAGCTTAATGATAGTGAAGTTATAAGAATATTTTTATATAGATATACATACACACACTGCTTAGCGTGTACACATATATACTTTTCCTTACAAAGTTATTGGAGTGCTTGAGAACTTCATATTTGGCTCTCTGAGTTCTGGTTCTTCTCCCGTTTACCTTCATATATGAGGAGTGTAAATATATTTTGAATGGAAGGATTATTCTTCTATTTGTTCAAGCATTTGCTAATGCTCATAACGAATAACAATAAGAATATATACCACCTTTAATTTAGCATTATATAAGAGCAAATATAATATATAACATCATATATAACAAGCACTATATAACAACAGCAAAGCAACTTAGAAAGATAAACGTTTCACCTAATATATTGAAATGCAAGCTCGAGTATTACGTTATAAGAGTGAGCATATTATTTGTATATTTAAAATTTAAATATTTTTTTCGGTTTTTGTAAAATTCTCAATTACCTCATATGAATATTTTACCTCTTACAAGCAGATTTTAGCGCCTAAAGGAAATATATAACGCCAAATTCGCCAAAGACAACATATTGAGTTTCCTGTTACTAAAGAAGTTTCTACTCAAGATTTCACTTGTTAAAAATTATGACAGGAAATTTGGGATATTTTTTCCTTGAAATCGAAGGGATCAAACTGAATCGCTTAATGCTCTTCATTGAAACACTTGATAAGTGGTTTTTGAAGCAAAAGACTCCGTATACTCAAATCCAAGATTACTGTCCTTCCATTACTAAGTTAAACATTGAGCAACGAACACATCATTGTGTTTGTTTTCTGACTCAGCAAGGGACAGTAAACCTCCACGTCTAATGATGGGCGTGTCGCTTGTGATGAAACCTTCAAGCGCTAAAAAAGCAAAGGTTCTACAATAGTGGTTAAAAAAAATTCTAGAACTGTTGAAAGTAATTCTTGCACAATTCATAGTTATTCAGTGTGAGGGAAGGAAACGCATTTCTCAAAGGGTAACTCATATGTCTGGCGCAGCATATCCTCTTTGGATCTTGTGCCATTAAACCATAATCAACCAACCATCTCAAAGGGTAACGAAATAATTGTTACCCGAATTTTGTTTACAAAAACTGGCACCTTTCTTTCACACGCTATAAGTCTTTTATAATAATATTTCATACATTTTTTTAACACTTTACAACAAAGTTGAAAAGTGTTTATGACTTTGTTCATTCTGTCTGTCTGTCTGTCTGTCTGTCTGTCTGTCTGTCTGTCTGTCTGTCCGTTAGCACGATAACTGCCGTAAAAATGAGTTTATCAAAATGAAATTTTAGTATGTTGTTCAGACGGTCTGTAGGACCTATGGGAATATAAATAAATAATATCACCCAATTAGTTTTTTATTGAACCCGGGTTGAAAAAATGAAATACATTGAACCCTATGGGACCTAATTTTTCAAACATTTTTTAAGTAAATTTAAAATTCACGAATTGCTTCGAAATTTTTAGGAAATATTCACATTATCCCATAGAATATATAAAAAAAAAATTCAGTAAAATATGTTAAGTAGTTTTTTAATAAAAAAAATTATTTAGTATAGGGAAAAAAACAAATTCGTTTAAATTCTGACTTTGGGATATCTTCCAGAAAGAAAAGAGAGAGATATTATATAATAAACATCTCTCCATTTGTTTAAACGTTTTGCATATGGGAGTGGCTTCATATTTTAAAATAAATTTGGTAGATAACAATTTTTCATTTTTTTTAAATTTTATATAACTCTTCATGATAAATTTAATTGATGGCATTTTAAATGCACTTTCCTACGTCCTAGAGAGTTAAAATTTGGTACACAGCTTAAATTTGTTGAACATTTTATTCGACAAAAATTTGATGGATCTTTAAATATAGATCATACATTTTTTTCGAAATGGCCTGAAAATAATCCCCGTTCACTTCTATAAATCATTGGGGTAATATTGTTAAAAATTCTGATGTGGACAGCACATGTCTTTCTCTGCAGACTCATATTCGTTCTCTTTATTTATTCAATGATAATTTGTGTTTATCTGCACAACATAAGTATTTTAAATGACATTGAATTTACACGTTAAACTTAAATTTGGTTCTCATTTGATAGCTGGACTTATTGTCAAAGGTGGCGTAGCGAAAACGCGAAAAAACTAGAATATCTCAAGAACGACTAGACCTAGAGTAATGGGGTTAGTCTTATTCTTTTTGTTGTCAAAAATCACATATAAAATAGGAATTTAATTGATATAATTGAGCACACGTAGTCTTTTATTTTTATATATAACGATTTTTGCTGGCCATTTCGCAAAAATAGCCCGTTCCTTTTTCCCGAATCGTAGTAGAATAACCTACAAATGATTTATATACAAAATTTTGTTAAATTTGGTATATAAATCACTTGTAGGTTATTGAAATATTATACTCCAAATTTTGTTAAATTTGGTTCATTAGTTTTTAGCTAGAGTGGATAAAGGCAATTTCTGCGGCCATTTCGCAAAGAAGGCAGATTCTTTTATTACGAATCGTTCTATAATCTAATGAACATCAGGATTTCCCACAAAAAACATACCTACCAAATTGTATGAAATTCGGTCCATTAGTTTTTCAATTAGAGTGGATGTAATATCCACACAGACACACAGAAACATACACAGATACACCCTTACACACACAGACGTCTTCCTAAAAGTAGTTTTTTCGTGTTCTAGAAGTCCCAAAACGTGTAGATCCTTTGAAAATTCGAGTTCCGATCTTCGGCACGATTCCAATACTTTGAGTACATACACATACACATATATATTATCTGTGTATTATCTGTGTATCTAAATTCCGTGCCTATGCAATTACAATAGTTGTGATTTTAAATGATCCCTAAACTTTTATTATTTCTTCAAGGAAGCCTAATTTTAACATATGCAGAATGCAAATATCTCAAGCGATTGTAAGATGAATTACATAAGAATTGCTGAATTTTTTTCACACAAAATTATTTAGCTCTGGAGTCTGGAATACAAGTTATATGAATGAAATATTCATTGATTTTGCATAAAGAATCAGATGATTTATATTTCGATACAGTTTTAAATATTTAAGTATAATAAATTACTGTAGTACTGTGATAATGTAAAAGATATTACCACTGAATGAATCACATTTTAGAAATTTTTAAATGAAATTACATTTCAGTTGGAAAGTGTTTCATAATCAATGCTTATGCATGATTGATCTTTCTTGTTTTAATTTTAAGAACATCACATTCCAGATGTATCAGATGTACTCTAACTCTTTATTGTAAGAGCATAATTAGGTACCTGTACAAAATAATCGCTCAAAAACTCTGCTGCAATAATAATACAATAAACAAAAACTTCGTAAATAATTCTGCCTTTACGAAATTTTTGTTAATTTGATTGTATATATTAGATATTAAAAATTATTAAGTTATATGTTAGATATTGAGTTTGGAATTGTTGGGTATTGTATTAGGTATTAAAAATACTTCATTATTATGCAGCCTAAAATAAAATTATAATGGTAACAACCCCTATTTTAGAAAAAGATAACGAGCTTTCTACTTCAGGATAAGGAAAACCTTACCTTACAGTACCCTTATGATACAATTTCAATTTACCTTCTTTTTAACTTGATGAAGGACAGTTTTTGCACTTCCGAAACTGATTCATACCAGTATAATCTAGTTTTATACTGCATATTAACGAAGTACTTTTAATACAGATGTGGTAGTAGTAGTTTAGAACCTAATCATGTTACAATAATTAGTTTAGTGTAGAGGTCCTCAATTAAATTAATGAGCTTTCAACTAAACAAATTTGTTTTAATAAAAGCGGATGTTGTGTTGTCACGGTTTCCATGGGTTTTAATGTAGCAAAAGTTAAATAGAAGTTCTCCAAATTAGGATTCTAGTCTCATCCAAACACAAGTATTGCTTTAACTTAGACTTCTATACTGATATTTAAATCTTATTTATTGTCGAAAAACTGCAGTGAATATTTAACTATGAATCATTTAAATTTAGGTTGGAAAAATATAAAATTCTTTCGAGAATTCTTGATAATTGAGTATAATTTAATAACAAAATAACAAAACTTATTTAACAAAACAATTAAATTTTTATCCGCAATTCAATTTTAATGTGTTAAAGCGTTAAAAGATTGTAACAATTATGAAGCCCAAAATTTCATTTTGCTTGGATTAAGAAAGCTATATTACATTACTGTATTAAAAAAATTAAAAATTACTGTATTAAAAAAGAATTAAGAAAGCTATATTACTGAAAAATTATTAGTCATATCCTCCCAAAGTTTAATGCCATATCGGTGCTCCTTGGATTAATTTAACATAGTGTTGGTGCTCCTTAAAATAATTTCTGCTGATGATCCTTGAAAAAATGTTGTATAGTGCAAGTGTCCCTCTGAAAATTTTAGCATGCTAGTGCTGCTTGGAAAATTTTAGCACAAGGCTAATGTTCTTTGGAAAAATTCAGCATACTGCTGTCGTTACTTGGAAGTATTTAGCATAGTGCTAGTTCTTGGCAGAATTTAGTATAATGTTAGTGTTCCCTGGAAAAATATAGTATAGTGCTAGTGCTACATGAAATAATTTAGCATAGTGCTAGTTCTAGTTAGAATTTAACATAATACTGGTGCTCTCTGGAAGAACTGAATTGTGCAAGTGCATAATTTTTCAGTTACATATTCTAATGATTCCTTTTATAAGAACCTAAATTGTAAATATTTCATTTGTGTTTCATGTCAAGCGTTAAACTTGCCCAATTTGTACATAACATATGCAGTTAGAAAAAGAAAATGCTTGTCCATACCATATTTAAATATGAAATCCCGTGTACAACAATGCACTGCCGAATCGTGCAGTGTTTTTTACGGTATTGACCTAGAAGGGAGTTGGTGTCAGATAATTGACCAAAATCGCGTCACGACATAGGATATATAATCCCAACACTAACATTCAAGTTTTAAAAAAAAATATTGAAATATTACCAATAAAAATAAATTGCACTTGTGGGCTAAACAAAACTTGCCATTACACACAAGACTATAATACGGCAATAGGCACATATGAGAATAGGGTTTGTACCGTTTATGTGTTTTTCACAACATTTATTGACGAATTATCATCATTCAATCGTTTGATTGCAGTCTATTGTTTGCAGTGGTGGAATTCTACCACGGTCAAATTTTTATATGAAATGCTAGTTCCGATACCATCATATTTGTTAATGGCATCCTTCTATTTAATGACTACAGATGGCTAAAACGTGATTTTCAAAAGATATTTTCAAAAGATACTAGGAATTGACATCTATTTTTACTTTTTCATACTATTGCATATAAAAAATTATTTTTTCGAAAATTTTTGAATCCGAAAATCTCATGGATAAATGAATTTTAAAAATGAACTCATTTTGACCACTTGTCAAAGGATTCCCTGCTGTGTGTGTATATGTACGGTGTGGACACGATAACCCTAGACCAAATACACGTACCGGTATAAAATTTTATGCTTGAATACATTATATGAAAAGCTAGAACTAGATAAACATTTTTGCAATTTGCAACCGTAGAACTCGAATTATTCGAAATTAAAAATTGTAATAATATAATTCTCTTCGGGGGGAAACAGAATAATTCCCGATACAATGATGCTAGTATACAGGGTGTCCCAAAAAGATTGAAACACGCTTTAATGCTTTAGCTGTTCGAGATAAGAGGACAATGTAAATTGCAAAAATGTTGAAAGTAAGGTAGGAAATAAGATTACGTTAATGAAATAATCCTCCCATTAATTTTCAAAAAGTCACACTTTTTAATTTTTTATACGACCTCCTTAGACAAATTTGGTCAATTAGAACATTTTTATTTTTAATGCAACAAGATCATTGAAAAAACCCGCATATCTGTATCTTTAAAATGAACTGAATTATGATAAAGGAAAAAATCTGACTTATGCCACTTTTCCGTATCATGTGAAAGGCTATTTCATCAGTGAAAATAGGGATCATGAACAAATTGACGATGGAAATTGTTTAGATCAAAAATACGTTAATATGTGTCAAAATTGTTTATCACAAATGCATCTAAATAAAGCATTATACAGACGGAGATCATATAAAGCAGTGGGCCTCACTATGCGGTTGGGTATTCTATGTATTATCATCCAGTTTTATCTTTTTTGTGATTTGTCACAAATTTACATTTCTAATTTGATATATGATTCCCATTCACAATGTTCAATTTTCAATTAAATATAACTTGTTCAATTTTAAAGATACAGATATGCGTTTTTTTAATGATCTTGTTGCATTAAAAATAAAATTTTTCTGATTGACCAGATTTGTCCAAGGGGATTGTATAAAAATCTAAAAAGTGTAACTTTTTAAAAATTAATGGGAGGACTATTTCATTAACGCAGTCTTATTTCCTACCTTACTTTCAACATTTTTGCAATTTACATTGCCCACTTATCTTCAACAGGTAAAATATTAAAGCGTGTTTCAATATTTTTAGGACACCCTGCATAGATTTAAATATTGTCACGAAATTTTAAATTTAAATATATTTTGCTGAATATTAGAAGTAGATACATTTTTTTTTTAGTTCAGATATGTGACAAACGTTTTCTTGCCTTTGTTGGTGTGGTTGTTCTGTCCTTTTATCCTGAAGCAGAACTGCCCCCGAAACTGATTTATGCCGTTACTAATTTGTTATATGCTGTAATAATTATTATATGCAGTAATTTTAAAGAAATTTATTTGTTGCAGTTTAATGAAATTTTTATTTTACAGTTATTTTTTCAGCAGTTTGAGCGACGTCGTTAATTTATATCGTTAAATGATTTTACATTAAATCATTCTCGTGGATTTAGAAAGTTTCATTGATGAGATAATATATCTTTTCTAATAATTTTGTGTTACAATGCCAATTAATTCGTCAAATTTCACTTTTTCTACTTAATGTTATTTAAATATCAAGGATATTTTGATTTTAATTTTGCGTGTGCGTATAAATACATTATTTTAGTTGGCGAACAAAATCATCAAAGTCCTATGTTCTAATTTTGTACTACAGGCCCTGAACATGGGTATAAATGAAAGAGAAGATAATGTTTTCTAAGTATGTTTAAAGAATTCATCACAGTTTGTAATGTGCTGGCTACATCAAATTTTTTGTAGCGCCAATGAGACTTAAAATAAAAATGCTGCTTATGACATTAGAAAACGAAAGCTATTACCTTGAAGGTGCTAATAATAACTACTAACATTAGTTTGAACGGCATATTTTGAGGACTGCTTATCACTCAGTTCGACTACTGCTTTCCATTTTAATCTTCGTCCTTTTGGTAAGGAACATAAATTCCAATTGCGTACACCCACAGCTATTTTTTTAAAGATAATTTTTAGTATATTTTTACGATTGATCGAGACTGTTATGAAAACAAGAAAGATCAATCATGCATAAAGCATTGATTATGAAACACTTTCCAACTTCAATGCAATTTTATTTAAACATCTCTAAAATGCGATATATTCCTCGGTAATATTTTTTAAATTATCAGAATACTACAATAATTTATTATATTTGAAAACTTCATCGAAAAGAAATGAACTTTATTCAAGTAAACTTTATTCAAATGACGTCATTGAAATATAAATTGCCTGGCACTCAATATAAAAGTAGCATTTCATTCATAAATTTTTTTCCATTCCTTTCATTCATCACAATACTATAATAATTTATTTTATTTAAAAACTTAAAACCATAGAGGTAAAAGTAATTTAACTCTTTGCTTAAAACGTCATCGAAGAAACGTATGCTTCTCTATGTAAGATTGTATGCCATATATCATTTTGAAGTGGGTCACGTGATCTCTTCATATAATGGTCACGTGATCTCTTTATATAAAGGGTGTAATATTATTATTTTTATTTTTAGTTAAAAAACTACTGAACATATTATGCTGACATTTTTTTTATTTATTTTATGGGATAATTTGAATATGTCCTAAAACTTTCGAAGCAATTTGTGAATCTTAATTTCGCTTAAAAAATGCTTGAAAAATTAAGTCCTATAGGGTTAAATGTATTTCATTTTTACAACCCATGTTCAATCCAAAACTAATTGGGAGATATTATTCATTTATATTCCTATAGGTTCCACAGACAGTCTGAACAACATACTAAAATTTCATTTTGATAAAGTCATTTTTACGGCAGTTATCGTGCTAACGGACAGACAGACAGGCAGAATGAATGAATGAACAAAGTCAGAAACAACTATGTTGTAAAGTGTTAAAAATTGAATGTTCTGCAATATTTAACATAGCATATACCAGGTTTCATCTTAAGTCCTTATGCATACCTTTAAATTTCGATTGAAGATTAGAGCTGAAGAAGCAGGGATTGCTAAACAGAACATGACTATGCGCTATCGATTAAGAAAGTTTGAAGCGCCTCCAGCGGCAAATTGTGGAAGTTAGAATTCCTATCTTGAAAACAAAGCTAGATAGACGAAAATTTTCTATTGACAGTTGTAGAGGGTCCTCTGTTTAGTATGAAATAAAAATCTTAAAACCACGTTTTCATTTCAAAAGGCACTAAAATTTAGAAAATACATTTTTCTTCAGTACCCAAAAAGGTTTCATACACACATGACTAAAAATAAAAGCATGGGCGCTTATTTTAATTAAATTTTATTACTATTATTTTCTATGTCATCAAAACATTTTATGGAAGTTTTTATTAAAGCGGAATAAATTACTGTAATATTGTGCAAAAGAGAAATGATTAAAGGAAATATAATATATTATAATTTGAGTAGCAACAACCCTTTTTACCAAATTACACATTGCAGTTAAGTATATGAAATAAAAATCTTAAAACCACGTTTTCATTTCAAAATGCACTAAAATTTAGAAAATACATTTTTCTTCAGTACCCAGAAAGGTTTCATACACATATGACTAAAAATAAAAGCGTGGGCGCTTATTTTAATTAAATTTTATTACTATTATTTTCTATGTCATCAAAACATTTTATGGAAGTTTTTATTAAAGCGTAATAAATTACTGTAATATTGTGCAAAAGAGAAATGATTAATGGAAATATAATATATTATAATTTGAGTAGCAACAACCCTTTTTACCAAATTACACATTGCAGTTAAGTATATGAAATAAAAATCTTAAAACCACGTTTTCATTTCAAAATGCACTAAAATTTAGAAAATACATTTTTCTTCAGTACCCAAAAAGGTTTCATACACATATGACTAAAAATAAAAGCGTGGGCGCTTATTTTAATTAAATTTTATTACTATTATTTTCTATGTCATCAAAACATTTTATGGAAGTTTTTATTAAAGCGGAATAAATTACTGTAATATTGTGCAAAAGAGAAATGATTAATGGAAATATAATATATTATAATTTGAGTAGCAACAACCCTTTTTACCAAATTACACATTGCAGTTAAGTATATGAAATAAAAATCTTAAAACCACGTTTTCATTTCAAAATGCACTAAAATTTAGAAAATACATTTTTCTTCAGTACCCAAAAAGGTTTCATACACACATGACTAAAAATAAGAGCGTGGGCGCGTATTTTAATTAAATTTTATTACTATTATTTTCTATGTCATCAAAACATTTTATGGAAGTTTTTATTAAAGCGGAATAAATTACTGTAATATTGTGCAAAAGAGAAATGATTAAAGGAAATATAATATATTATAATTTGAGTAGCAACAACCCTTTTTACCAAATTACATATTGCAGTTAAGTATTGTTTTGAATATTCTTCTAAATATTTTAAATGCATGATGATCTATAAGTTAAGATTTTAGTAGTTAAGGAAAAGCATGGAAAGCGCCGCCTCTTTTATTTTTCGTCATGTGTGTATGAAAAATTTTTGGATACTGAAGAATTTTTTTTTTTTTTTTACTGCATTTTGAAATAAAGGCGTATTTGCTAAAAAGTGCCAATATATATTTATTTTATACTTTTTAGTCTTTGAAAAGCAGAGAGAGGATCATGAACTCGCGCTGAAGGAAGGGTAAATACTAGAAGAAAAGGGGGGGGGGATCAACTCAAATTTAAAAATTTTATAGGATATTGCAGTGTCGTCAGAAATACGTAAATATACGAAGTTTCAAGTCGATTGAATATCGGGAATTGGGTTAAGAATCGATCACAAGATTCAAATGTAACAAAGCAAGCTAAATAAATGCGTGTTGCATATAACATCCTTACACAGACGATAAACATTAAGCAAACGGAAAGCGATGATTGTGCAAATGTCCCGAGTACTACTAAAGTACTTCTAAAGGAAATAGAGAGAAATACGCATGTGAAGATGATAAACCGTGTAATAAGCAAATTTTAATTTATTTAGAATTATTCTATTTTGCAGTGAATAATAAATATATAAAATTTGAACATAAATAATACAGTACAATAATTATCCCTTTTCATTGATTCCCATGTTATGTGCAACGCGTGCATCTTTTCATACTAAATAGAAAATGCTCTACAACTTCCAATTGAAAATTTTGGTCTATCTTGCTTATTTTTCGAGATAAGAATTCTAACTTCTTGTATTCGTAGCTAGAGGCGCAGAAAACTTCTTCAATCGATAGCACTCTATTTTCAAAAATCGTCAAAACTTGAAATAAAAGATTAATGATGTGCAAAAATTTTGATTAAATGCTTATTTTATACGCATTTCGTATGACAACTCTAAAATAGACTCTTACTCTAAAAAATCTTACTAAAATAAACTCTTACTCTAAAATAAACATTTTTTTATATATATATATATATTATTTTACTTTTTAACGTGTTCAGTTTTAAAAGGCTAAAATCGCCAAATGGAAGCGAAAATTTAATTAAAAATGCAAGTTTGATGCAATTTCAATTATCTATTCCATGCGTTAGTCTGTACAATTAAACACAATTTAATACATCATAAACGAAATAAGGAAAGAATGAGTTTGAGTCTGTATAGAGAAGGTCACATGTTTGCCCACATCAGACTTTTTTGAAGTCTCATTCATAAAATCAGATTTGTTTCGATACATTTATTTATTTTAGTTTTAGCCTTATCAGTCCATTCTGATGATAAAGGCTGACACACAAACAAGTACTATAAAAATCCGTATTGTATCGAGAGCATGACTAACTCTTTTAATCAACAGCCAGAACTGGTTAAGCCGCCCTCAGATCGGCGAAGGAGTGCAAACGCCTTTTCATCTCCGGTCTAATTTTGTTTCTTCACATCAGGAATGAAGGAAGCTGGGTTCTTTTATTTTGTTATCATTTTCTATTTATTTCAATTTCGAAAGTACAAATCTTTACCATGAGACTGTTTGACTAAGGATGAATTACACGGCCTAAACTGCCGAAAGTAGAAACATGAGACTTTTTATATGCGCAGGACTTCACCTTTAAGTAATGAGAAAGATCTAAAATCTTTGGATTATGTTCGAAAAATATATAAAGCGCGGAATTTTTTGTTCTTACATCCTTTCAGCTAGAACTTGCGAAAGGCTAGACACACAGAATTCGTTTTTATACCATCATGAGCTGAAAAAAAAATATCCTACATTTTCTTTATTAATTCTATTGTTGTACAATGAACTTTTTTTTTTTAGATATTTTAATTTATATTTACAGCAGACGATTTGTTATTATATTTTATCAATGAATTTATTCATAGTTTTATTTATTTCACTGTGGTAACTATGGTAGCCGAATTGCGTTTCAAATACAGAAGACGTTTGAGGCTATTATTCAAGTCAAACTATTGAAAAATAATATTATAATTAATTGTCGTTTGGCTTAACATGTCTGAAAACTTTGCAAGTAAGGCAACGTATAATGATCGGAGATGAATATATGGTTTTATATACAACAATTTCTATTTTAACAGAACTCTAAAATGTGTGTCATTTTATACTTAAATTTGAAACGTTTTTTGACATTCATAACTTTTATTAAGTGTATAGGTTTCACATTTAGTGATCACTATAGTCATTTCGCCCACGCGAAGCATAGACGAAAATTGCTAGTATGAAATATCTGGATTAATAGCGTACCCAAAAAATTTAACACTGGATAAGCAAATTCTATATAATTAAGTCCTGACGACGTTTCTGTTTTCTGTGAATTAGTTCTCTGAATCTACTGGAATAATTTAAATAATTATTTTAGTAAACGAAAGGTCTTGGCATGCATATTTTCCCTGCATGCATGCATATTTTGAAAACACATCTAAAATATTAAATTATAAACAGTAAAGACTACACAGTAAAGACTACAGTTAAGAGTAAAAACACTTGTTTAGTATGACACCATTCGGCGCTTTTGGAAATCATAACGTCCTTCTTCAGTGGCAATGCAATTGCCACTGATGTCATCTGAAAGCGTTCTGACCTAATTGCAATACTATTTTAACGTCTTAAATAAAATAAAAGAAAAAATTCGCATCGCCACTGATGAAAGACGTCATGACGTCCAAAGGCCCTCTGGCCTAATTGTAATATTATTTTAACGTCTTAAATAAAAGAAAAGAAAATATTCGCATCGCCACTGATGAAAGACGTCATGACGTCCGAAGGCCCTCTGGCCTAATTGTAATATTATTTTAACATCTTAAATAAAAGAAAAGAAACAATTCGCATCGCCACTGATGAAAGACGTCATGACGTCCGAAGGCCCTCTGGCCTAATTGTAATATTATTTTAACGTCTTAAATAAAATAAAAGAAAATATTTGCATCGCCACTGATGAAAGACGTCATAACGTCCGAAGGCCCTCTGGCCTAATTGTAATATTATTTTAACGTCTTAAATAAAATAAAAGAAAAAATTCGCATCGCCACTGATGAAAGACGTCATGACGTCCGAAGGCCCTCTGGCCTAATTGTAATATTATTTTAACGTCTTAAATAAAAGAAAAGAAAATATTTGCATCGCCACTGATGAAAGACGTCATAACGTCCAAAGGCCCTCTGGCCTAATTATAATATTATTTTAACGTCTTAAATAAAAGAAAAGAAAAAATTCGCATCGCCACTGATGAAAGACGTCATGACGTCCGAAGGTCCTCTGGCCTAATTGTAATATTATTTTAACGTCTTAAATAAAAGAAAAGAAAATATTTGCATCGCCACTGATGAAAGACGTCATAACATCCGAAAGCCCAGTTTATTTCAGTATTGTTCCTGACGATGACTATATTTCTGCTATTTCATAATAAACAAATGACAAAAAAATTTAATGAACCAGAAGACTGCAAAATACTATCAAAATCGTAGTATTTAGTATTTGGAAAAAAATTCAAAATATAATGGGCAGATTATTTACATGTTTGGGAGCATTGCGACTATACCAGACCTCTGACAGTGTACATTGTTGAGCGTTGTCCTGCGATATGTCTGATGTTGCGGCAGATAATTTCTTTATTAATTTCCAAAAAATGGACCAACTGAAATAGCCTCTTTGTTGCCATGACACTGTGAAGGATACTTTTTGTCGAAAGCTTCGGGTTTTATTGTGCCGGTCTTTTGAAGTGAAAGGCCTTGATCCCTGGGCACGTTGTTGCAGTGCAGTGAGTCTCCCTTTGTCAACCTACATACATCTGTTAGTGACTTGCTGCAGAGGTCTGTACGATTAGAAATTTACAGCCCAAACCTGTATCAAATTTTAAAATTACGCACTACCTAGTCCGAACCCGGATTAAATTGGAAATTTTTGACCTGTCCCTGGCCGGATTGGTTCTAATTTGAAAATAAGGCTCAACACGGCACAGTCTCAGTTTAGGTGAGAAGATAATTTAACGTAGATTAATTGGTTTTGAGTGTTACATCTGATCATTGAGTTGAGTTGAACTGGCTGTGTTACTTTGCAAGTTGGTTTACGGCCTCAAATGTGGATGGTTTTTAATATTTCGTTTTCAAGCAATGATTTTATTAATAGAAAGAAGATATACATGTTTATGTCAAAAATAAAAATGGTAAATTCTGTTCGTAAAATAAGCCTGTTGGGGAGACATATATGCATTCACTCTGCATACAAAAAATCATAGAAAAATTGTCAATTTTATATAATTAAATTTTTAATATGTTTTTTTTTCTTTTATAATTAGAGAGGTGGCTTTTTTTTGGTAATATGAATAAATTTGCAAATCATACTAAAGATTAAATACCTAGATAACTTAATGTGTCCTATTTCGATTTTATATCATATAAGCTTATTAAGTGCAAACTAAAAAAAAAAAACTTTTTGAATATATAGAATATTTATTACAATTATAATTTATTATTATTATATTACAATAAAAATATTAACTACATCTCCAAAAGTCATACCCGTAACGTACAAATAGCATGGCCAAATAAAAGTGCGAAAGCAGTATGTTAAATTTTAATATTTGAGCTCATATGTGATCAAGGAACACTTTACCTTATACACAGTATAAAATATGGTCGAAGAATTACATTACAACATGTAAACATAAAGAAATTTCAGTAATTCTTTTAAATACCTTTTAACACCCGCCTGGTCTGCTTAAAATTTGTAAATCTGATTTCGCCTGTGCCTGTTCCGCTTAAATTTTATAAAAATCAAAGGCTGCCCTAGCCCGGCCGCTTAAAAGTTGTAAAATGAGGCCTACCCTGGGCCTAGTTCTTTTAAAACTTTATAAGGCCAAAATCGCCTGGGTCCAACCCGAGGGTAGACCCGGAATTGGGTAAGAGTCAGACATGTTCAGACCTTTAACTTATTTAAATTGTTTAAAAATCCCAGAAAATATCCATGTCTAGAAAAAAAGATGGGAGTTGTTAAACAAGTGAGGCTACATTTAGAATTTAATCGCGCACCCAAAGCAGTGACCAGCACACTTTAGGAGCGGCTCATTTCGTAACCTATAAATATTTTTATTTATTAAAAAGTACTTGTGAATATTTTAAAACTGAATTAAAAGACTGGTCTTACTGTAGTATTTGCACGTCTTTCAGAATACAATTATATATGTACTTCTTACTAACCTTTATCACTTATTATTATTTAAACCTCTCAAAAAACAGGGAAACTAACACTCTTGAAGAAATAAGTTGCAATTTTTTTAATACTTTTTATTTTATATAACAATGTATGGCACTTAGCGTCGAAAATAGTCCAAAATTGACCCAATATTAGGTTCTGTTCCGTTCTCCATACTTACAAAATTTCGGCCGTCTAGTTCACTGCGAGCTTCTGTGCAGTCTGGAAAGACCTTTAATCCCCCCCCCCCTTCCATTCTGATAGTCTCCAGGAGAAAAATCGAAACTCCGACTCCGCTAGGTTCTGTTCCGTAGACGATACTATAAGTGTGGGAATATTTTGCCTTCTAGGTGAAGAACAGGGGACTTTAGCATCTAAAAAACTAAAAGGCTTTGAATGGATTTTCGAAATACATATTTTTGTCCTTCCACCAGGGGAGAGAAACAAAAATTCGGCTGCGTTAGGTTCTATCCCGTGATCGATAGTATAAGTGTTGTTGTTGTTGAGACCCAGACCGTCCGAACTACCAGAAAGGTGTAAGGTCACGGTTTGGACGGCCGGGGATAGTATAAGTGTGCAAATATTCAGTCTTTTGGGTAACCGGAGGGCTTCTGGAGAACCCGAAAAAGCAAAAACATGTTAGACAATTATTATATAGATTTAAGTACCAGTCGATGGCAGCAAGTCTTTCCATTTAGCTAAAGTTACTACGCATGAATTTTACTTTTTAATCTTGGATGCATGCCCCCACAATGAGATTTAATGATCTGCGTCATTGTTTACAGATCACTGTTGACGCATGACTAAATAAACTCTTAACGGTATGAATTGCATCCCACGGGCGCAAAGGTAGAAAATGATTCATTTTCTAAACCGGGGAAATGGTTTTATTAATCTTTCAAGGTAGTTTGAAGGGGGAAGAAAAAACTCTATATAAATGAAAAACTGGTTTCGCCAAAACTGTTTTGTATCCACATAAACATTAATTTACACAGCCACAGCATGTCTCTTCTACGTGGGGTGGAATTTGATTTCATTTGATTTGATTGGATAGAGTTCTTATGAATTTTTTTTTTTTTTTTTTTTTTTTTTTTTTTTTTTTTTTTTTTTTTGGCCAAATCAATCGGGACTATGTTCATGGGAAAACGAATATACCAATAAATTGATAAGAATTCTTAGAATGTTGCACTTGAGCCACAATCTCGAACCGAAATTTGGAGAATCTAAATATACTTAAATGTGATCCTCATATACAGGGCGTCCCAAAAAGATTGAAACGCGCTTTAATTCTTTACCTGTTAGAGATATGTGGACAATGTAAATTGCAAAACTGTTGAAAGTAAGGTAGGAAATAAGACTACGTTAATGAAATAGTCCTCCCATTCATTTTCAAAAAGTTACATTTTTTGAATTTTTATACGACCCCCTTAGACAAATTCGGTCAATCAGAAAATTTTTATTTTTAACGCGACAAGATCATAAAAAAACCGCATATCTGTATCTTTAAAATTGAGTGAGTTATATTAAATTGAACATTATGAATGGGGACCCTATATCAAATTAGAAATGTAAATTGTGACATATTACAAAAAAGATAAAACTGGGTGATAATACATAGGATACCCAACCGCTTAGTGAGTACCACTGCTTTATATGATCTCTGTGTGTGTAATGCTTTATTTAAATGCATTTGTGATAAAAAAATTTGACGCATATTAACGTGTTTTTGATCTAAACAATTTCCATCGTTAATTTGTTCATAATCCCTATTTTCACTGATGAAACAACCTTTAACATGGTACGGAAAAGAGGCATAAATCAGATTTTTTCCTTTATCATAATTCAGTTGATTTTAAAGGTACAGATATGCATGTTTTTTTAATGATCTTGTTGCATTAAAAATACAAATTTTCTGATTAACCAAATTTGTCCAAGGGGGTCGTATAATACTTTTAAAAACGTAACTCTTTGTAAATGAATGGGAGGACTATTTCATTAACGTAGTCTTATTTCCCACCTTACTTTCAATATTTTTGCAATTTACATTATCCACTTATCTCCAACAGGTAAAGAATTAAAGCGCATTTCAAACTTTTTGGGACACCCTGTATATCCTTCGTATTGATTATAAGTTCAACATGTGCCATTAGTGATACTTTTTAATGCATAAATTTTGTGTGTGTGCGCTTCAATGTAAAAAATCGCCAAAATTGTATTCAAAAAAGTTATTTGAGATATCACCAGTGAAATCCTATTCAGATTACATTCCTCAGTAATCCAACGAACCATGAGACAAAATACTTGCAACTTCGTGGTTTAGATAAGGATTAAGCATAGAACTTTTATCCTCGACATTCTATAAATCGAACATAATCTCGTGCCCATGCAGTTTCCGCTCAAAAGAGTGCATCATCTTTCCTCATTAGCTTCCTTCACTCGAACCACAAACTGAGGAAAGAGCATATGATTCAAGCATAAATTTATGAAAAAAGACTGTTCCGTTGGAGTTATTAATTGAAAATGGCAAAAATATATCTCAAGGAATTGAGGAAAAGAAAGTAGTTTTTTCAGTAAGCAGTGTTTACTAAAATAGTATCCTTTTAGCACGCAACTGACTCAAGTGACCAACACGTAATTTTCCTTCCAATCTAAGAATATCTATTACGTCATTAATATTTATTTTATGTTTTAAAGATTATTATAAATATCTAATAGACATTTAAAATTGCATATAACATATATTTGTGATTATTGTTTGCGATTGATTAACGATCAAATCGAAACAATGATCACAAGCATATATATTAATGATTAAATATATCATATTGACAATTAAAGTAATATAATATTAACAATCAATCACAAATATGTGTATTAACGATAAAAATATATAATATTAACGATTAAATAATATAATATTAACGATTAAATAATATAATATTAACGATTAAAATAACATATATATATTATTATCTTAATCATTATATATACATATATTATACAATTACATATGTTTGATCTTTTCATTTAGCGCTAATTTAAGGGAACAGTTATACATTTAAATTTTGAAATAACGTATTTTCAAATTTTGACATCATTATTTTGCCTTATAAATTCCAAAGAAGATTTATACCAATAACGTTTTCATACTTTCATTCTATTGTGAGATATTAAACAAGAAAGATCAATCATGCATAAAGCATTGATTATGAAACGCTTTACAACTTCAATGCAATTTTATTTAAACATCTCTAAAATGCGATACATTCCTCGGTAATATTTTTTAAATTATCACAATACTACATTAATTTATTATATTTGAAAACTTAAAACTTCATCGAAAAAAATGAACTTCATTCAAATGACGGCATTGAAATATAAATTGCCTGGTTTAAGCATCTCTAAAATGCGATACATTCCTTGGTAATATTTTTAAAATTATCATAATACTACAATAATTTGCTAAATTTGAAAACTTCATAGAAAACAAATGAAATTTATTCAAATGACGTCATCGAAATATAACACGCCTGGCTCTCTCTATAAAAGCAGCATTTCATTCATAAACTTTTTTTCCATTAATTTAATTCATCACAATACTATAATAATTTATTTTATTTAAAAACTTAAGACCATGGAGGCACAAGTAATTAAACTCTATGCTTGAAACTTCATCGAAAAAATCGTCCTTCTCTGTGTAAAATCAATGAATATTTCATTCATATCAGCTATGTTGTAAACTCCATGAGCTAAATAATTTTGCGTTAAAGAAATGCAGCAATTCTTATACAAATCATTCTACAACTTTTGATATTTACATTCCCCATAAGTGAAAATTTGGCTTCGTTGTAGAAATAATCAAAATTGGATGATCATTTAAACTCAAATATATTGTAATTGCGTTGTTTCAGTATGTAGATGCACAGAATTTAAGCAAAAATAAAGCGGTTTTAGGACGGATACAACATTAATATGAATTAAAAAGAACTTTAAAAATCACGATTTTGACAGAAGATGGATGTCATATTTTATTTTGAAGTGTGGGTCACTTTATCTCTTTATATAATGATCACGTGATAGCTTCATATAAAAGGTGTAATTATTATTTTAATTTTTATTTAAAAAACTACTGAATACATTTTGCTGAAATTTTTTATGTATATTTTATGGGCTACTTTTAATATTTTCTAAAACTTTCGAAGCAATTTGTGAATTTTAAATCCACTTAAAAAATGTTTGAAAAATTAGGTCCCATAGAATTCAATGTATTTCATTTTTTCAACCTGGGTTCAATCCAAAACTAATTGGGTAATATTATTCATTTATATTCCCATAGGTCCCACAGATGGTCTGAACAACAAAATTTTCATTTTCATAAAGTCATTTTTACGGCGGTTATCGTGCTAACGGACAGGCAGACAGACAGACAGACAAAATGAACAAAGTCATAAACACTTTTCAACTTTGTTGTAAAGTGTTAAAGAATGAACAAAGTCATAAACACTTTTCAACTTTGTTGTAAAGTGTTAAAAAACAAATACCCTTTTTTTCTATGGTTACCTTGGAACTTTCGCCACGTTTATCTCGAAACACTGTTTTCTGCTCTTTTACGCATATGTTTTGAACAAATTGCTAAAATATCCTGAAATTTTGAGTAGAAGAATGGCATAATGATTATTTAATTGAGCTATTGCCTTTGCTTTAAGTAGTAAAACAAAAAAAAATAATTATATTGTTAAGAAATATATAAAATTTAAAGCGTTTCTAGCTAGTATATGAGCCGTTTTTGAGATATTGCTAATAAGTTTCCAAAAGAGTCAAATTTTAATTTATATGCCGTTAAATCAATGCCAAAAACATTGTACTGGGGATCTTGTACATCATAACTTCACTGTGAATGAAGTAATGTCAATGCATTATATGTAAGGAAAGTCATGCGCTACTCACGTCAGAATATTTTTTTATTTTTATTTAAAATATGATTTTGTTCTGAAGGGATTCAATAAACAGCTATAAATATGCATACATATTGATTTAAAAGAACATTTAGTTGTATACTACGTCATACGCCCGCCAGTGAATACAAAACAAAAAATATATATATTTGTTCAAATTAATAAAACAATTGTTTGTTTCTCACTGCGTTATTTCTCTGAATGAAATAACCACTCATTAAAATGCATGATTAACAGTGCGTAGTAGTAAGTTGAATGGAAGCAGGAGATATTCCTCAAATGACGTACATTCACTCGCATGGCATTCCACGTAAAGAGCAAAAAAAAACTCTGGAAACTTTTACTTTTCTTTTTTTTTCCCCCTACAATTATTTGTATATACAGAGAGTTATATGTAAAAGTATTGTGATGGAGTCAAAATTCGACTCTGGAATTTTGATGGATTTACATGTTCTGGGCATCTCTGCATACTAATAACCCTATGTTAAATAGGGGGCTCTGTTTCTAGCTCTTTACGCTCGCCAACCCCGTAACTCGCTCGCTACTCTTTGGCTGTCGACTCACTTTGCGAGCTCTGTCGTACCGTCAACAGACGTAATACGCCAGTTGGGTATTCGCTCCTTGTTCGCTGGTACTCACTAACCCCTGAAGTTCCCTTTTGCACACGAACGCCGTCCGGCTCACACGACCACCCTCGTGCTCCCAATCGGCTAGACCAGCCCACACTGAAAATAAATTTTCGCTATTAGACATATTAAACTATTATACAATGTTGTTGTTGAAACCCAGACCGTCCGACCTACCAGAAAGGTGTAAGGTAACTTTTTGGACGGTCGGGAAGTGCCACCCAATTTAGACCGGAACCCAGTTGGGGAGGCATCCACAGGGACAGTACCCTCCTTCCCCTACCACCAACCTCTCGGAAGGACTTTTGGACCCACATGTTTAACGTGATCGTACTCCGCATGAACACGGCGGCAGTTTTGGCAGCGGCTGGAATCGAACCCGGGCCTACCAAGTGCAACTCCAGCGCGCTAACCAATGGGCTACCGCGCCCACTATTATACAACGTGTATTTTTTACTATTATACAACGTGTATTTTTTCTTATGAATGAAATAAACTAGATGCACGAGAATAGTGTTAACAAATTTATCACATAATATTACATATGAAAGTGTACATATTTCTCAATAGTTAATATTTCTTATAATTTTGTCACTTTTTGATAAATTTATTTGAAAAAGTGCAATATCTCGAAAACAGTTTACGCTAGCATTCTAAATTTTATGACGTTAGGTTACACCGTTAGATTATGACGTTAGGTTATGACGTAAAAATTATATCGTTATCTAATGACAAATTACATAAGAAAGGATTATTTACGTAATATTGAAGGTTCTGATTTTTGGATGTCAAAAGCTTGAGGGTGTTCTGAACATTCGATTGCGCTTAAAATCAATAGATTTTCAGTATTCACTGATTATAATTTTTATACCAAATTTCGTTCGAAACGTTCCATTGGTTTGTAAGATATCGCCGACTCAGACCACTGACACACACATATATACACACAAACATCACATCAAAAACCTTCGATTTGAGTTCAGGGATATTTGAAACGTGCTGTTCCGTCGAAATCTCGAATTCGAATTTCGATGTTTGAACATCTTTAACTAAATACAAAAGAAAAAAAAAACTAATCAAATAACTCCAATCTCTCCTACTAACATTGTGACAGATGCATCATATTGCCCTGTGCATCTGTAAGTCAGGACCTGTTTATATGTTAAAACTTTGAAATATTTTTGTCCTTTGCGTTCTTATATTACTTCTTAAACTTTTATTGACTTGTTAAAACACCCTAAAATCTGACTATTTTTATTTATGTATTTATTTATTTATTTTTGTGGCAATAATTTTACCATATATGTTTTTACCAAGTATTTTCCTTGAAACATCTATTTCTCTGAATCGGCTACGCATAGATAGAACTCAGATAATGACGGATATGGGTTCAGCATTAAATTTCGGAAATGGTAAGGATTTTCACTTCCGATTCTTTCTCCAAATTCGATTGTTTTTTTTTGTTTGTTTTTTTATTTGTCTGACTTTACGGAAGAAGTGTACAATAGAATATAAAAATGCTTCACACCGCTTGCCATGCCAACGGCCGTACCGTGCTGAAAACACCGGTTCTCGTTAGATCACCGAAGTCAGGCAGCATCGGGCGCGGTTAGTACTTGGATGGGTGACCACCTGGGAACACCGCGTACTGTTGGCACATTTCGGGCGCGGTAGCCCGGTGGTTTGCGCGCTGGATTTGCACGCTGCCACAACTGCCGCCGTGTTCATGCGGAGTACGATCACGTTAAACATGTGGGTCCGTAAGTCCTTCCGAGAGCTTGGTGGTAGGGGAAGGAGGGTACTGTCCCTGTGGATGCCTCCCCCACTGGCTTCCGGTCTAAATTGGGTGGCACTTCCCGGCCGTCCAAACAGTTACCTTACACCTTTCTGGTAGGTCGGACGGTCTGGGTCTCAACAACACCGCTTGCCATCATATGAAATCTACTTCAGAAAATTGTTTTAAATTTGTTTTCACCAGAACTATCTTTAACTCATGTTAAAACAGTATACATAAAGCGCTTTTCCGATATTACCTAATATAAACTGCTTCATTTAGGAATTAAAAAAGAATACCATACTAGCTTACTGGCATAACTAGTATTTTAAGGTATTCTTTAGGAAAGCTACCTCGCCTGAATGCAAATTAAGTTAAATTATCTTACAGAAGCGGCAATAACGTTGCATAAATAAATTTCCAACTTTTTCCCCCGTGTTCTATTTTTTCTTTTGTTGCGTAAGTCATTGAGATTATCGGCTTTAGCGATGGCTGGCTGCTATTATTTAGTCTCCAATACAAATTATTCGTATCGAAAAATCTGATCGCTATCTTACGACTGAAAAGCGCTAGGGTAACACCCAATGAAATTGAAAACTACTCTAAGTATGATTGATGTGACATGCGTTGAGGATGATTTGTTTAATGATAGACATGGTCTTTTGAATTGTTTATCGTTGAAATACCACCATCGAAGGTTCTGTAGTAAACGGAAAATATCGGTGTGGAATTAATATTTAGAACAACAACACATAATTTTACCCCCTATTTCAAAGGCCCAATTCGATAATTGAGCAGACACTCAGTCTTCGGATGCAGAGTGTAAATCAGCATGTAATCAGCGTAATCAGCGTTATGTAAATCAGCGGGCTATTATAGCACGACGTAAATGGACTTGGGTGCTTGATGGAAAACATTCAATCCGATATATATGATATGTTATTTTATGGATACAGAAATTTGTGGGAGCAACAAACACTGAAATCTGTTGATGTGAGCAGCACATGATTTTCCTTACATACTCATGTTTATTTTTACGTGTGTATATGTCAAAAATTGAAAAACATAAAATAATTGTATAAAAAATGCTATGGCTATTTTATATGGGAATGATTGGAAAATACTAAAAAAATACTATGGAAAATACTAAAATGGCATTTTTATATGGGAATGATAGGAAAATACTAAAAAAATACTATGAAAAATACTAAAATGGCAATTTCATATGGGAATGATTGGAAAATACTAAAAAAATACTATGGAAAATACTAAAATGGCAATTTTATATGGGAATAATTGGAAAATACTAAAAAAATACTATGGAAAATACTAAAATGGCAATTTTATATGGGAATGATTGGAAAATACTAATAAAATACTATGGAAAATACTAAAATGACAATTTTATATGGGAATGATTATTTAAAAGTGAATAACATCATTGATAGGGTGCTAACATACACCGTTTCAGAGATATTGCTCGTTTTGGATCTAAAGTGGAAAAGTTATAAAAAAACTAAACAAGCTCATTATTATCAAATGAATAAATAATTTGTAAATATACTTTTATCCATAAATGTCTGTTCAGCGTTGTTTAGGACGTATCACGCGCCGTCTTTAAGATATTAAACATTTTGATTTTCCACTGAGAACGTAAAGCGAACGGAAGCGGGCTCAGTCTAAAAAAAATCAAATGATCCCCATACAATTTTGTGCTTTTTGAAATTTGTAACAACAAAAAGCCTATTCATGATCAGCGAGATGGAGTTAATAGAAGGTTTAAATTTGTGTTTTTGTGTCCTTACAATATATAACTTGGTTAATCTGTGGGTATACGAGTATATGTATTGGACACATCATATTATTTCATTTTATATCAAAAACGTATATTTCCTCGATAACGGAGAATATTAGCACCATAAATGATGCAATTAGTTTGTAAAAAAAAAACCTTGCTGCCTCAACCGGGAATTGAACCATGGATCTTCGTACTGGCCAGTCGAGGCTCTACCGTTGCGATACTGGGACGGAATTTCAAGTTCTTATCGTCGAAGTGGGCTCTGAGTTTTCCACCCTATTGACGTGCCTATTTCCACCCTATTTTCCTGTCATATTGACGTGCTACTGACAATCTGACTGACCACCTCTTGATATTTTTGTCTGAGGTTAGCCTCCTGCTGCTATTTTTGTCCTTTAGGTTAGCTTCTTGCATGACCTCCCGATTTTAAATAAACGTTCAATATACCAGAATCCACTGAATGCGTGCTAGTCTCACTAGGGTCACTTTCAAACCACCGACATCGTTGCACTAACCTGCAGGGTTGATTTCTTTGGGCGCCATTGTAAAAATCCTTGCTGCACTACCCGGGAATCGAACCGCGTATCGTCATGGCTAGCTGACGCTCTATCGTTCAGCTGCTGGGACGAAATTGCAAGATCTTATAGTCGCAGTGGACTCTGCAAACTTTTAGATAAAAATTTTGGATATAAAGTGACTATATATTTAAAAGTGTTTCATAATACTCTTCAATTTTTATAAAAAGTTCTTAAGAAATGGAAATCCTCCCCCTTTTCCAACCTCTTTGAAAAAGCAATAGGTCTCATGTCGTAACAAACAATTTGTTTTATGAATACCGTACTCACGGACAGATAGGTACAGACATGATTGAGAAAAAAAAATGATTCATTCCTCGTATTCAGGGATGCTCAAAATGTGTAAATCCATCAAATAATATTCAGTTTTAAGAAAATAAAAGCACGAAATAAAAATGTCTGTAGTATATTTTCTAAAAGCTGATTTTATAAATCATTCATTACAATATATAATTATACACTATAGCGCGAAAGAAAATGATGAATATTATCCAATCAAATAATTGATTTCTACGGAAAGTTGTCAAAAACATTATTAAAGTCCTCCTTCCTTTCTTTAACACTTTACAACAAAGTTGAAAAGTGTTTATGACTTTGTTCATTCTGTCTGTCTGTCTGTCTGTCTGTCCGTTAGCACGATAACTACCGTAAAAATGACTTAATCAAAAAGAAATTTTAGTATGTTGTTCAGACGGTCTGTAGGACCTATGGTAATATAAATCAATAATATCACCCAATTAGTTTTGGATTGAACCCGGGTTGAAAAAATGAAATACATTGAGCCCTATGGGATCTAATTTTTCAAACATTTTTTAAGCGGATTTAAAATTCACAAATTGCTTCGAAAGTTTTAGGTGATATTTAAATTGTTCCATAAAATATATAAAAAAAAATTGAGCGAAATATATTCAGTAGTTTTTAAATAAAAATTAAAATAATAATAACACCTCTTATATGAAGCGATCACGTGATCATAATATGAAAATATCACGTGACCCTCTTCAAAATGATATATGGCATCCATCTTGTCTCAAAATCGTGATTTTTAAAGTTCTTTTTAATTCATATTGAGTGTTGTATCCGTCCTAAAATCACTTTATTTTTGCATAAATTCTGTGTATCCAGGAGCGGCAAATAGGGGGCGTGGTCGCGCCCCCAAATTTTTCCTTGTCGTCTATCGGCTTCTCTATTATTTTATTGACTATCCACTGGTCAGTTTTCTCACGTTATGGCGTTTCAAAAGAGCCAACATTCAATCTTCACAATGAAGTTCCCACTTCCGGTTGGAACGAATCCCTTTCAATTTAAAAATATTGGGGTGATGTTATCCTTTTCACTTGAAAATTCCAAATGTCCGATTAAATGTATGTGTAGTTAGTGCATGCTCATCCATTCCTTCTGCTAGAAATGCATTTCAGCAGCTCAATGCATTATATTTTTTCATAGAAACATCATATTAAAAACATGCTATTTTCGAAAAGATTCACTCATCAACAAATACTTTTTCTGGAGGCTCTTCAACTCTACAATCACTAAGTGATACGAGGTGGTCTTCCAGAGTTAAAGTCATAAAAGCACTACTTGATAATTTTGAAGTGGTGATTTTAACACTGAAAGAATTATCTGAGAACGATTCTCTCAATGGTGGAAGAGCCGAAGCCCTTTTAACATGCATGACATCGTTCGAATTTTTGTTCCCTTTGTTTGTATTGAAACAGTGTTTTTGATCAATACAATACTCTCTCAAAGCATCTTCAGTCATCTGATCTTAATTTTCAGACTGTGCAAGCTTTGGCTAAAGCTACTATTGAAACTGTTAGTTTTTTTCGCACTGATGCATATTTCAATCAAGTGTGGAGTTTTGTGACAAAACTCTGCGAAAAAAATTCTTATTCTAGACCAAAACTGAAAAGACGTAAAAAAATTCCAAGCGAGTTTGGAGCCGGTGAAAAAAATCCCCATAATGATGTTAAATCATATCGCAGAATCAATATTCAATATGATATTATAGATTCAGTATTTAATGAAATTCGGACAAGATTTAATGAGAACAATATATCTGTTTTGTTTGCCCTTAGTTCAGTATTATCCGGATGAGATGTCGAAAAAGAAAAAGAAAATGTTTCAACCATATGCAAAGTATAGACTTCCAGAAAGAGGAATTGCTGTGTGAAATGCGGCTGTTTTATTCAATGGTGAAAAATGAAAACATAGACCATCCCAATTTTAAAAGTCGCCTGGATTATTTTAAAGAGCGGAATTTAAAAAATGTGTTTCCTGTCATAACATTATTAGTTAAATTGTTTTTGACTGTGCCAATCAGCTGTCAGTTGTGAAAGGTCTTTTTAGTGGCTTAGGAGGCTGAAAAATCACTTTCGCAGTACAATGGACAAGAAAGACTTTCATTTTTAGCTGTTTTAGCTATAGAACAAGATATACCACTGGATTATGATGATATTGTAAAACACTTTATCTTCTTCCAGACTCTGAGAACCTGCATTTTAAACTTCAATATAAGGTAAATAAATATAGATATTTGTATTTAGAAATATTATGTTAACAACAAATTATGTTAACACAATTATGTACAAAAATTATGTTAACAACAATTATTTTTCTCAACATCAATTCAATTTTGTGACCTCCCCCCTCCCCTATTAAAAAACATTTTATTTATTCCATATTGTAAATTTTCATACATGCAAATCTCGCACCCCCAAATGGAATGCTGAAATCGCCCCTATGTGCATCGACATACTGAAACAACGCAATTACAATATATTTGAGTTTAAATGCTCATCCAAATTTGATTATTTCTGCAACGAAGCCTATTTTTCACCTATGTAAAATGTAAACAGCAAAATATATAGAATGAGTTGTATTAGAATTGCTGTATTTCTTTAACACAAAATCATTTAGTTCATGGAGTCTGCATAGCTGATATGAATCAAATATTCATTGATTTTACAAACAGAAGGACGATTTTTTTCGATGAAGTTTTACTCATAGAGTTTAATTACTTGTAGCTCCATGGTCTTAATTTTTAAATAAAATAAATTATTATAGTATTCTGATGAATGACATGAATGGGAAAATATTATGAATGAAATGCTGTTTTTATAGAGAGATCCAGGCGTGTTATTTTTTCTATGACGTCATTTGAATGAATTTCAGTTGTTTTCGATGAAGTTTTCAAATATAATAAATTATCGTAGTATTATGATAGTTTTAAAAATATAATGGAGTTTGCAACATAGCTGATATGAATGAAATATTCATTGATTTTACACAGAGAAGGACGATTCTTTCGATGAAGTTTTAAGCATAGAGTTTAATTACTTGTACATCCATGGTCTTAAGTTTTTAAATAAAATAAATTATTATAGTATTGTGATGAATTAAATTAATGGAAAAAGTTTATGAATGAAATGCTGCTTTTATAGAGAGAGCCAGGCGTGTCATATTTCGCTGACGTCATTTGAATAAATTCCATTTGTTTTCTATGAAGTTTTCAAATATAGCAAATTATTGTAGTATTATGATAATTTTCAAAATATTACCGAGGAATGTATCGCATTTTAGAGATGTTTAAACCAGGCAATTTATAATTCAATGACGTTATTTTAATGAAGTTCATTTTTTTCGATGAAGGTTTAAGTTTTCAAATATAATAAATTAATATAGTAGTGTGATAAGTTTTAAAATATTACCGAGGAATGTATTGCATTTTAGACATGTTTAAATAAAATTGCATTGAAGTTGGAAAGTGTTTCATAATCAATGCTTTAAGCATGATTGATCTTTCTTGTTTTTCTTTACTTCTCCTACAATACATATAACATATAGGGAAAGTATTGGCATCGTGTCGAAAATCGCAACTCGAGTTTTCGACGGATCTACACGTTTTGGAGCCTCTAGAATACAAAAAAAAACTGTGTTTAATGTGGCGTGTGTGTGTGTACAATGTATGTATCTACTCTAACTCAAAAACTAATCAACCACATTCCATAATGTTATATAGGTAAGTTATCTGTGAGTTACCCTGGGGCAGATAATATTTTGATATACGTCGGAAAGACAGAACCTGTCTTTTTTTTTTTTTTTTTTTTGCAAAACGGCCCACAAAAACCATCAAAATCTAAAATAAAAGACAACGTACGTTCAAATATATCAATTAAATACGTGTTTAATACGTAAGTTTTAACGATAAAATGAATAAGACCAACCCTATTACTCTAGAATCAACCGTTTTTCAGATACTTTAGTTTTTTAGCATTTTTGCTACGCCGCCTTTGAAAATACTTTCAGTTATCATATAAGAACAAAAACTAAATTCAATTTCAGTGTAATTTCAAATAAGTATGTGTGTTATTTTGTGCAATAAAACTCAATCTAATGAATTATTAAAGAAATTAAGAGAAAATGAATTTAAGTCTGTAGAGAAAGTCATGTGCTGTTCACCTCAGATTTTCTCTCGCAGAGTCGGAGAACTTACGAACCAAAATTGATCCCGCTCATAAAAAAAAGAGAGGTAAAAGAAAAATCAGCAGTGGAGCCTAAAGGGTTTTTTGTGAACAACTTCTTATAAAATTACAACCATTTTTTTAAAAAGTATTCAAAATATTAAAAAATCGAAATTATAATCATTCTATATTTCAAAAAGCAAGAACACGATTGTATATCCTCGTAGGGCTTTTAAGGGGTTACAAATTACTAATCATAGTTTTAGTTATCATACTTTTAGTTTCTGAGATATAAGCATCGCAAACTTTAAAATCTTCTTCAAGTTGACAAAGATGATTGCTCGAAAACTATAAGAACCATGTAAAGGTAAATCATTGATCTACTTGATTTTAAACTGAACATTTTTGTCACTTACAATTTATATTTATATTTTATAATTTAGAAGATAATTTGAACGAAATTAAGCAAAGTGAAATGAAATCTCACTCTGACAAAAGCCGCACATGACTTTCCTTATATAATGGAATGAATTTACTACTTCTGCAGCAAAAAAAAAAATAGGTTATTCTTATAGTAGATACTTATTTTCTTTCCAAGATATTGAATTTTCGTCAATTAGTCGTCATTTTCATTGATTTAGCATCATTTTTATCCATTTGGCGAGATTTTCGTTAATTTGGCAACATTTAAAAAAATCGCCAAGTTGGGACATTCCGCCAAATTCGTCGCCCAAATCTTGCCAAGCGTTATGGACGGAGAAACAAGTTATTCTTATACCAGATAAATGACTATTGGCGTTCAAATACAAAAGTACTATTCAAAGCATCTTTCCTCATGAATGGAACGGGCTAGATCCACGAGAATGGTATCACCCAATTTATTGCATGATATTACATATGAAAAGTGAACATGTTTCTCAACAGTTAATATATTTTTTTTTAATTTATGGGATTTTTTGATACATTTATTTGAAAAATGTGCAATATCTGGAGAACGGTTCATGCTAGCGTTCTAAAGTTTATTCAATCGTTTTCTAAGGAAAAATTACATAAAAAATGTCTATTTGTGTAACTTTATCAAATGTTTTAATTTTTTAACTTTATTAAAGGTACAAATTTGTCATGCTGCCGGCTGCGCCCGGGTCTGGATTTATGAAGAATAATTTCTATCTACACGCAGTTTTTTTCTGTCATGGGTGCCAAAATTATTGTTTTTCCGGAGCCGGACTCGCTCTTTACATCTTAAATCTCGGGCAACGGCGGGTGTTCGTGTTAGTTTTCTTTATTTTGGGCCGTTTCTGGAAACGAAAATTCGAGCTAAAGAGGGAAAATTCCTTTTTGCACAGCAACGTGAGTAGGAAACAGGTGCACAGACAACACAAATTGCTGTTCCAAGTCATACTTGGGTGATTTTGAGGACTATTTTGGAATCGGATTGGAAAAAACATTCATTTTTAAACAGTGTCAGAGGATCGCTTTTACACGATAGGGTTTTAAGATAATTCTGGGATACGTTTCTCCCCACTGATGATCGCGTGTCGCGATCGAATGTCCGTTTCAGAAGCAGACCACGCTTGCCCGTTAGTGAGCCATGAAGAGGTGCAAAGATAGGCTTCTTCCTCCAGAAAAATAATATTAATACTCTTTCCTCGATTCTATTTCTACTATAGGTTGGATAGAGAGGCATCAAGATAAAAGGAACTGGTGTAGGGTGATCCAAAGAACTTAAAGAGAAACCATTACCATAAATACAAAAAAGAAGAAATTAATCCATATATCGATGGAATAATTATTTAAGCTTAATACTCACCATGTGTCCAGAAGAGACCATCAACCGTTGCCAATCATAAAGATAAAAATCAATGTTGTCAATCAAGAGTAAAAAAATAATTAGGTATACACCTTAAGATATGCTAGATATAAGTACAGAAACAAATCTGATGTGGGCAGCACATGACCTTCCTTATATAATGCAATGTATTTACTACTTTTACAGTAAAAAGAAAATATATTATTCTTATAGTATATACTTATATTTTTTCCAAGATATTGAATTTTCGTCAAATGGTCGTTATTTTCATTGACTTAGCGTCATTTTTATCCATTTGGTGAGATTTTCTTTGATTTGGTAACATTTAAAAAAGTCGTCAAGTTGGCGACATTCCGCCAAATTCGTCGCTAACATCTGGCCAAGCGTTATGGATGGAGATATAATTTATTCTTATAGCAGATATACATGACTATTGGAGTTCAAATACAAAAGTATTACTCAAAATATCTTTTTTCATGAATGGAATGAGCTAGATCCACGAGAATGATGTTACTATATTTATCGCATGATATTACATATGAAAAGTGAATATGTTTCTCAATAAGAAATATTTTCTTTTATTATTTTATATAATTTTTTCATAATTTTTTTTAAAATGTGCAATATCTCGAGAACGATTCATGCTAGCGTTCTAAAATTTATGTTAATCATTTTCTAATGAAAAATTACATAAGAAATGTCTATTTGCGTAACTTTATTTGAGGTTTTGATTTTTTGATGATTTTTTCAAAATTTCACTCAAAAATTTAGCGGGGAACATTCGATTGCGTATAAAAACAATAGACTTCCAGTATTCACGGATTGTAATTTTTGTACCAAATTTCATTTGAATCGGTCCATTCATTCGTCAGTTATCGTCTCCATACTAACTGACACACACATACTTCCACACACACAAACTTTCACACACATACTTCCACACACACAAACTTTCACACACATACTTCCACACACACAAACTTTCGCACACACACACATACTTTCACACACACACACACACAGACATCACTTCAAAAATGTTCGATTCGTTATCAGGAATGCTTGAAACGTGCTCTCCCGTCGAAAACTCGAATTCGAATGTTCGACCCCGTCACAATACTTTCCTTATACATTATTGTATATAAGGAAAGTAAAAAGAAGGTAATGATTAATAATGCCACTATGATAAAAATTATGATAAAGCGAATAAAACATTAGAGGATGATAATGCTAATAAAGATGATGCATTTAAAAATGATTAGTTATTTTAAACTATACTATTCACTAAATATACTGGGTAATTATATAATCTACTAGTATTTTTAATATTTGATTTTCTAATACATATATTTTAAAAAGTTCAGACAAAATGCCATATTTGCCTTATTTTGCCTATTTTCATAAGTTATTCCGAAAAATGTATTTTATCGGTTCTTCCACCATAAATGCTTATTTTGAAGAAGTAGACTTTGATGCAAGTAGAGCTAAACAATATGATTATTGCATGAATGCAAGGAAAAGTCAACTAAAGACTATCAACCATCAGATATCTTTAGGGATAATTTGCATGGATTCATTGCTTTGACTATAACGAACTTCGGCTATAACGAACTCTTCTGAAGGTTCCTTGAGAGCTCAGTTATGAGTAGTAAGTTGACGAAAAATTACACTAGTTCTTCAAACGGTTCATATTGGAAAACGAAAGTTAGCACTCTATACACCCATTCGGTATACACCCCTATACAGTCCACGCTGGTCCATCCCACATTCGCATTACCTCGATTAATCAGCGCAACAAAGGTCACTGAATCTAAAGAAATCACCCAATTGTTGCCTCTCTCCCTTAAAATGAGATCTAACAGTAAATTCCGTGATATTACTCATTCCTTCATTATGACAGACAATTTTCTCTTTTAAGTTTTCCTCAGTAATGTTATCTTCAACATTATACAATATCATTTAAGGGTCTCACTTTTGGGGCTTTCCAGCTTGGAAACATTTTAGCACATCTTGATTCTTGAACTCTTTAAAGACCCGATCAATATCTTATTCTTTACCCGTTTGACTATAATTCTTCCTTTAGGTATCTTACTAACGCCCCTCACACTAATATCCAGCTTTTGGGGATTAACCAGGTTTTGGACCCCAGACTTGGTTTTGTCAGAACCAGAGAGCTAGGATCTTCATTACTCCTCGAAGGTCCGAACTCTGCTCAGTAGTCGGATGAATTGTTAAAACATGTGTGATCCGTTTCTTAGTCTTGGGTCTCCCTCTTTTTCCCCCTTCTCTGCCACTTGTGCATATGAAACACCTTTTTCTGCTGCATTTAAGGGTGAAAGTCAGTAAATCTTCTGCTCTATCCGCCCTTTGTTAACTTTCGCGACACACATTTTTTGCCGAAATTCTGCTCAAACAGTTGCGAAATATTTTCTGAAAGATAAAATGCAATGCTTAGATTATATTAAAACTAAATTTAATACCCAATAAAACATAGAATATATTTTTTATTTTAATTCAAAATATTTTTGGTGCTGCCATCTGTTGTCGTAATTTAATTCATACTCATTATTTTTATTTTTTAATGAACATTTTTAAATATCAATTCTTTCTAATACAGTATTAAATACGCCACCAATGTTAGTCTTTGGATCCACCTTTAGAATAGCAATAAAATCTGCCTCGTCTCCTATATTTGCCTTACCCTACTGATGAAGAAAGTGAATAAAATTGGGCCGAAGTGGTGAGTGCTTCCTTCACTAAGTCTTCGGTCGGTTTTCGAACCCTAATAACTTATTAACCCCCTCCCCCCCCCCCCCCATTTTGTCAAAGCGCTGGCCTAGACCAGGCTAATTTTCACTTGCATCCCTTTGGCAGCAGTAACTTCACCTAATATCTCAATGATAATTTAGGTAAACAAACGATTAAGCCACCATAACTATAACATGATGTATCTTCACTGGCCCCCGGGGGGGGGGAGAGGGGGGTTGTATGATTAGGAAAATAAAGAACCTGCCTTTTTCTTTGCAAAATAGCCAGCAAAAACCGTCAAAATTTTTTTGAAAAGACTACGTATGCTCAAATCTTTCAATTAAATGCTTGTTTTATACGTGATTTTTAACGATAAAGAGAATAAGATCAACTCCATTGTTCTAGAACTACCCGTTCTTGAGATATTTTAGTTTTTTCACATTTTTGCTACGCCACTTTTGAAAATATTTCCAGCTAGCAAATGATAACGGAAATGAAATTGAATTAAAAAGGCAAATTCAGTGTAATTTCAAATAATAAAGCGTGTTATTTCGTGTAATTAAACTCAATTTAATACATTATTAAAGAATGAAAGAGAAAATGGGTTTTGAGTCTGTAGGAAAAGTCATGTGCTGTCCACATCAGATTTTTACTATCATTATCGCCCAGGGATCCAAGTCAAATTACTTTATTCATCTAGTGCTTTTTTCCAGGTTGGTTTCATTCACTCTGTCTACCGTATATTACAATGAAAACCGACAGCAACGAACCCTCTCATGCATTAACATATCCAGGATCAAGGAAATGTTGGTTGAGGTACGGCCGAATGAGTACATAGAGTGCTAAGTTTCGTTCTCCAATATGGACTGTTTGGAGAACTAGTGTAATTTTCCATCAACTTACTACGTATAACTGAGCTCTCAAGGAACCTTCAGAAGAGTTCGTTATAACCGAAGTTCGTTGTAGTCAAAGCAATAAATCCATGCAAATTATTTCTAAAGATATCTGATTGTTGATAGTCTTCAGTTGCCTTTTCCTTGCATTCATGCTCCATATTGTTTAGCTCTACTTGCATCAAAATCAGTATCTAAATACAGCAAAACTAACTCTTTTTCCATTTTCCCTCGCGTTATGTTATTAAAAAAAAATAAATATTTTAAATTATTATTTTCATGTTGGCAACAGATCTATATCACTGATGAACAGGATGAACAGATAAATACATAGGACAGGGTGTGTAGGCATCTAGACTATGCATTTATCTGTTAAAAACTACGAAAGTTCGTTATAACCTAAGTTCCCTATAGCCGATTTCCATTATGCTATTTAAACTAAATTATAGTCTCTAAAGCATTCATTTCCAACTTCCATTCTTTTGTGTTAGGGGGATTCTTTGAAATATTGCGTCAAAATCTCTGGAACCCATATTTGGCAGATTATTATGTTCGACAGGGGGTCGATTACAAAATAGACGTGTAAAACAGAAGGATTAATAAATTATAATTAACTCATGTTTTTTTTCAATAAAATATTATAAAAATATTTATTGCCTATTTCTATTTATTAATTACTGTAACAAAATAAAAATAAGACAAATATTATTACTTTGTATCTGGCTAATTAATTACAAACAAGCATTGTGTATATTATACATATTTTGTAATGATTTTGTATTAATATAATTGGCGCATCAAAGCCTTAATAATTAAAAACATTTTAATCAATTACAAAAAAAGGTATTAAAAAAATGTAAACATTTTAATCAATTACAAGTTGTGTATTTATTTGGATGTGAATAACATCTAAAGTTGAGGGTATTTCTGGCTGAAATCCGAGAGTTACGAAAAAGGTAAACACTTCGAACTCTTATATCTCCGAACCCATAAAAATCTAAACAATCTTTGCTTGTTTTACAGGAAATAGGATGCTATTTTTAAATATACAAAAATAATTTCAATATTTAAGTAATTTGAACTTTTTTTTCCCTTAAAAGAAAAAGTTTTTGCTTGAGCGAGTTTTTTGCTTTACTTTCACTCGAAATATCTTCTAAACTATAAAAAATAAATATAAGCAGAAAACAACAGAAATGTTCAGTAGGAAATGTAGTTTCCAGATCAATATTTTTTCTTCTTTATTTTACAAGGTTCTTTACAGTTTTCAAAGAATCGTCAAGTTGAAGAAGATTAAGAAATTTCCGTTGTTAAAGTTTGCAATAGCACTTATATATCGATAACTAAAAGTATTGGCTATATAACTTTTAGTTATATATCCAAGATAGATATCTTTAGTTATTATAGTATGAGCAAATAGTTTGTAGATCTTTTGAAATCCCTACAAAGATATATAATTTGATTTCGATTCGAGTTGTTATTTTTCGAAATATAGTGGTTTAAATTTCGATATTTTAATATTTGGAACTGTTAAGTTTTTTCAATGGGAGGGAAAGCTGTAATGTTTAAAATGCCACGAGTGTTACACCTAAATGTGTTTCCTTTTTGATGAAATATTGGTTCAGAAACACCAGATGTTTGGTTTTACTTAAAAATAATTAGGAAGTGAAATGAATTTAGGGATTCTAAAGATGTTTAATGCTTGATGATGTTTGAAGAGAAGAAATGGAAGTGTGGAATTCAAGTACGTATTTATGTGCCACCAGGCAAGTTTATAGATTCACCCGAATCTTAAATCTCGTCAGAGATATTATATAAGATTAATTTACGTGTCGCCACTCAAGTTAGCAAAATAATTTGATATTTTGATTTGAAGTCTATGGTCTATGGTATGAAAACAAAAATTGTTAGCTATGAACAGTTTGCGAATAATTTGAAGTCCTTGGAAAGCCCTACAGGAATATATAATTGGATTTCGGATTGGGTCCTTAATTTTCGAAATTTAGTGGTTAAAATTTTGATATGTTAATATTTTGAACTAGTTTTTAAAAGTTCATTTCGGTATGTTAATGTTTTGAACTGTTTTGAAAATGCCTTAAGAGGACAAACCATCTACAAAGTAAAATATTTTTCACGCAAAATCATCTCGGCTCCATCGTATTGGAGCCACTGCTTTTCTTTTTCTTTTTTTTTTGTGTGTGTGTGTATGTAGAATATGTCAAACTCTCGCGAATTCCCAGGAATCTAAATCACTGCTCTAAAAGCTTTCATTTCATCAGAATCATAAATATCAGCTACAAAATGCAATTTCAGCCTCGAAAGGCAACGGAGTTTCACCCAGAACGCGTGTGCTCGGCCGTTAGCTCATCACACGTACACACGTACACACACACACACACACACACCCTGCTTTCTTATCATCTTCAGTCAATTTTCTAGAATTCCCTGCAAATGGTTGTCCGATTATAAAAATAAGTAGCGCTCAATTACGATATTTCTTCGCAACACGTACGCCTCTGGGGGGAAAAGATTACAAAATGGCAAATCTTTTCCTGCAAGCCGATGGTCTGGAAAACATTTTAGATGGCACCGAATATTCATCTTCAAGGAGGAAAAAAAAATTAAGAGAGACGGTTATTCCCTCCTATAAGTCCCTTCTCGTCCTATATAATGTCGCTTCATGGCCATTTTAGAGAAAAATTTTCTTCCTCCACAAGGTTTTGACTTTTGTTTTCTACTCGCTTCATTGCACCAGAAAAGTGAAATTGGAGTTTCCACAAGAAGTAGAACGCGAATCACGCCCCCGTTAGCTATATTTCAGACCTCATCTTGTCTTGGTTTTTGTATTCAATATTTTTTTTTTCCCAAAAAACATTGCTCTGTGTTGCATTGCACACAGAAATGTACTTTCACCAAACATATGTAGTGTTACAAAAGAAAGTGAGATCAACTGAGTGTGGTTACCGAGAAAGTTTATCTATTATTTTTGTTTTCTAATTTCCATACATTGCATAATAATAAAAAATCTGATGTGGGCAACACATGACTTTCCTTATATAATGCAATATATTTACTACTTTTACAGTAAAAACAAAATAGGTTATTCTTACAGTAGATATTTATATTTTTCCAAAATATTGAATTTTCGTCAAATAATCGTTATTTTCCTTGATTTAGCAACATGTTTATCCATTTGGCTAGATTTTCTTTGATTTGGTAACATTTAAAAAAGTCGCCAAGTTGGCGACATTCCGCCAAATTAGTCGCCAAAATCTCGCCAAGCGTTATGGACGGAGAAATAATCTATTCTTATAACAGATAAATGACTATTGGCGTTCAAATACAAAAGTATTATTCAAAGTATATTTTTTCATGAATGGAACTAGCTAGAATCCACGAGAATGATGTCATCAAATTTATCGCATGATATTACATATGAAAAGTGAACATGTTTCTCAATAGGAAATATTTTTTTTTTATTTTATATAATTTTTTGATAATTTTTTTTTGAAAAATGTGCAATATCTCGAGAACGGTTCATGCTAGCGTTTTAAAATTTACGTTAATCAGTTTATTATGTTAATCAGTTTATTAGAGGTTTTGATTTTTTGATGATTTTTCAAAATTTCACTCGAAAATTTAGGGGAGTTCTGAACATTCGATTGCGTATAAAAACAATAGGCTTCCAGTATTGACGGATTGTAATTTTTGTACCAAATTTCGTTCGAATCGGTCCATTCGTTCGTCAGTTATCGTCTCCACAGACTCACTGACACACACACACAAACACATGCTTTCACATACACACACATCACCTCAAAATGTTCCATTCGTGATAAGAGATGCTTGAAACGTGCTCTCCCGTCGAAAACTCGAATTCGAATTTTCAACCCCGTCACAATACTTTCCTTATACATTATTGTATATAAGGAAAGTAACTAGAGTTCCCTCAGACGCATCTCTCTTTTACTCACCTCTCTTTTAAGCATCGCTTTAACTTTCGATGGAAATGTTTAGAGCTGCAAAAGCAGGATCTACTTGAGACTATGCGTTATCGATTCAGAAAGTTTACAGCGCTTCCAGTAGTGAATTAAAGAACTTAGAATTCCTATCTCGAAAACAAAGTAAGATACAAGACAAACAAAAATTTTCAATTACGAAGTTGTAGCGTGTTCTCTATTTAGTATGGTAAGATGTGTGGTGTTCACATAACATGTACTCAAACAAAAAAAAATCTTATGTGGGCAACGCATGACTTTCCTTATATAATACAATGAATTTACTACTTTTACAATAAAAAACTAGGTTTTCCTTATAGTTGGGCTTGTGTTCGAATCCCGAGTAAGGCATGGGTGTTTTCATGAGGATGAAGTCAGTCTTCCGCCTTCTGGGTCCTCGCCAAATGTGAAGCTACACCCCCCTTGACCTTCGTCAGTGATGCTTGTTTGTGTTTATAAACTTTGTGATCTCGTCTTGTGTCATTCTTTATCCTTCTGGCATCACTGGTCCTGTTTGCGGTTAGACCGAAATAGGAGGTTATAAGTAACAATAACAACAACAGATATTTATATTCTTTCTAAGATATTCAATTTTCGTCAATTAGTCGTCATTTTCATTGATTTAGTGTCATTTTTATCCATTTGCCGAGATTTTCTTTAATTTGGCAACATTTAAAAAAGTCGCCAAGTTGGCAACATTCCACAAAATTTGGCACAAAAATCTCGCCAAGCGTTATGAACGGAGAAATAACTTATTCTTATAGCAGATAAATAACTATTGGCGTTCAAATACAAAAGTATTTCTCAAAGTATCTTTTCTCATGAATAGAACAAGTTAGATCCACGAGAATGATGTCAACCAATTTATCGCATGATATTACATATGAAAAGTGAACATGTTTCTCAAAAGTTAATATATTTTTTTTAATTTATGGGATATTTTGATACATTTATTTTTAAAATGTGCAATATCTCGAGAACGGTTCATGCTAGCGTTCTAAAGTTTATGTCAATCGTTTTCTAAGGAAAAATTACATAAGAAATGTCTATTTGCGTAACTTTATTAAAGGTTTTGATTTTTTGATGATTTTTTCAAAATTTCAATCGAAAATTTGGGGGGTTCTGAACATTCGATTACGTTTAAAAACAATAGGCTTCCAGTATTCACGGATTGTGATTTTTGTACTAAATTTCATTCGAATCGCACTATTTGTTCGTGAGATATCGTCTCCAGACTCACTCACACACACACACACACACACACACACACACACACACAGACATCATCTAAAATATGTTCGATACGTGATCAGGGATGCTTGAAACGTGCTCTCCCGTCGAAAATTCGAATTCGAATTTTCGACCCCGTTAGAATACTTTCCTTATACATTATGTATATAAGAAAAGTAAAAATTGAGGTCAACGAAAAGCGATAATTATACAAATGTCTCATTATACTGAAGTGTATTTTTAAGAAAATGCCAAAGAATACATGGAAAAATAATAATTCGTGTAATAAGCTAATTTTAACTTATTTAGAATTATCATTTTTGCAGTAAATAATACATCCTGTATAAAAATGGCAGTTGTACAGTAATTATCTATTTTCGTTGACCTCAATTTTTATCGTATATGATATGTGCAAACTGCACGTCTTTCGTACTACAAGATGAAAATTCTAACTTCTTTAATTCGCCGCTAGAGGCACTGAAAGCATACTCAATCGACAGCACATAGTCACTCTCCTATTAGTAAACCTTGCTTTTGCAATTCTAGAACACTTCAATGGAAAGTTAAAGGTATGCTTGAGTACTGATGCGGGAACCCTGTAAAAGGGGAAAATATTATACAGCGGACGAAATAGCTAGTTGTCACTCAATGTGACACCTACACATTGCCGAACCGGGGAGAAAAAGCAGTTCTGGCATTTTTAGTTACAGCAGCCCACATTAGGGTGCGCGACAGCCCAGTGGTTAGCGCACAGGAATTGCACTTGGTCGACCCGGGTTTGATTCCCGCCACTGCCGAAACTGCCGTCGTATTCACACTGAGTACGATCACGTTAAACATGCGAGTTCGTAAGTTCTTCCGAGAAATTGGTGGTAGGGGAAGGAGGTACGGTCCCTGTGGATGCCTCCCCCACTAAGTTCCGGTCTAAATTGAGTGGCACTTCCCGGCCGTCCAAACAGATACTTTATACCTTTCTGGTAGGTCAGACGGTCTGGGTCGAAAAAGAACCAGTCCACATTGATTTACTTCCACGATGTTTTGGATTATGTACAGATTTAATAGTATGTAAATATTCTATTTTTGAGCCCGCTCATTACTTAGACCATCTCTCAGCTCATGCCGTATTTTTTAAACGAAAGAGCTGCTGTAAGTGTGTACTTATAATCTTACAGAAACTCTTCCGTTTCCATCCGCAGCCCTATATGCTATGCTATACACATTTATTTATTTATTCACCGTCAGCGAAGAGCCGATACAAAGTTTTTCCAACCTGGCATAGATAGCCTCGCTACGGAAATTAATATCAATGAATAGGAGTTACTTTTCTAAGATGGTACTTTAAGATGAATGTACATAATATTAACATTAAAATTATGCTATTCATGGTGGAGGGGGGGGAAAGGCTAAAAGTTCTTTAAAAACATAATAATATGAATGCTAAAATAAGTGCATATATGCTCCATAGGACATGAAAATACTATGAAATCACAGTAGATAAAAATGACCTTGTTATTTGCTAAAACCCTGTGCTTAGAACAGGAAATATAAATTTACAACGAAATTTGATCACGTATTTGATGTGTTGAAAAGCACTTTTAGCTAGTTGCACATTGAGCGAAAAAACGCAAATTGAGTGCAGGAAGTTATACATAGCATAGCAGCACGCACTTATACTATAATATACACTCTTTTGCAAAAGAAAAAAAAAACGAAGCACTCCTAAAAAAAATAATCCGATCATCTCGAAATTTCTCATGCAAATTCCTTTATACCAAGTATGGAAATGATTACATTTGCAAGGCCAATGAGTGTTAACTTCGGTCATAGCTCGCGTTTCTACTGCGCATTCTACTGCGCAACTAGCATCCTATAAAACAGGTAATAAAATTGGACGGTTTATCTTTGCTCGTTATCGGCGCTGTATTTCCATGGAGACACAACCATTAATGCCGTTACGACGTTGCCGAAGACCTTATAAGCAATTAGACGAGTTCGAACGTGGTCGTATAGTCGGGATGCGTGAAGGTGGCTGGTCATACGAAGCAATAGACCGCCACCTGCACCGAACGGACACTGCTGTGCAAAGGTGCGGGAAGCAATGGTTGCTGTAAGGAACTCATCGGCCGAATGAAGGCTCTGGAAGGCCAACGTGCACGAATGCGAGGCAAGATCGGATGATTGTGCGATAGGCCCGAACTAGCCCAACGGCACCATTGTCCGCCATCCAACGTGCTACAGCCTCTTCCATACCAGTCGTGGTACATTCCATCATCTCATGGCACTTGGCTGAGGTGGGGTTACGCTCACGGCGGCCTTTAAGACGTCTGCCCATAACCCCACAGCATAGACAGAGTTGTTTGGAGTGGTGTCGTAGCCGAGTATCCTGGCTGCCAGCAGACTGGCATCGCATAGTGTTCAGCTATGAATCACACTTCAGTCTTTCAGCAGATAACCATCGGGTACGTACGTATGTGGAGCCACCAGGGCCAGCGGTCCCAATCAGCATTTGTTTTACACAGGCGCACAGCCATTACCCCTGGTGTGATGGTGTGGGATGCTATCTCTTACGACAGCAGGTCGCTCCTAGTCATCCTGCGTACAACTTTAACAGCTCAACGATATATTGATGAAATCATGCAGCCGTTTGCGTTACCCTTAATGGCACGTCATTCTTGGCCATTTTCCAACAAGATAATACCACACCATATACGGCTCGCATATCTGTGGACTGACTGTCTCCGTGCTGTTGATACTGTTCCTTGGCCAGCAAGGTCACTAGACCATTCGTCAATCGAGCATGCATGGGACATGCTAGGCCACCACGAAATGTAGCAGATCTGGAGCAACAATTGAGGAATGCCTGGCAGAATGTATCGCAAGATGACGTTAGGAAACTTTGTCACTTCTTACCTAAACGTATACAATCATGCATTGCTGCCAAGGGGTGTTTCACCAATTACTGATTTGAAAATTCAATGTGCAATTGCTAACCATTGATGGGTCCTGCGACCTTCATTTTGTAATCATTTCATTGCCTGTATATGAGCTGTACGCATATTTAATTTCAATAAAAACAGTCACTTTCTTCATGGTGCTTCGGTTTTTTTTTTTTGTTTTGTTTTTTTCGCAAAAGAGTGTATTTACATACATAATGCATACACTGGTTATGTTTACATTTTAAACAAAGCATGCTGATTCGCTTCAAAGCATGCTGATTTACTGATAGGCATAATTCTGAAATACATAACTAGTACTGGCCACCTCAGCATTCACCAAATGCTCCATGTTCCACAAAGTCAGCGTTACGAATAGTGATGGCGAAAATAGCCAGTTGTCGCTCCATCTAACTGCGCCAAAATGTGACGCCTGCGGATATGTATTTATCAGCAAAAGAATTGTTTTAGTGTGTTTGAACAAATAGTTTCGAATCATCCTGTATAGTTTAAGTGGGCCCTTCATTGCCCTTCAGATATCAAATAAAAGTAAAACACCAGATCTCCTCATTCGTCTGGTTTCTTTAGTACAGAATAACATCCTGTTCATCATAGCATTCATGAATTGTAAATTACAGCTATAAACAGGGTGTCCCATACAGATTGAAACTCGCTTTAATTCTTTACATGTTGGAGATAAGTGGGCAATGTAAATTGCAAAAATGTTGAAAGTAAGGTAGGAAATAAGACTACGTTATTAACCACTACGTCCTCACACTAATTTTCAAAAAGTTACACTTTTTAAATTTTTATACGATCCCCTTAGACAAATTGGGTCGATCAGAATTTTTTTATTTTTAATACAACAAGATCATTAAAAAAACCGCATATATGTATGTATTTGTAAAATCAACTGAATTATAATAAAGGGAAAAAATCTGACTTATGCCACTTTTCCGTACCAGGTGAAAGGCTGTTTCATCAATGAAAATAGGGATCATAAACAAATTGACGATGGAAATTGTTTAGATCAAAAATACGTTAATATGTGTCAACATTTTTTATCACAAATGCATCTAAATAAAGCATTACACAGACAGAGATCATATGACGCAGTGGTACTCACTACGCGGTTGGGTATCCCATGTATTATCATCCAGATTTATCTTTTTTGTGATATGTCACAAATTTACATTTCTAATTTGATATAGGGTCCCCATTCACACTGTTCAATTTTCAATTAAATATAACTCGCTCAATTTTAAAGATACAGATATGTGGGTTTTTTTTTTTTTAATGATCTTGTTGCATCAAAAATAAAAAATTTCTGATTGACCAAATTTGTCTAAGGAGGTCTTATAAAAATTTAAAAAGTGTAACTTTTCGAAAATTAAGGGGGGTATGGTACCCAAATTGCTGAAAACTGCAATTTTGAAGTTATAGTTGTAATTTTTTGTATTCAGGTAGATTTTAAGTATAGCAAACAAAATATGATAATCAAAATTTTAAAAATTAAAAAAAAATTTTTTTTAATTATAATTTCAAAAATTTAACAAGTTTTCTTTTTGCTATAAATAGAAAAATAATTTTTCTAAAATTTTAATTTGAACATTTTTAAACATAAAAATGTGTAAGAAATATATTGTCTTCACAGTTTTTGTAAATATGAATCAGAAAAAAATTAATAAAAAATAATGTAAAAAGACGTGATTTTACACCACAAATATTGTTTTCAAAAATCATAATAAAAAAACAAACACATATTTCAGCAATTGATGAAGACAAATAAAAGAAAAGTATATATATATATATCGTGCTACACTAGGCTTCTGTTTTGCAATTTATTTACCTTTACCTTCAGTTTACAAGCAATTTTCTTTGGTATTTCTCGGGTATATATATATTACAAGTAATCATAAAAATCTTCTATTATATATATATATATATATAGCTAATTTATACCTATATCATTATGAAAAATTCTTTACTTCAACTGATTATAAAATTTATAGATATGTAGATGATCTGATTTGTCTTGTATTTACTGATAACTATGTCATAGATATAGATTTCTATCCGGATAATTTGGAATTAATACCTAATGAAACTTCTATTAGTAATAATGTTTATTATTTGGATTTAAATCTAATTATAGAACCTGCTCATGGGATAGTTACTAAATTATATGATAAAAAAGATTTTTTTAAATTTAATATTAATAAATTATTACCTTTTAATTCCTGCAACTCGATTCAATTGTTTAGAAATATTATACTTAATCAACTTTTTAGAATTTATAGATTATCAGATAAAAAATTTCATGCTTTGCACATTAATAACCTCAAAATTACCAGTAAAATGTATCAATATCCTGCATATTTAGTCAATAGTATAGTTAATAAGTTTCGATTAGCCTAAAATTCTCATATTCTCCCCTTATTATCTTATTTTAGCCGTACTTCTTCATTCTCCTGCAATTATATTTTCATCTTTTTATCTAGAAGCTTTAACAGTTGAATAACTCATTTTATTTCATTTTATTGCTTTTGCGCAGTACAGTTTTTATTACTCTCTTTGGCAACAGCAAATCACATCTTTTCATTTTGGCATATGGCAACATTGATCCAGTCATATTTTGCTCGTCATGGTTGCGCTGAAGAGGTGTGTTTTGAGGTATTTATGTTTCCTTTATTGTTCCAATCTATATGCTTGTCGTCCATATAACACAAGTTTATAGATAAAATCTATCTTGTGTTTCAGAAACAAGCATTTTTGTGTTCATTTCGAAAGGATATATGGACCCGACGAGAATTTTTTCGAAATGAACTTTTCGTAAGCCTAAATCTCCTCCATGTGCAAGCTTTTTTGCTTGATTTTTTTGTTTTCTTATTTGCATTCCTCATTTTTGAAATTTGTTGATTGTCTTTGTCCTTATGACTTGCATTATGCTTTATTATTTCCTCTTTTTGTCTTAATTTCTTTTATTTCTTTGTATTTGTAGAAAATTTTGGAATAGTGTATTATGAGTTACTACATACATTCTAACTTTGGATTTAATAATTTATATATATATATATATATATATATATATATATATAACAATTGTTCCAAATTTCATTCATATCCGTGCAATAGAATTTGACTTATATCAATTTAAATTTATAAGAACGTCGAAAATCAAGTCTTTGAGAAAAAAGGCATTAAAGTTTAAAAATTATGCAAAATAGCTATTTATGAATATATTCTATTTAACGTAGCAGAAGTTCTATTTAATGTAGCAAGATGAATTTGGTGTCATTGGAATCAGAAAATTATGAATTTTTTTTTAAACAATAAAAAGAAAATTGGGAATTTTCGGGATATTTTGGGTACCATACCCCCTTAATGGGAGGACTATTTCAATAACGTAGTCTTATTTCCTACCTTATTTTCAAAACAATTTTGCAATTTACGTTGCCCACTTATCTCCAAAAGGTAAAGAATTAAAGCGCGTTTCAATCTTTTTGGGACACCCTGTATAGTTGTGTCTATAGAAGCACCGAAACTCTATTTTGACACCCCCAGAACTACTGCGCCTAACCTTCAGAGGGCGCCAAGCTATAGAATTCTTTCTAGCATTGGTTCGACCCTCAGATCTCCGAATGGTTTGTCACCGCTCTGAACTAGTGAGATTATAGTATTCCCTTCTATGGTGAAGTGAACTTTGCCATACATTCCATCAAAATATGACCCAATGTATTCTCTTATTTTACCATCCTAAATTTTTAATCTGATTTAGGTGAAAAACAATGAAGCTGACATCACTCCCTTCTAAACGGCGATTCTGCGGAATTTCAATGCATTAGAAGTGAAAGCACGTCTGTCACGTGTCCCCAAGTTCATTCCTACCACATTACATTCCCTCTTTTAATGGACGCACGGTAATTTAATCACAAAAAGGAATCAGATTTTGAGGACAGAATCTTTCGCAACGATATGTCTTTACCACAAGAGCTGGAATCAAATAACGACCAGAAAAAAAGCAATATTTTATCCCTAACATCTCTTTTCACGTTCCCTGCAATCAATGGCGCAAAATTTTGTCTTCTTAAGCTCATTATGTCATAACCATCTAGTCATTGACTAGATGGTTACCATAGTAACATAATCTCTTTTGAAGATCAAGTTAAAATATTTATGTCATTGGAATATGGAGAAAATATTAGTAGAATTTTGAAAGTCTATTTTGAAAATACTTTGATTTGAATGCTAACCATCGGTTTGAATTCAAATATATAAAACAATTCAGATTTCGATTATTAATGAGGTTATATATATGAAATAGTTTTTATTATATTAATTAAGTTGTATATAATTTATGACTTAATATAACTTAATTTTATATATTACAATTATTTATATATATATATATATATATATATATATAACTTGAAAACATAATTTTTGGAAAGACACTTCCATTACAGAAAATAGAATCCATGAACCAATTTCGCGCTTACTATGCACTAGTCAGGATGGAATATCTATAGCCAATGTTTGTAATGGCAGAAAGAAACTTGCTATAAATCATAATTTTTGTTAACTTTCGTAGGACTGACAATTTCAACCCTTCCACATGGCCGTCATCAAATTCTTATTGCTTCCACACTAAGTTATCCCAAATTGCAAGTCACAGCTCAAATTCGAACACATTCACGTAAACATAATCAAAAACTGAATGAGCGAAAAATACCCCATTTCAAAGAAAAAATAAAATCTAATGGGGGCAACACATGGCATTTCTTACATAATGCAATGAATTTACTTCTTTCACAGTTTAAAAAAGCTGATGTGGGCAGCACTTACATAATGTGGGAAAACTTACATAATGCAATGAATTAATTTACTTCTTTCACAAAAACTGATGTGGGCAAAACTTGACTTCCCAACAGACTCAAATTCAATTTATCTTTTTTTCTTCCTTAATTCAGTTTAATTGCACAAATTAACACAGAGAATTATTTAAATTACTCTGAATTTGCAGTTTTAATTCAATTAACGTTTTTACCAACTGGGCGTATTTTTAAAGGCGACGTGACAAAACTGCGAAAAAACTGACAAATCTCGAGAACGATAAATCCTAGAGCTATCGGCTTGGTTTTATTCAATAATTAAGTATAAAACAAGGATTTAATTGATATATTTGAGCATATGTAGTCTTTTATTTAGATTTTTACGATTTTTACGGACTATTTTGCAAAAACAGACAGGCTCTTTTTTTATGAATAGTTTCAAAATCTAATCAGCATCAGAGTAACCCACAAGTCACTTACCCACTAAATTTTGTGAGCTTTGTCTTAAGTTTTTGAGCAAGAGTGAATACATGCATTATATAGCCAAACCAGGCCTGTAACCAGAAACAAAATTCAAGAGGGGCTGGATTGAAATTCAAGGGAGGATCAACAATCTTGAAGGAAGGGCTGATTAAAAACACTGTTAATCATTAGCATTCATAAACCATAATAGTTATTATTATGAATCATTAGCATTCATAAACCATAATAGTTATTATTATGTATTTCAATCCATATAAATTATTAAAATATAATTAATTGCATATTTATATTTGTAGGCTAAGAGTTGTTTGGCTAAGAGTATTGATGTATAGCTACTATACATCAATATTAATATATAATAATTACAATTGATTTTAATATACGCATTAACCAGTAGCAAAGCTGTGAATTAATTGAAGAACATTTCTGAAAGTTAACACTTAATATTAACTCTTAACTACTTATCCGTTAATTTTTTATTCGATAATGTATAACAGTGAAAGCCGCAATAATACAAAAGTATCCTAAATACTATTGATTTAATTTTTTTTAATTTAAATATTTTTAAATTAAGTACGTAAATAAATTGTTCATCTGTATAACCCCAAATGTAGCTAAATTAAAAAGTCTTTAAAACAAAGTAATTTATAAAAAAGAAATCTCATTTCATACAGCAATTTTTTATGCATAATATGGATATGTTAGATGAAGTTTCCTTTAAAATGTTATAATTTATCAGGGGGTGGGGTTGGGGGCTGAGTATGCCTCTCGGGTTGGCTTAGCCCCCTCTGGCTTCCGCCTGGCTACGGCCCTGAGACAGACACACACAGAGACAGACACAGAGACGTCACGCTATAAATAGCGTTTTCTTGTTCTAGAGGTTTAGAAACATGTAAATCAGTTGAAAACTCGAGTTCCAGTTTTCGACACGATCCCAATACTTTCCCTATACATTACCACGCATTATAGGGAAAGTAAAATGATGTATAATATCCACGGTAAAATGTTTTTGACGTCGAATGTACATTTGACGTTTTACAGAATGGCGATATGTAATGCTATTTCAATGTACCTAATTAACTTATATTTCTCGCAACTTGGCAATTATCTTGGCAATCTTACTTGGCTATCTAACTTGAAAATTATCAATATTGATAGCATCCGTAATAAGCTATATAGTCTTTATATTAAAATATTTTAATAATTAATTCATCAATTTAGAGTCATTTGCAATTTTGACGATATTTTCGTCAATTTGGCACTATTATAAAAAAGTCGTCAAGTTAGCGATATTTCACTAAATTAGTAGACAAGTTTGCTAAATGTATCACCAAGCAAATGGAGAGAAGCGCTTTTTTATATATAAATAAATGACTATCTGCAAATTTTTAGGAGTCAATATACAGAACAATTACACAAAGTATCTTCTCTATATCTTCGGATGAGTCGGCTGGCCTGGGCTTTCGACAAAGTATCTTCTCCGAGAGGTTGGTGGTAGGGGAAGGAGGGTACGGTTCCTGTGGATGCCTCCCCCACTGGATTCCGGTCTAAATTGGGTGGCACTTCCCGGTCGTCCAAACGGTTACCTTAACCTTTCTGGTATGTCGGACGGTCTGGATCTCAACAACAACAACAACAAAGTATCTTCTCTCCGAGAGGTTGGTGGTAGGGGAAGGAGGATACGGTCCCTGTAGATGCCTCCCCCACTGGGTTCCGGTCTAAATTGGGTGGCACTTCCCGGCCGTCCAAACAATTACTTTACACCTTTCTAGTAGGACGGACGGTCTGGGTCTCAACAACAACAACACCAAAGTATCTTCTCTCACGAATGGAACGAGCTAGGTCCACGAGAATGATGTTAACAAATTTATTGCATAAGATTGCATATACAAAGTAAACATATTTCGCAATAGTTAACACTTTTTTAATTTTATGTATTTTTTTCATATAAATTTGTCTAAGATTGAAATATTTTGAGAAGAAACAGTTCAAACTAGTTCCAATCCGTTCACAAATTTATATCAAACGTTTCCTAATGCATAAAAATTACATAAAAAATTATTATTGGTGTAGGTTATAATTTTTCAATGTGTTTTTTTAAATTATTTAATACTCGCCGCCTTTGGCGACCAGCCTGTTCGCTACCCTTGAAAATTCGGACCGTGGCAAACTCGCTGGCGCGACCTACCAGAAAGGTGTACGGTAACTATTTGGACGGCCTGGGAGTGCCACACGATTTAGACCGGAACTCAGTGGGGGAGGCATCCACAGGGACCGTACCCTCCTTCCACTACCACAAACCTCTCGGAAGGACTTACAGACCCACATGTTTAACGTGATCGTACTCCACGTGAACATGGCGGCAGTTTTGGCTGTGGCGGGAATCGAACCCGGGCCTCCCGAGTGCAACTCCCGCGCGCTAGCCACTGGGCTACTTCGCCCTCCGCGACAATCTCCAATCACCCTCTTTATTTTTATTTGCCAAATTTAGACCGGAACCCAGTGGGAGAGGCATACACAGGGACCGCACCCTCCTTCCCCTACCACCAACCTCTCGGAAAGACTTACGGACCCACATATTTAACGTGATCGTACTCCGCGTGAACACGGCGGCAGTTTTGGCAGAGGCGTGAATCAAACCCGGAACTTCCAAGTGCAATTCCCACGCGCTAACCACTGGGCTACCGCGCCCTCCGCGACAATCTCCATAACTTTCTTTTTATTCACCCAATTTAGACGGGAACCCAGTGGGGGAGACATCTACAGGGACCACACCCTCCTTTCCCTACCACCAACCTCTCGGAAGGACTTACGGACCCACATGTTTAACATGATCGTATTCCGCGTGAGCAGGGGCGGCAGTTTTGGCAGTGGCGGGAATCGAATCCGGGCCTACCGCTAACTTCCAGCGCGCTAATTTACAATTTAAAATGACCATATGCTAAGCTCTTAATTCCATCATCCTCATTCCATCGCTCCATCATTTAAAATATCCATAAAATTAAAATATCCATTTAAAATATCCACAAATTAAAATATCCATTTAAAATAGCCAAAAATTATCCATTTAAAAAATCCATATCGTTCCATCATTTAAAATATAAATATAATAATTTCTACAATACATATGCTAAGCTCTTAATTCATTTAAATCCGGAAGCGCTGGAAACAGAAAGCAAACACTAATTCGGCTTTTTATTGTCCCACCCATCGCTATGCCTATTCAGAACTCAGAACTAGAGCTCCTCTACTACAGGCTGACTTATCAAGCATATTGAAGCCCACCTTAGCTGAAAGCGCAATCCATTAACATTAGCTCTATTCGTATTTTCACTTTAGGAAGTATTATTGAAATAATTATGGGTGCTAGTTCTGTACTTAACTGCTCTAGTCATTCTAGAAAGGGTTTTAGGCTATTTCGCTTCCCTAGAAATGAAGAAAGTATAAAACAATGGCTAATAAATAAATGGATACCCGGTACTGGAGCATACTTGTGCGAGGTAAGTTCTATAATATTCTAATTGAAACTTCTTTTTTTTTATATAAAGTATTTATTTTAAACACTTATTTTATAATTTCTGTAACTGTAATATGGATTATTAATAATTTGTAGTTGTTATAAGTCTTTTCTTAGTTGTTATACGTCTTTTCTTTCTTTTGCACTTGATTTGTAATGTAAATATCACCTTGAATGCATTACTTACACTGGCTTCAAAACCTAAAAGTAAATAGCTTCAAATTATACATATATATATATATATATTAAAGATTTATTTCTGTTACACCAATATCATTCAAATTTTATACATATTGTTGTATTTTTAGATCATAATGAATCACAGAATTGGTGAATCCTACTATCAACAAACTGTGGCCAAGTGGAAAACTTGCCATGTTACAGTAATTATGCAAACATAAGCTAAAATGGTAAATAAATCGAAATACGTTTATTATAAAATATACTTAATGATCAACTATTATATTTTCGAAAAACTGCTAAAAAATTATGTTCGAATGACACGAAATTACTTTTAAACGGCAGCGATTATTTTATCGCAAAGTCGATGGCGTCAATCATTTGATGTAAACATTGGCGTTCTGTCTTTCTCTTTATAGGATTTTCTCAACAAGGTACTTAAATTCTTTTGTATTAGGCATAAATATATCGTTTGCAATATAGATTTATAAAATTTATTATTATTACTAAGATTTTAAATGTTTGCCTCACATATTAGAAAGTTTGTTAACTACTTTGTATTTAAAGAGGAAAATACTAATAATAACCTACTGAGCTCGGCTTTTTTTCCATGAAGGATTTTCAAGCAATAGTTGATCAAGTAGCTTTTATGATACACGTATTTTGATTTATTTGCCATTTTAGCCTATGTTTGCATAATTACTATAACATGGCAACTTTTCCACTTGGCCACAGTTTGTTGACAGTAAGATTCACCAATTCTGTGATTCATTATGATCTAAAAATACAACAAAGTGTACAAAACTTGAAAGATATTGGTGTAACAGCAATAAATCTTTAATATATATATATATATATATATATATATATATATATATATATATATATATATATATAAATAAAAATTGAAGGATTTTAATCGAAAATTATGCATAAACTACTGTATGTACAAAAAAACCCATCTCTAGCATATCTGTTACAAATTAGTAACTATAGGCCAAGACTAAGGATAAGGATAGAAGGTAACATATCACTATAATGGAAAGGGGGATGAGAAGAATAATAGGATTCAAAAATCACAATTAATGTATATAAAAGTAAATAAAAATAAAACTCGGCAATATGAGAATAGGCAATAATAAACAGCTCAGGATAAGAGATTAAGAATAGAGAACAAGCAATTGAAACTACACAAAAAATGGCGGTTAGTTCGAAATTGCATTCTCATCAGGACAGCCATACAATTCGAATTAAAACCGATATAATAGCCAGTTTCTGACAATGGCGATAGTATTTAACTATAAACACCATTGGAACTGTCTACTGGCTAGTGGAAGGAGAAAATAAATCAATTGAATTAGACAATTCTGAAAAACAATACCTCCTTGTACAGAAATGGGAAAAAACAAGCGTAGCACCACCACGTGTAAGATAAACTAGTGACTGAGCATTTCACCTCACTTCGTCAATGCGAGTGGGCACCGGAATGAATACAATTGAACGATTCATAATATGTATGGAGACTTTCAAAAATAGTAATCAGTATAGGACTCAGGACAAGAGGAAAATAGTCATTCGAAAATAGTAAACAGTATTAGACTCAGGCCAAGTGGTAAGTGAGGTGATAAGAAAGGGTGAATTTTCAAAAAAGAGTTAACCAATCAAAGATAAATAATGCATGTGTAAAATTATTACGTGGTATATTTGAAATTATTAATAATATTATTTACAAATACTTCCGGATATTGGTAATTTTGACAAATGCGTTTAAGTTTATTGATGTGTAGAAAGTGAAACTGAGGATCAGTAAGACGATGTATTCGAAATAGCTGGTTTAAAATGATGTTTCTAAACAATTGAATAGAATTACAAGATTGATATGATAGCAGCTTTATGATAGAGAAGTTGTAAGAATCTTTTTTATCATATAGATTGGTGATAACATGATTATTGAGGGTATCTAATTTTAGGTCTAAAAAATTAACAGTTTGACTAACGCAAGGCTCATTAGGAATTAATTCTAGGTTAGACGGGTAAAAATCAATATTAATGGGATAGGAATTATCAATGATAATACAAATTAAGTCGTCAACATATCTATATATAATATATGAATTAGAGTTAAAATGACTTTCATGATAATAAAGATATAAGTTAGCGAGTATACTACTACTACAGCCACCTTGTGGTACACCAGATGTTTGTAAATAAATGTTATTACCTTGGATAATATAATTGTTGTATAACACAAAGTGCAAGAGCATAGGAAAATTTTTGACATTAAAAGCAACATGATTGGATGATATATAGTCATGATAAAGAGAGATAATAACTTTATGTAAATCTTTAATGACAATATTATTAAATAGGTCTTTAAAATCAAAGGTTTGGAAACCAAGAATTTGTGGAAACTTGCTAAGGTGATTAACTAAATCAAAACTATTGTTCAAAATGAAATATCCTGAATTCCTGAATTTAAGAGATTCATTAATTCGATTTAAACAGTTAAGCAAGTACTTACTAGCTGTAGTGGTAAAGGTATTATGTCCACAAGTGACTGTTCTAAAACTGAGAGGTGATTTGTGGAATTTAGGAACCAAAGTAACATAAGGAAATTTAAAATACTTACAATTAATATTTAATTGTGTATATAATTTTAGCATTTTAGTTTTGATTTGGATAGACTGATTATTAATGGGTTTAAAAATTTGATTATTTTTTAAGTAATTCTGTAACAGAGAAACATAATATTTTTTACAAATGATGGCATAATTATTAGAAGCTTTATCTACATAAGTTATGACAAAATGTTGTTGTAGTTCTTTGATAGCAGAAAGGAGTTGTTTATAATGATACCTAGGCTTCGTTAATTTAATGTTTATAATAAAATTTTTAAGTAGATATAAGGTAGTATACTTCCATAAATTGAATGCTTCAATAGGAATAGAATGTGAACAAGCAAGTTGATATATGAATTTATCAAAATCAAATGATAGAGACTGAAGAAGTTGTTTAGGGTGATGGCAGAATGGAATGCGAAATTTAGACCCTTTATTCATAATATCCCTAAGTATATCATCCTGAACTATACTGAGATCCCCAGTAATAATGTGACCATGAGTGGAGTTGACAAAAGGGGCAAGATTTTGATTGCTGCATACACATGATGTAAGATCATCGGAGTTTAATGTCCTGGAAACTTCATTGTAATTATAAATAGTTCTACCAATTGGTAAATTATATTTAAATGATTTTTGTATTTTGATATCATTTACTGGTAACAAGTGCTGATGTTTTGCAAATAAATTATTGAAGTTAAGAGAATTAAGAATAGGGTGTTTAAAAGAAATAACACAGTAAGCTATTTTAGTATGTGGATTTGGTGTATGGAGTAGGTGGTAATTTAAGAAATTTGTACGAGAAAGAAGCAAATCAAAAAATAAATGTTTAAAATGCTCATGAGTTAATTTTAATTTTAAAAAATTAGTATAAACAATACTTAATTTGTTTTTTCTGACTTTATATAACCATGTTCTAACAGGTAGAAAATTGAAAGTTTGAGAATAATTATATTGTAATTTCAAAATGTCTGCTTTGTAATCAATAGTTTTACTTAAGTTACTTTTTCCTTTGCCACGCTTATATCGCTTTTTACTAGGAGTTGATGACTTTGAATAATGAAAAAGATGTTTATATACTGAAGATTTATGAGAATTGTATTCAAAACTATTGTTAACAACATTATTATTATTATAAATTTGATTTAAGCCAAAGGGGAAGAGAGTTTTATATTTTTTAATGTAATAATTTTCAAATACTAATCTATCCGTGAGTGAAATTTTAATATCTAAAATATGAAGGGATACATTTTTAAATCCGTGTGTAGCAAAGTGCTGATATTCAAATTGATTTTTAGTAGGGAGTTCATTAAAGACTTTATGGTCAAATTTTTTAATATGATCCCTGTGTACATTCATTCTAAGATGTAAAGGGTTGCTGGTTTGGCCAATATAAGATAAGTTACAAATAGTACAATTAAGTTTGTATATGCAATTAAAAACTTTGCAGAATTTTTGTGAAGTGGAATTATTATTAATTTGTAATGGGTCAGCAAAAGGACAAGTTTTGCACCTAAGATTGTTGCATCTATTGAAGGAATATGTTTTGGATTGAGAGAAGGTATGGTATTCTTCCAAATCGTCTATAACGCTTAATTGGTCAATGTTTGTCGATCTATAATTATCCCAATTCATAATAATAATAGACCGGACACTAGGTAATGAAGAAAATTTACATCACGAATTCTAATTAAAATTCCCAATATAAACCCCTTCAAAAACTATTTTGTCAGGTACGAATTTCAAATTTTAACTAATACCATAAGAATTGAATCGAAATTTTGGAGAGTAACAAAACAAGCATAGTAGAAAAGAGAGATTTTCATACGAAATATTCATAAAAGAGCGAAGTGTGGACAAATAATCATATTGATCTGGAATGGAAGATATACAAAACCGTTAATACGTATGTGTCTGACTGAATCTCTACAACTGCGGGCAAAAGAGGGCCACATATAGTGGAAATACATGTCTAGATTAAAATGTAAAAATAAGCAATAAAAGATATTGACGTCCGGGTTAACAAAAAGATACAGAAATAAATAACACAAAAAACACAATAAACTCTAATGCCTGCCGAGAGATGTCAGCACTATACACATATATAACGAGTGAAGAATCGAGTGTGAAATCTACCAAAAAGAGCAATAACCCGCAGAAAAAATCATAAAAGCGATGAGAGAACTCAAAACAAAATACTCCAAAATGCGAAATGTGAAGACATACCATAATCAATCAATAGAAGGAATGAAAGGGTTAGATAAATAAAAACAATATCCAAAGAGGGCCATATTAAGACATAGATGGGCTCGTAGTTAAACTATAGAAATGCGTTAGCGATAATAATAATAAACAAAATAAATTAAAATTAAAATTAAAAAGAGAATAAACTCTGTAATAAGCGCAAATGCAGCTTTACAACAGGTTTTACCTTTTTAAAAATTTTTTTGCAAGTATGAAAATCAAAAGAAAGATGGTTGAATTCAGAAGTAAATAATAAATAATAAATATAAATGTACAATTAAAAGATGTAATAGAAGTCAGTATGTAGAAAACAGAATATAAAACACAAAATAATACAGAATATAAAACTTTCATCATGATATTGCGCAAAGCAGCTAATAACATAATGTATTTATAAATAAAAATTGAAGGATTTTAATCGAAAATTATGCATAAACTACTGTATGTACAAAAAAACCCATCTCTAGCATATCTGTTACAAATGAGTAACTATAGGCCAAGACTAAGGATAAGGATAGAAGGTAACATATCACTATAATGGAAAGGGGGATGAGAAGAATAATAGGATTCAAAAATCACAATTAATGTATATAAAAGTAAATAAAAATAAAACTCGGCAATATGAGAATAGGCAATAATAAACAGCTCAGGATAAGAGATTAAGAATAGAGAACAAGCAATTGAAACTACACAAAAAATGGCGGTTAGTTCGAAATTGCATTCTCATCAGGACAGCCATACAATTCGAATTAAAACCGATATAATAGCCAGTTTCTGACAATGGCGATAGTATTTAACTATAAACACCATTGGAACTGTCTACTGGCTAGTGGAAGGAGAAAATAAATCAATTGAATTAGACAATTCTGAAAAACAATACCTCCTTGTACAGAAATGGGAAAAAACAAGCGTAGCACCACCACGTGTAAGATAAACTAGTGACTGAGCATTTCACCTCACTTCGTCAATGCGAGTGGGCACCGGAATGAATACAATTGAACGATTCATAATATGTATGGAGACTTTCAAAAATAGTAATCAGTATAGGACTCAGGACAAGAGGAAAATAGTCATTCGAAAATAGTAAACAGTATTAGACTCAGGCCAAGTGGTAAGTGAGGTGATAAGAAAGGGTGAATTTTCAAAAAAGAGTTAACCAATCAAAGATAAATAATGCATGTGTAAAATTATTACGTGGTATATTTGAAATTATTAATAATATTATTTACAAATACTTCCGGATATTGGTAATTTTGACAAATGCGTTTAAGTTTATTGATGTGTAGAAAGTGAAACTGAGGATCAGTAAGACGATGTATTCGAAATAGCTGGTTTAAAATGATGTTTCTAAACAATTGAATAGAATTACAAGATTGATATGATAGCAGCTTTATGATAGAGAAGTTGTAAGAATCTTTTTTATCATATAGATTGGTGATAACATGATTATTGAGGGTATCTAATTTTAGGTCTAAAAAATTAACAGTTTGACTAACGCAAGGCTCATTAGGAATTAATTCTAGGTTAGACGGGTAAAAATCAATATTAATGGGATAGGAATTATCAATGATAATACAAATTAAGTCGTCAACATATCTATATATAATATATGAATTAGAGTTAAAATGACTTTCATGATAATAAAGATATAAGTTAGCGAGTATACTACTACTACAGCCACCTTGTGGTACACCAGATGTTTGTAAATAAATGTTATTACCTTGGATAATATAATTGGATAATATATATATATATATTATCTTGGATAATATATATATATATATAATTTGAATCTATTTTCTTCTAGGTTTGGAAGAGAGTATAATGCATTCAAGGTGATGTTTAGATTACAAACCAAGTGTACTAAGATAAGACTATAGCAACTAAAAATCATTAATAATCTATACTACAGTTACAGAAATTATAAAATAATTGTTTCAAACAAATAATTTATATAAAAAAAGAAGTTTCAATTAGAATATTGTAGAACTTACCTTGCACAAGTATGCTCCAGTACCGGGTATCCGTATGGCGTCGACTATTTATCAGCCATTGTTTTCTTCTTTCTTCGTTTTTAGGAAAGAGAAATAGCTGAAAACCTTTTCTAGAATAATTAGAGCAGTTCGGTGCAGAACAACCACCCATAATTATTTCAAAAATACTTCCTAAAGTGAAAATACGAATAGAGCTAATGCTAATGGATTGCGCTTCCAGCTACGGTGGGCTTCAATATGCTTGATGAGTCAGCTCGTATATAGTAAGGCTCCTATATAGGAGCCTTAGTATATAGAGGAGCCTTACTCAGAACCGTGACGTCACCTCCACCTAGACACAAACCGGCGCCATTGAAACGCGTGCTTTGGGGAAACGAGCGATGGGAAATGGGAACTTCTTTCGCCCGCCGATGAATTTTAAAATCATGACTTCTTTAAAATTCCGATCCAGCGGCCAATTTTAATTATTTCTTGACCAGATTGGGCTTGTAAGAAAGCCAGATGTTTGAGCTTTCTAAAAATGTAAATTATTAGTCGAAATTATGAGTACTTTTTACTATGCGAGAATTTAAAAACCAAATATCGTTTTTTTTTAGCCAAAAGTGACTTTTGTTTTAAAATCTTTAAAAAATATTAGAAATCGAAATTAAGATTTGAAATTTATATATTTTTACTCGCAATTGCCTGCTCTTTTTGGTGGCGCGATTTGTTTTTTTCTACGACGTCTGGATCATGGAGAAAAAAGAGTAAAAAGGGCAAAAAACGGTCGAAATCGCATAAAACATTAAATAACAAAAAAAATAATTAAAATTTTAAAAATCGGTTTTCACGTGTCCCCTTCACATCCCCCAGGTCTCCAATTGCCAAATTTCGTCGGATAAATATAATAATTTCACCCGATGTATACAACACATATGCTAACCTCTTAATTCATTTAAAGCCGGAAGTGCGGTCTCCGTAGAAAGGGGGGAAAGTCCTGCGGAAGAAAACGCGGTTTGCCAGGAAATTCAAAATCCTTAGTTTATTAAAATCGCGATCCTGTAGATATTTATAATTATTTCTTGACGAGATTGGGCTTGTAAGAAAGCCAGATGTTTGAGCTTTCTAAAAATGTAAATTATTAGTCGAAATTATGAGTACTTTTTACTATGAGAGAATTTAAAAAGCAAAAATCGTTTTTTTTTTAACCAAAAGTGACTCACTTTTGCTTTCAAATCTTTAAAAAATATTAGAAATCGAAATTGAGGTTTGAAATTGATATATTTTTACTCGCAATCGTTTGCTCTTTCCGGTTGTGTCACTTGTTTTTTTCTACGACGTCTGGATCGTGGAGAAAAAGGGCAAAAAGGGAAAAAAACGATTGAAATCGCATAAAACATTAAATAACAAAAATAATAATTAAAATTTTAAAAATCGGTTTTCACGTGTCACCTTCCCACCCACCCCAGGTCTTCAATTGCCAAATTTCGTAGTTCTCCGACGTGCGGTCACGAAATGTATAGTGTATAAGACACACAGACATTGCCTTTTATTATTTAAGATTATTTTTAGTTTTAATAATTCCAAACAGAGAAATCTAAAAATCATAATCATCACTACATTTTACTTATTTATACATTTTATAAACTTATAAGAAACCATTTCATTTATTAAGAATTTTATTTATTTATTTATTATTATTATATTTTTTAATAATTCCGAACAGAGAAAATAAAGATCATAATTATTCCAGACAAAAGGCGCTTATTATAAACTTTACAAAATACATAAAAAAAATTATCCTCCCCGGCGGGGAATCGAACCCCGGTCTCCCGCGTGACAGGCGGGGATACTGACCACTATACTACCGAGGACTCATTCATTCTGTGACTCCAACAAAAACTGTCGAGATATGTAAATATTTTTTTTTTATCAAACTGACAAAGTTGTTGTTATTGTTAAGACCCAGACTGTCCGACCTACCAGAATGGTAATGTAAAGTTTTTCAAATCAAATTGTACATATCTTGAAACTGCAGATCGCCTATAATTTCAAATAATTATCCTTTATTATTCTATCCCCTTTATTATCCTATCCTAATAAAAATTAACCTATGTAATTTTGTTTAATAAAATTTAAATTAATTTTTGTTTTATAATTTTAAATTACGGAATATATAAAAAAAATAAATGCGAGTGTGTAGCGAAAGTTATGTACTGCCCACATCATATTTTAAAATAATTGTTAAATCGGAAAAGAGCCGAAATTGTATCTGAAAAAAGTTATTTATTAGATCTATGAGACTCAACATAAATCGAAACATTTTCTAATCCTACTATATCACTAAATATTACTTATTTATACATTTTATAAGCTTCAGCTTTTAAGAATTATTTTATGTATTTAGGAATTTTATTTATTATTGTTAGTATTATTATTTTGAATAATTCCGAACAGAGAAAACCAAAAATCAGAATTATCTGAGACAAAAAGAAAAAACTTCCTCCCCGGCGGGGAATCGAACCCCGGTCTCCCGCGTGACAGGCGGGGATACTGACCACTATACTACCGAGGACCCTTTCCCTATTTTGATCTAAAAAATGACTTTCGATATATGTCATGTTTATTTTTAATTTTAACATATTAGTAATATTTTAAAATGCAGTAATTATTCAACTCGAATTGTACGTTTCTTGAGACTACAGATTACCTATAATTTCAGATAATTATCTTTTTATATGTTATTTTATTTTATAAAATTTAAATTTTTTATTTTATAAATTCAAGTTATGGAAAAAAAATTAATGCGAGGGTGTAGAGAAAGTCATGTACTGCTCACATCAGATTTTAAAACAGTTGCTAAATCGAAAAAAGACCCGAAATCTGAAAAAAGTTACTTGTTAGAGAACTATCTGACTCAAAATAAATCGAAACATTTTCTCATCCTGCTATATCACTAAATTTTACTTATTTATACATTTTATAAATTTTAGCTATTAGCAAATATTTTATTTATTTATTTATTTAATATTGTTATTATTATTATTATTATTAACTATGAACAAAGAAAACAAAAAATCATAATTATCTCAGAAAAAGGGGTACTTATTAGCTTATAAGGGGAAGCTTCTCAAAAAGGTATCCTCCCCGGCGGGGAATCGAACCCCGGTCTCCCGCGTGACAGGCGGGGATACTGACCACTATACTACCGAGGACTCTTCCGTTCGCTGACTCTAAAAAGAATCGTACTCGAGATATATTAAGTTTTTCAGTTGCATTAAACTAATAATGTTTAAAATGCAAGCGTTTTTCAATTATTGTATATCTCGAATCTACAGATTGCCTATAATTTCAAATAATTACCTCTTTATGAATTTTGTTTTATAAAATTTTAATTATTGGATATTTGAAAAAAAAAAAATAATGCGGGTGTATAAAGAAAGTAATGTACTGCTCACATCCGATTTTAAAATAATTGTTAAATCGTAAAAAGACTAAATTTTATCTGGAAAAAGCTACTAGAACTATCCGATTCAAAATAAATCAAAACATTTTCTCATCCAACTATATCATTAAATTTTACTTATTTATGCATTTTATATATTAGAAATTATTTTATTTATTTATTATTATTATTCTTTAATAATCCGAACAGAGAGAATCCGTAATCATAATTACCTCAGAAAAAAGGCACTAATTTTAAGCTAACTGTAAAGGTTATCAATGTATCTGAAAAAAGCTAATATGCTCCCCTGAGAGACATCGAACCCGGGTTTCCCGTGTGACAGTACGGGGACAGGCGGGGATTTTGACCACGAGGACCCCATGTGATGTTGGCTCTGAGAGAAACCGTTTCCGTAATATTATAATTTATTTTTATATTTTAAAATGTAATCATTTAAGATACAAACATTTTAAAATGCAAGCATTTTTCAAGTAAAATTTTAAATGTCTTAAAACTGGTAATTACCTATAATTTACATTAATTATCTCTTATGTGCTATTTTATTTTATAAAATTTGAATTAAATTTTATTTTATAAATCTAAATTACGAGATATTTGAAAAAAAAAAATTCATGTGAGTCTATTAGGAACGCCATGTACTGCTCACATTAGGTTTTTAAATAATTGCTACATCGGAAAAAATCCGAGACTATATTGTGAAAAATTTACTTTTAAAAAATAGCGAAACAATTTCTCATCCAGCTATATTCCTAAATTGAATAATTATTTATTATTAATATCATTTTTAATTTCGATCTTCGAAATCCAAAAATTAGAATTATTTCAGAAAAGAGGCACTAATTTTGAGTTACCTTTTTATAAAGATAGATAACTGTAGCAAAAGGAAATCCTCCCCGGCGGGGAATCGAACCCCGGTCTCCCGCGTGACAGGCGGGGATACTGACCACTATACTACCGAGGACACAGAATATATGAGAAATAAATGTAAAACAAGAGAAACTTACTCATATTTATAATTATTTAATTTATAATTATATTTATAATTATAATTATATGAATAAAACAAAATGTACTCATATAAGACACACAGGACAATACAAAACATTAACACAGCGAATGATGCTCTGATAAATTATGCCTTCACAGAATGTAATGATTTTTAATTTCGTAGATCATATCGTATAACATTAGCACCAGAGTATGTTTAAGCGAAATATCTTACATAATATTAAGATGAAAATATCTCTAATGAAAACATTAATGTTGATATTTATCTATTTGAAGCATGTTTACTATTTCTCCATGGTTCTCCTTCATAGTGGCCGCATTATATTAAATAGTATTGGTCACAGGTCTTAAAATTTTCATTTCTTTTTTTATAAATAAAAAATAATTAGAGAAGATGGAATGAAACTACTGTATATCTGTAATTCAGCCTAATTCAAACGCTTTCAAGATAGAGCAAAACACAAAGCCTGAAGAATTAGTGTTGTGCTTAGCAATAAATGAAACAATGGAACAGCTGCTTGAAAGTTTAACTGCAACAGCAGGTTGAAAGTATATAGCTATTATACTTCTGGCAGACCTAGCTGAATACTCCCTACTGATTCACACAACTACATTTTTTATGTTTTCTTATAATTCTGCATTTGAAGTCCAAGAGGTTAAAAAAAAAAGCATTCAATAGTGGTGCCATCTTGTTACAATAAAGTGAAAGATATTGGTCCACCTAAACCAATATAAAACTTGACAAATTCATAATACAATTTGAGAAAAAAAATCTGAATCCTAACAAAATATAACATAAAGCTTTCAGAATATTGATTAGAGATTTGGATTGATCGATAGAATAGCACACAACTCATTTTTTTAATATTTTCTGCTTCTTGCATTTGCCGAATAATTTAGAAAAAAAAATCGGTAGTGGCGCCATCTCGTTACATATTGGTCCACTTTTCTTAAAATTTTGTAACTCGGCAAAATCATGATATAATTTTTGAAAAAAAAAATCTGAATCCGAACAATATTTGAAATATTTTCAACCATATGTTTGCTTCCAGGAGTCCTTTCTCAATCACAATTTCATATATATCTTTAACAAAATTAAATGTGGTTAATAATGGGACCTTGAGTACCAGGAGTCCTTTGACAAGATTCTCTTGGGGTAAGACATTCTTGGAGCAAGCTACATTGCCTATCGGGCCAAAGTCGTCCTTGGCCTAGATACTTTAAAATGGCTAATGAGCCACAAGAAATTTAAATAAAAGGTGTTAATTGTAAGAGGCGAAATAATACTATCTAAATTGAAATTATTTAAAAAAGAAAGAGCTAAATACTTGTGGATTACAAAACTGCTAAAATCTCTTAGTTACTCTCATTGAAAGCAAACTAATAAAAATAAATTTATTTTGATGAAATGGATTTATCACAGAGAGCAGTTTTAATTAGCAGAGAGCAAATTATTAGTTCCTTAAATTTTATTAAACTATTATATGTTTACAATTTTTCTACTTTCAAAGATATTTCAGAAAATGTATGAAATGAGAGTTTTATTTTATTTATTTTATCTACGATATTATTCTCAAGTTTATCTACGACATTATTATATGTTTCTCGAGAATTTTGTATTCAGGTGCAGCCTGCACCTAAATCTGTTAAATTAAACCGATGAATTATTTATACCATAAATAAAAGGCGTACTAAAATATTGATGGCCCAAGGGCATAATCTTTTTTTTTTTTTAATCTGATATTGAATTATTCTAATAATTCAGTTTTCCATTTTTGTATAGTGAAAATTGTGAAGATTGGAGCACTCATCAAAGGAAATAGAACTGGGATATATTTGGGCCCAATTTTTACTTCCAAATCCCTTTCAAATCCAAATCCGGTTTTAGTACAGGATCTATTATCCGGACTGCTTGGGACTTCGGGCATTCTGGATAAGGGGTTTTTACCTAATTCGGAACATTTTTTCTAAAACTTACTGGAATGGTCTAAAATGTTACAGAAAATTATACTTAATTCATTTTAAAAACATGTAGGGTGAGTGTCAGTAAATCTTCTGCCCTATCCGCGCTTTGTTAACTTTCGCAGCACACGTTTTTCGCCGAAATTCTGCTCAAACAGTTGCGAAATATTTTCTGAAAGATAAAATGCAATGCTTAGATTATATTTAAACTAAATTTAATACCCAATAAAACATACAATATATTTTTTTATTTTAATCCAAAATATTTTGGTGCTGCCATCTGTTTTCGTAATTGAATCCATACCGATTACTTTTATTTTTTAATGAACATTTTTAAATATCTATTCCTTCTAAGACAGTATTAAATACAACAACAGATCATATATAATAGTGCCGCAATCACGGAAAGTTAATTTCTCTTTCTATCAATTCGATAAGGGGAACTGAATGTACATCACTGAGGACTGCAGCTTTGTCTTCAAGTTCCTTTGTCTTCAAGTTCGAATTCAATTACGTTTCCGTGATTGTGGCATTATTATATATGATCTGCTTTTGTATTTAATAGCATATTAGAAGGAATAGACATTTAAAAATGTTCATTAAAAAATAAAAATAGTCGGTATGAATTAAACTACGACAACAGATGGCAGCACCAAAAATATTTTGAATTAAATAATAAAATATATTTTATGTTTTATTGGGTATAAAATTTAATTTTAATATAATCTAAACGTTGCATTTTATCTATCAGAAAATATTTTGCAACTGTTTGAGCAGAATTTCGGCGAAAATCGTGTGCCGCGAAAGTTAACAAAGAGCGGACAGGGCAGAAGACAGCTTTTTTACAATCTATAAAAAAAAAATATATACTTGGTTAACTAAAATGCAAATTACATGTAATTATAGAATAAAATTTAGCGATTAAGAAAATTTTTGAAAGAAAAACAATGTCTTAAAAAAGTTGATTATTCAGGCTAGTTATCAGATATCGATTTTTTTTTTTTTTTTTTTTTTTTTGTGAACATTTCAATTAATGCGGTCCCCTCACCATATTCATCTCCTAATATTTTAGCAGAAGCACCTTTGTTCATACTTTTCAAAATGGTCACTTTATATTTTATAGATAATGAAACACGTTTCTTTTAGAACTTATTGCATTAGATGATGGTCGTTTGGACAAAATTCAGACCAAAAATGTTAACTCTAAGAATTTTCTTAAAATGTGTCACAGTAATGTGTCAAAGTAAAAACTAACAGCTCTCAGACTGATCTAAGCTATCTAAGGTAAACACAACCTGAGTACTGATAACTTTCATGTCCCTAGAAAATACTGCAAATAATTTCGCCCCCAAGGAAACTACCATACTCGCGTATAAGTCGAGTGCCAAAATAACGTTTCAAAGTGGGGGGTGGGGGAGGTCGACTTATACGTGGGGTCTAGAAAAAAAAATCGCAAGTCTAAAAGTTCGATCCTAAAACGAAGATCCTAATTACGCATTCGCGCACACCAAATTTCTCTGCACTTCAAAACTGTCCCGTGAGTCACTGCCCTCCCGATGCTTCAGACTACCATGTATCGCGTCATCAAAAAATATGGATACATTTTCGTTCGATGTTTATCACTCTCTTCTCGAATTACGGCCGATCGTTTTCAATAAAAAAAAATGGCTCCTTTCAGAAATAATTCTGTAACACGGATTGTTTAAAACTATAATGCTGGATTTTAAGTGAGAAAGTGTTTTTTGTTTTGTTTATTGAGGAGTATCTAATAACAACTGTGTTGGGAATTAATGGTTGTACGTTTCGGAATTAACGAAAAAAATCCGCTCAAGTAACGGGCGGAAGCCAGATATTGTTTTGATTGCGCCGTGGGTTAAGAGACAGGAATGCGCTGTCTGCCGTCCGTTTTGAGGACGCTGCGTGCTGGAAGTTAAAAAAATACCTAGAGCTTGTCACACGAGAACGAGCGTCCCCAAAACGGACGGGAAACAGCTCTCATATGGCATAGGCCTACTTGTTTGGAATCGGGCTTTAAGGGTTTTGATGAAGTTTTTGATATGGAAATTAAATTTTATTACCATATATATTTTTTTTTTCGTTTTCAAGTGTTTTTAAATAATTTATGGAATTTTTTTTTCTCTTTTTGGGATCGGCTTATAACGCGAGTTTTGGATTTTTTTACTAAAAGTAGGGGGGTCGACTTATACGCGAGTATATACGGTAGCCATTTCTTGAATTAAATCTATCCACTTTAAGTGGAAAAAATTAAAATCATGCATTTGGCATTATTTTGCCGAATTTCGGTTTTGAGAGCGTTCGGATATTGTGACGCCGGATAAAAGATCGCGTACCATAGAAAAAGAACAGGAATTAGTCGCCAAATTAGTAGCCGAAAATTTATCCCCAAGCTTTGCAGACAAATGGAAAGAAGAGCTTTCCTGATATATAAATGAATATTGGCAAATTGTTAGGTGTCAAAATACAAAACTATTACCTTGTATCTTCTTTCATCATGAATGGGACGAACTAGATCCACGAGAACGATATAAAGAAATTATAAAAATACATTAGAAAAGTTTTCACAGGTTATTTCACAATAATTAATGCATTTTAGATTTCGTGATTTTTTTTTTTTTTTTTTTTTTTTTTTTTAAATAAATTTATTTGGAAAATGTGCAATATCTCGAGAATAGTTCATGCTAGTGTTTTAAAGTTTGTGCCATTCGTTTTCTAAAAAATTGCCTAAGAAATGATCATTTACGTAACATTATTGAAGGTTCTGATTTTTAATGATTTTTTCACACTTTCATTCAAAAATTTGGTCTTTCAAACATTCAATTGTATTTAAAATGAATAGATTTTCCAGTATTGCGAGCATCCCTCACCTTTATAGTCATCCCCTATTTTCCTTTGGCTTAAATTCCCAATAAAACAATGAAAATCTGATGTGGGCAGCACATAACTTTCACTACATTATGCAATGACTTTACTTCTTTCACAGAAAAATAATGATGTACAAGATAAGACACATAGCATAATATTTTTGGCTTTGAATTGTACATTAACATTTGGCAGTTTTGTCAATGACAATATCCGAAACCATTTTGAAATACCAAATTAACTTTTATTTCGTGCAAGTATAATGACAATTAAAAAAATGTCTATTGCCCACTAAGCAAAATATACAACTGTCTAATTATCTTATGTAAAGTTGGTAAATGTGCATAGAGCCATATTAAGTTTGAAGCGACACCACATAAATTAAACCTTTCTGGTAGGTCGGACGGTCTGGGTCTCAACAACAACCACCACACAAATAAAACAAAATTACTTATCCATACTCAAGTGAAAAATCCACATCAGGATTCAATGGGCATTTAATTAATATTCTGTGAAATAAATGACTATTGGTGAATTGTTTGGCATGAAAATACAAAAATTTGCAAAATGTGTCATCTCTCGTTAATGGAAAGACTACATCCATGAGAATGGTGTTAACAGATTTGTCACATAATATTGCACATGGAAAGTGAACATAATTGATAATATTTACTATTTTTGAATTTTATGATAAATTTATTTGAAAAACGTACAAAATCTCGAGAACTGATCAATATAACGTTCTCAAGTATGTGTAATTTTCTTTTTGATGAAAAATTATGTATAAAATGATTATTTAATATTATTGAATACCCTAATTTTTAAATGATTTTTTTTTTAAATTCATTCTAAAACTTGAGCGTCTTTTGAGTATTTGCTTATATTGAAAATCAATAATGTTCCAATATTCTCCAATTATAATAAGCATACCAAACTTTTTAAAAATACTCTATTCGTTAATAAAATACCGTATCCGCAAACTCATAGGCACACACATATACACTACTTCAAAAACAATCGAAACGAGTTCGGGGATGCTTAATACGTACCCTCTTGTCGAAAACTCGAATTCGAATTTTCGCCCCATCATAATATTTTCCTTTTAGATCATACTATGACAGGGAAAATAATATATTATACTTTGTACGTAGGGAAAGCAAAAATGTTTACTTGCATAAAAAATTCATTTTCTTAATATATTAAGTAAATTCCTTTATCTATATTTTTTTTATTAAGCATATATATATATTTACTAAAAAAGTAAAACAATCTCCCAACTTGGCAATGACAAATGTTTGCATTATATTACCATTTCTTAAAATTCTGCCAAGTTGGCATCATAAAGAAAAATACTGAATACAGGGCAGTAGAGTCAGAAGCGAAATTCAAGAGGGGCTGGATTGAAATTCAAGGGGGGTGACTGAACAGTCTTTAAGAGGGGGGGGGGATCATTAAAATCATTATTCATCATTAGTATTCATAAATCATAATAGTTATTGTTTCATATTTCAATCCATATAAATTATTAGCAAATAAGTAATTGCATATTTATATTTGTAAGCTAAAAATTGATCAGGAGAATCCATATACCTACTATATATCAATATTATTATATCATAATGACAGTTGAATTTAATATAAGCATTAACTAGTAGCAAAGCTGTTTTAATAAAAAGAAGAAAATTTCTAAAAGTAAATACAAGTTAACACTTAGTATTAACTCCATAACTATTTATCAGCTGATTTCGACTCGATAATGTATAACAATGAACGTCGCAATAATACAAAAGTATCATAAATACTATTGTCTTAATTTTTTTTTTAATTTAAATATTTTTAAATTAAATATCTAAATAAATTTATCCTGTTTAACCACAAATTTATCTAAATTAAAAAATATTTGAAACGAAATAATTTATAAAATTATTTATGCAAAATTTGGATGACATGTCGAATGATAATTCATATCACTATTTATATTTTAATATTTTATCAGGAGTATACCTCTTGGAGACTTAGCCCCCTCTGGCCTCTAGCTGGATACGACCCTGACTGAATGTCGTGGCTCACACTTCATCTGTGGTCACTCAAGGGGGCCCCACAGCCACCTTTATGATTTGGGGAATATAGGTCCAAATACTTTTGCCGTCTTGTTGACCAGGATTTTACTATATAAACTGAAAGAGGACCAATTGACCAGTTTCCCTACGTGTACAAATATGTACTCCTGTAAAATATAAGAATTGACACTTTCCTAAAAATATAAAACATTAAAATAAAAGAGAGAACACAGAATTTTTGGTTTTCAGAAATCTAACGTTTATTAAAACTTAAACTTCATTTTTAAAGAATTTTCAAAACATTTTACATCTCATTAACTAAACAAATCAAATAAACAACTTAAATAAATAAATAAAAGGAATGGCCGGTCGTATAGTGGTAGAAAAACATTAGATTTCTGAAAACCTAAAATTCTGTGTTCTCTCTTTTATTTTAATGTTTTATATTTTTAGGAAAGTGTCAATTCTTATATTTTACAGGAGTACATATTTGTACACGTAGGGAAACTGGTCAATTGGTCCTCTTTCAGTTTATTTAAGAATTCAGTGTTTTCAGATGACATTTAGGTTTTAAGAACTTTTCGGTGAGAACTTTGGAAATCTTGGAAAACTTGGAAATATTTAGAATGTTCTTTGGTATATCATAATGTTCTTTGGTATATCATAATGTTCTTCTTTTCTCTTTCTCTCCCCCCCCCCCCCCCAACAATTGGCGCCGTTTGACCCGTCTAGGGGCTTATTCATGAAAACTGTAATAATTGTTCTTAATAATTTTTGTTCTTAAAAATGAAATTTCAGTAAATTGATTCCATACCTGTTTATTCTAAAAGTGATTACTGTTGAGATTTTGATATGTTCTTAAACTAAGGCATGATGTTTTAGAATGTTCTTAAACTAAATTAGAGGAATTTATTTTAATATTTTGATTAAAATTAAAATTTTAGGATTAATTTAAATATTTTCATTTAGAATTTTTTGAGGAAACTTAGGAATTTTTGAATTTGACTTTTTCATTTAGAATTTTTATTTAAGCATTCCTTAATTTAAGTTAATTTGATTTGAGTTTTATTATTTAAAGTAGTTGGAAATTGAATTTAATTCATAAATTTAGGAAATTATAGGCATGCGAGGAACACACTTTGTGGAATTTACATTTTTTGTTCTAATCCCATCTCATTAACAAATTTTTTGTATTTGTTGTTCTTGTAACCCACGCTCCCAGCAACACTTAGATTTGTTTTAATGAAATAGAATGAAATTAATTGAGTAAATTTAATGAGAATATTTTTTTTTTTATTAAGTTAAATTGTATAGAATTAAAGCAGTAGTTTTTCGACTTAGAATTTGTATGTTCTGATTTGGAATTGAGATTTAAATGCTCACTGATGTGTGAATGTAGCTTATGAAATGCTGTTGATTAATTGAAAAATTGGGTAATGCAGGTGTTTTTTACACTCCAATATGAGTGTGACATAAATGTCATCTTGAGTTATCTTGTTCTTCATATTGATCATGTGTTTGGTTTTCACACCCAAATAGAGTGGTGACAAATCAGTTTGTTTGTTCTTAATTTTGAATCTGATATTTTTAATACTGTCTTTAAAAATTTTAGGTCGTTAAAGTGGAAAATTTATCTTATTATAGGAGAATTAAATTTTTTTTTTAAGTGGAATATTTAAAATTGTGCAATGCAATTTGAGTTCTGTTTAGTTTTGAAATTTAAATGGGGATTTGTAACTTGATTTTTTCTTTGGTATTTTGTTTAAAGTAATGTGATACACTTGGCAGTTAGTGAATTTAAATGTACCACTTATACTTGGATATTTTTGTGCTATTTTTGGGGGGGTCAAAAAAGATTCACAACCTTAATGAGGACTCACAACCCTCGGCCCCTTGTCTTAATTTTTTTATTTTTCTGAGAATTGTTTGAGATTACCAGAGTTACAGTTATGATATTTGAGATTATTGTTGTTGAGATTGCAAGAGGTTGCACAATATTTAGTGGAATCGCGTTTATTGTTATTAGTGTAAAATGATGCATAAGGTTATTTTAGTGTATATTTGTCTTTTAAACGACCTAATTTGCCAAGTAATCAGTTTATAGTATAATTTGTAAACAAGTCGGTTAAATTTGTGTTCAGTTCCAAATTGTTAGGGAATTGAGTTTGTTATTTTGGGGTAAATATTCCACAAATTTTTTTTTGTTTGTAACTTGAGCCAAAATTGATATTATTATTTAAATTGGAAATTATGCTTCGAATAATTGTTTTCTTTGTAGAGGAGGAGATTGGTGATGAATATGTTAATTTATATTTATTGGTTGTTATTTAAGGTACCGTTTCAAAATTTGTTGTTTAGAATATTGGAATTCTTTGGCTGGTCCAAAGTTTTCGTTAAAATTTATGTTTACTCATAACAGCTAATAATATAGAGATCTGTTTGTTATTTTTCTACTACTTCTCTTTGATGGCGTATTTGTTGGAGCATTTTAAAATGAATTGATGAATTTTCATAGTATAGAGTTATAATGAAGTTAAAGAATTTAATGTTGAATCTATATGTATGTTTAAGAGTTTAGAGTTGAGAAATATGATAATTGATATTATGAGGTGTTTAGTGAAATGATTATTTGATTTCTGATTTATTTATAAGGAATTTGATTTTTTATGTGATTTTATGGCTCATGTTACAGCTGTAGTTGAGATTTTGATATTTTTTTTCTCCTTCGTTTGGCGGAATTTTGTCATGTGTTAGCCAAAATTTTTCATTTTTCAAATGAAAAATTTTTTTGGGACGTTCGAAGGAGTTGTTGGGTTATACCTTTGGATATTTAATAATTTTAGGAGTTTTGCTTTTTTGTCTAAACGTGTTCAGGGGTCTTATTTACATAGTCATTCTCTTTTAGTTATCCATTTTTCCAATTGTTTAGGTTTTTGATATTCTTTGTTCAAATATATTCTATTCCATGGGTTTTGTGTTAAAAACGGCGAAAGTTCGTTCTTTTTAGGTTTTAGCAATTTAAATTTATTTAAATTGGCTAATTTGCAATTCCATTTATTGCCCTTTTTATTCCCTTTAATTTGATTCCAAATTTATTGCTTTCGGTTAAAAATTCGTTAATTCATTGCAATTTTTCAGTTTTATTCCATTTTCAGCTTTTTAAGTATTTCAGAATCGTTCATATTTAAATTGTTGCCGAATTCGTATATTCCAAATCATTTCACTTCATTTCTTTTTAATTTTCGTCTGCTTTGAAATTCCATTTCTCTTCTTTAAAATTTCGAGTTTTTAATTGGTTGACCGTAATATTAATATCGTCTGTCATTAATAATTTATCGTTCATCGATAATTTTGTTTACAATCTGTGGCAGCGATGTTTCGCAGTATATAAGAAAAATCGCGCACTTTTTCGATCTCTTCTCTCTTCTGTTTTTGCTCTTCCTTCTGAATTAGAACCCAAGATGTGATCTACCGCGCTAGCCGAACCGAAGTTCGAATTCGGCTTGAAATGTTTCATTATTCCGGGCTGTGATGTTTTTTTTTTTCCCAAGATGTAAATTGATTTGTTTAGTTTATAATCAATCAGCAGTCCTTTGCCGCTGTGCTCTCTGACGTTGTTTATGTCTGGAAGCTACGACGGAATGAAGAGTCTAGATAATTAGTTTCATATCATTTAAATAATGATCCAAGATGTTTCACGATTTATGTGATGTCGGCTGAGAAAGTCTTACCAGCCAATTAGAAATTTGTTTATCCTGACAAGCTGCGAGTTCTATTTATGATGAATGGAGTTCGCATTTCCGAGCCCAATTGACGGACATATGTTAAGTTCTCCATTTTGATGTCAGTAGTCCGGTGCAGAAGTTGGGAGAAATGATTTTTATTACTCGACGTCCAACTGGTGTGGAGAATCTCTTTGGAGTTGAATCCCGTGGAACGGTCTTTTTCCGGATTTTCTGCTGGACATAATTGTGACCCTGTGCCATGGATTTTCCTCTTCTGGTGTTCTCTAGATCTGCTTTACGTTTGGTGACTCTTCTGATGATTCTTCCTCCCACTGAACTTTGCAGTTTATCTTGGAGCCTTGGTGATATTAATCCCTTTCCTCCAAATTCTAATTATATTTCTCAATAGTTAAAATATGTTTTTATTCCAATTGTTTTGAGTTAGCATTGAATAAGACCCCTTTAGACTTATATATTTTAGGTCACCAGAACCTGTGGTTATTTAAATTTTGTTGAAATTCCCTTTTGGCTAACTTATGTTCTTTTATCCCAAATTCTAGTTTTGACAAATAATTGTATAATTTTAATATTGTTAACTTTAAATTTAATATTCTAACGTTTGTGCTAACCACTAAACGACCGGCCATTCCTTTTATTTATTTATTTAAGTTGTTTATTTGATTTGTTTAGTTAATGAGATGTTTAAAATTTGTAAAATATTTTGGAAATTCTTTTAAAATGAAGTTTAAAATTTTAATAAACGTTAGATTTTGCAAGCCTAAAATCTGTCTCTCTCTCTTTTACTTTAATGCATTTTAATTTTTAGGAAAGTGCCGTTTTTAACACTTTACAAGAGTACATATTTGTACACTTTAGGGAAACTGATCAAATGGTGCAATTTTCAGATTTATTTCAGATGACATTTAGGTTTTAAGAATTTTCAGGAATTTAGAATATTTTGAATGAGTTAGAATTGCTTTAGTATTTCATAATGTGTTTTCACTCCAACAGTCTTCTTCAAAGTTTAACATAATTATAATCTAAATCAAAGACTGTTCTAGCGCCCCCTAACATAGTAGTATTTTGAGTATTCTGACATAAAATAATATCTTTTGGATAATATTATCTCCTAGAGGCACTGGCAGGATCTTTGAAAGAACGTTCGACAATCGAAGGAGGGTTACAGTATAGACTTTTGTTTTTCAATATAGGAACTATGGAGAACTAATAACATTTTTTAGTGAATGAGAGGATTATTAACCCTTCTTCTATCAAGGAGCATCGAATTTTCTGTGTTTTGGGCCCCAAAGAGTTTTAATCCGGCCCTGACAAGAGACTCCAACGACAGACAGAAACAAAAGTTTAATTCTCTTTGTTCTATGTTCCATGAGAGGATGTAAGGGGGATAAAACTTATGAGAACAGTATGGACAGTGAGAACAGTATGGACTTTATTGGTTGTGAAAAGTTTCATAGAAATCGATCGCATATTCATTAAGTATTTTGCTGTAAACGTATTTTCTGATTTTTGCTATATTATTTCCGAATCTCAAAATTTTTAATCTAGAAACATGTTTCCAATTAATCTTAACATCTTAACTATATATATATATATATACACGGTTAGTCAGAACTCTTGGGCCAAACTTTAATGGGTGATAAATCACATCTAAACAAGCAATTTTTGTCATACAAAGCAGGGTCGTAACGCAAGAGGTGAACCGCTAGACGTCGCTGGCACTGAACGCAGCTTGCTAACCTTGAAACCTTGTTGCTAGGATTGCTGTTATTGTCGACGTCGTCCAAGATATGCAGGGTGTTTTCGCTACCGTGCGCCGCTCGCTACGTCGCAGGTGTGAAACCTGCATTACTGCTGGTGGTCGCACTTTTGAGCAGTTTCTGCAACTTTGTCCATGCATTCTGCAATTTTCGTCAGTAAAACGTACTTCGTGCCTACTTTGTCATTTTTGTGTTTTTTCTTTTCACGAGAGAGTCATCATTTCCTCATTTCATGAGCTACCACCTAGCGGTTCACCTCTTGCGTTACGACCTTGCTTTGTATGACAAAAATAGCGAGCTGCGCACGTTAGCAAAAACACCCGACATATCTTGGACGCGATAAGGCAGAACGTATGCCGATTCAGAAGTAATCTATCATGCCAAACGTCGTTTTATCGCCAGTTCTGGTTTATTCTGGCAACACCTGCAATTGGAGGGGAAAGACGAATTGTTTAATAAAGAATATTGTTCATAATTATTTGATTGCATATCAGATTGCGTAAGAGAATGTCGTTAGATACATTTGTCTTATCAAAGTATACAGTAGCATTTCAAATACTGGTTTGATTATTTATAAATCAAATAACAATCCGACTAATGTGGTTTTCAAGTAATACTATTGAAATACATGTATTTAAGAACTTTGTGCATACGGATTGTTTAAAATTAGTTAAAGAAATGTTCGACACACATACATATAATTTATTATTTGAATAAAACGATTCTATGAGAGATTTTGTAGTAAATATATGTGTAGAATCCGTATGTTATTCAATTTTTATATAGTACAAGAATCCGTAACGAAATTTGAAGATTATTTGAAAGGAGGAAATATTTGTCATTTTAAAAATGCAAAATTTGTAACATTTTAAGGAAATTTACTTGACATTTTTCAGTTTGTGGGAGCAATGTTGCTTTTCCGACACACATAGGAAAATGCAGTGTTTTTGAAGATGTGTTCTGCGGAACCCCTGGGGTTTTGCGACGTGATAGTTTCAAGAAAATTTTCTTAAAAAATTTAAATCGGGTAAAATTTTAATGCTTTTATACTTTTAAATTATTTTAATTTTAAATATTGTATTATTAAATAGAAGAATTTTAAATGTTATTGGAAAATAAATAAAAATATTTTCTAATTTAAATATGGTAAACAAATATCAAAATTAATTGCACTTTGCATTTAAAAATTCTCTGGTCAATTACATTTCCAGCAACTTACGCACGTGTAATCGTTCATTCAAATTAGTAATATATTTTACAATTATTTTTACGTCTAAGTTTGGCAAAATTGAAATTTTTAATACAAAAAATTATAAAAATATGAAAGAGCCTTTATGCAATGGAAAGTGATGTGTACACCTCAATTTCAAAAGAACTATTAAGTATTTCACACATTTTAGCACACTTATTTCATACAGTCATATGAATTATTGGAAAAACCAGAAGTTACATATTCAGACTAGGAAATATATATATATATATATATATATATATATATATAAATGAAAAGGTTGAAGTATAGAGTATAGAAGGGGAAACCAAATGCAAAGCATATAATGGTAGAGGAGGATTGCGACTCCTCTTTCCCGTTTAAAGCAGCTTTTACAGCCCGGGCAACGCTCACGGAACCACTGCATTACAATGGTTGATCCCCGAAATGTGCATAGTCAGAAGCACTCATACAAGGAGAGACAGAGCGACCGATAACGGAGGCTAAGAAGCGAACATATGAAAAACAAGAAACGGTGCGCATGTGCAAATTTCCATCAGATCTGCAGAAACTATCCCAATTCATTAAAGTCTCTCTGGAATGCATTGATAACATGTTTTTCGTTGAAAAAAGAATTATAATATTTTTTCAAGAAGTTGATAGGGAATTTCTTTTTGATAGCATCCATTACTATTCCTTTGTTACTTGAGATGCAATCTTTCATCAATGTGTTGCATATTATATTACGTTTGAAATGTCCCAATAGAATATTCCTAAATACATTTCTAGAAAGGTTCGTTTTCCAGTTGATGATCTGGTTTATTTTGATCTCGTAACTGGCTCTTTTGTCGTGTAAACAAGTATATATACCATACATTTTGTGGTATTTAATTGTGATATCCAAGAAATTTACAGATCCATCTTCTGTACCAATATTTTCAATCCAGACTGTTGGGATAAAAAGAGAAATCTATATCTTGTGAATTTTCATAATAACCATAAAGCACATCATCCACATAACGGAAATGTGGTATTTCATATATTAAATGAGTGCCCTTTTCAAATTTAGTAAGATAGATGTCAGCCAATATGGAGGAGCAACCTCCCCCCATTGGTATACCTTTAATCTGTCTGTAATAGTTTTTTCCGTCAAACAGAATATTTTCTCTTAAAACAATATCTACAAGATCCATGTATCTGCGATAGGTAATATAATTTTTTAAATTATATTCTTCATGAATTTCCTTTAATATCAGGTATAGTTGTGCAATATCAATATTATTAAATAGATCGAGAAAGTCATAACTCTTAAAACGGATGTTTTTATCACAGAATTTAAGTCTTTTTATGATATCATGGCTGTTCTTGATCATAACTGTGCCTTGTTTTTGAAGATGAGTCAAAACATGTTTCAGAATATTTAGCAATTTTAAATTGGCAATGGTCAAATAAGATCCGCAACCCACAGTGACAGTTCGGAATTTCACAGGTTCCTTATGCAATTTTGGTATTAAAACCAGATAAGGGAACTTAATATTTTTTATATCAATACCAATTCGTTTGTATAAGGCTTTGATTCTTTTAGCCAAAACATTTCCATCTTGTGGTAATGGAGCATACATATCTTGATCTTGGTAACAATTGCACAAATGTTCCACATAATATTTTTTGCATGTGAATGCAAAATTGGCCACTATTTTATCTGTATAAGTCAATACGTAGTTATCTCTGATATTTTTTATTGATCGTGGAATGGTTGCCACTGTGGTTTTAATTCTTTGTTTTTTGTAGTAATGGTGAAATCCATCTATTAAATGACTTTTCCATTCATTGAATGTATGAGTAGGTATACTGTATTTTACAGCTAGTCGGTAAATGAATAGGTCCAATTCGTTATTGAAGTCTTCATATATATTAGTAAAATCCTGTTCTCTAAACTTAGTACCTAATTTAAAAACATTTCTCAATTGATGATCGTTAATAAAATTCAAGTTACTGGTAATAATATGTTGGTGGTATGGGTCTCCATAAGTACTTTCTTTACATTCACAATCATCCACTTTATAAATTGTGGCATTTTTACAAATATGATTGTAGTTATACATCTTTATATCGTTGGTACAGACGTAACGATAAATCAATTTAACAATTGTGAAAGGGATTAGTAAATAATGGTTAACCCTTTCGGGACGGCGGCATTCCGGAGCTGTCGCGGCCCAAAGGACGACGCGCTTCGCTTCCGAACTGGTCGAAAAAGACGGCGCATTTTTTGCGCTAAGCTTAACTCTCGAAAAAAATTCACTAAAAATCACCTATTCAACACAGAAATCTACTTTTTACAGGAATAAAAGAAATATTTATGTTCTATTTGATGTATAATTTTCATACAAATCTGAATACAAAATACTCGTTAGTCGCTCCCATTCTTTTATCCGAAATAAACGAATAATTTCACTGCCTCTAAAACCCAAACAAAAAAATACTCTCTTATATTCCTATGATTCACCAACGAAATCATAACGCTGAAATAAAAATAAAAACCGAAACTCAATTATAAAATTGTTGATGCTACGAGAATTGCTCTGTTTGTTTATGTTACAAAATGATTTTCACCGCTCCAAATGGAGAAATAATTCATTCGATCCTCTTCTACCAAGGTCATGCCTCTGCAAAATGCATTGAAGTTAGTTCCATGGACAAGTAACGCCATCTAGTTCACAAATTAAAACGTTCTGCGTACTGGCACTTATGCGTGCCACTATTCGCTTGCGGTAAAATTTCCTCTGGCCCGAGTGAGTGCCACTCGTCCTTGAATGCATGTTCGCATCTGGCACCTATGCGTGCCGTTCGTCGCGAAAGGGTTAATATGTTTCAGAATAGAGTTGAATGGTATTCTGTCATAATTCTTATTTTTGAATGTAGTTATAAAAAATTCTTTAGTATTATATTTCTGTGTTTGAGGTCTTAAAGCAATATTATATTTACCGGCCTTTAGTGGCCTTAATGGCTATAATGTTGGATATGATCAAACTAAAGGCCGGTAAGTATAACTTACCGGCCTTTAGCCTTATTTGCTTTAAAACCTCAAACACAGAAAAATAGTACTAAAGAATGTTTTATAACTACATTCAAAAATAAGAGTTATGACAGAATACCATTCAACTCTATTCTGAAACATATTAACCATTATTTACCAATCCCTTTCACTATTGTTAAATTGACTTATCGTTACGTCTGTACCAATGGTAGAAATATGTATAACTACAATCATATTTGTAAAAATGCCACAATTTATAAAGTGAATGATTGTAAATGTAAAGAAAGTACTTAAACCGTACTATGAACTCGTCGGAATTCGATTTCGTTACACTTTGATGGACAGGGGGGTGGAGTTAAGGCGGAACCTCACTGGACCAATCGAAATCAATAGTTAATACGAAGGAAGTGCTTTATAAACACTTTTTTTTACCGATTATCTTTTCGCAGATGAAGAATATTTTGATTACTAGAACTGTGTGATTTCGATTGACAATAATATTAACCATAATTGCCTTTATTATAACTAAGCAAAAGGTTGGAAAAGAAATACATTTTTTAAATGAATTACTAAATATTAAATGTACTAAATGCTTTTGATATCAATTTTCAAGAAAACTATATTATACTTGTTTTCCAAGTACCGAAAAAGGAAATACACCTATTAAAGGAATATATTACCTAAAGTTATTAATAGTTTGCTCATCTAAAAGATAAAACTAGGATTAATATATTATGGTTTGGTTTTGATGTGAATGACACAGAAAAGCAAATTAAGAATATTTTAACAGTTTTTGTTAAGCTGTTGACATTCTTTCACATTTAAGAAATGCATTTTAAATGCCAGAGTTTTTGCTGTATATTCTTATTTTTTGTGTTGTACTTACTTTTACAAATTTAAAAAATACAAAATTTTTCTGAAAATGTGATGCGTAGTAAAATATATATCTTGTACTTGCTTTTAGTATTTGAAAAGTATTGGGGGGGGGGGGGGGGGTCCTTTCACAAAATAATATGAAATTCATGTAAAATGCTTAGGGAAAATCTATTTGAGTTTTTCTCAAGTATAAACAACATAGAGAAGCGAATGTCATTTACAAAAGTAAAACACGAATAAGCAAAATTATAATATTAAAGAAAATGAAATATATTTAGCAAAATGTTATTTTTTTTTTCCTTAAATAATTTAACCTGAACAAAATTTTACATCTGTGTGTGTTAATGATGATCTAGCTCTCTACGGACTACAGGAAAATTAATTTTAAAGTAAACATCATCTATCATAGTAAAAAATGTATATTTCATCTTTGGTTGGTATAAAGTATACTTAACTAAAGTATAAAAAATTTTCAAATTAACTTCAAAATAAATTTTTATGAAAACGTAAACTTAATAATTTATTAAAGTTAAGTAATTTGAGGATAAAACTTTAAACAGAAAGCTCTGCATGTTTAAAGTGTTGCTGGTCGGATTTGTACTTAATTTCATAAAATTCGCTTCCCTAAATTTTTTTAGTTTTTAACAAATTGCCTCCAGCATCATATTTACTGTCCTGGGGATCATCCCTGGTAGATTATGAACGTAAACCCCTAGATCGTCCCTGCCAGTGGAAACCAAACTGTTTTGGTGACCATAAGGGACAACTCAGTCAGCTTATCGTAAACCTACATGATACGTTTAGCCGGACAGAGTTTGCATTTATTTTTAAAAAATGCGTTTCTCCGGATTTCTGGATAATTTCTTAGCATTTCACTTAGTGACTTAGTTCACCTACCGTAAATCCACATGAGAGGTTTCGGGTCAACCCGGGTACTTACTTAGTTTTAAAAAGTTTGGGTCAACTGAATCGCAGTTGATAAGTTTGCCAACATCTGATCTACTGTCTGAAGGGCCCCAAATTACCACTTAGTCCGTTTATATCTATATGCAAGGTTTAGGTCTAACCGGAGGAAATTTGTGTTAGTATCTTTCTTCCTTTACAGGGGTTGATTATTTTTTCCTCCCTCTAAACTTTATTTTACCAATAATTTAAAGGTTTATGTACTTTTTCCTTGTTTTATTTTCAATCTCATAAAAGCTCAAGATTTCATTTTTAAAATCAGTTTCCTTCGTTTTCGTGGGCGGGTGAGGGACTCTTTTTCGACCCGTGTGGGTATGTTTATGGTTGTTTTTTTCAATATCTGATACCCGCTAGCGAAATTTCACATTAAACGTTCTAGCTCTGTTTAAATTACTCTTAACTTGCCTTGTCGCAGTTCTTTTTTAACCGTTGTTGAGGACGCATACTGTTCTTTTGACCTGAAGACGGGGGCTTACAACGCCCGCAAAACAATTGTCGTCACTTAACTTGTTTTATTCAAGCAAGTTTCGTTTGTTATTTTTTTTTCAAGCAGTAGTTTTACGTATTATAATATTCCCACACAAAGCTAACTAGAAAGTCTTCCTAGTTAGCCTTGAATCCCTCACTCTATTGAGATCAGCGCCTCTAACCGCCGCTATTTCGTGAACAAATCCTAGCTTATTATGAATCGATTTTTTTATTATCAGTCGATACTGCAGACGTCATTTCATTTCCTGCACAGATTCTTTGTTTAGCAAAATTAAGTGGCAACACAACATATTCCAGTCTCTCAGTTTTCGCGGGTTTATTGTTTTTGTATTGTTTTACCTTTTCAGCATAAGATTTTTTAAAGAATTTTTTGTGTTTTTGTTCAGGTTATTGTGGAAACTGTTTTCGCACATTACTTTTGCTATGTCGAAGCCGAAGACAATATTAGATTTTTTTAGCAAAAGTCCTGCTGCGAAATCCCCCACTTCGAATGCGAATCCCAAAAAGTCAAAATACCAAGAAACTTTAATATCTACTCCAAAATCTATTTCTGCCAAGAAAAAGACACCCCAACAAAAGTCAAAGCGCAGAACGCTAGGTTTGTTAATTCCATAGAAAGAATTTACATTCCTTATATTAAAATCACCGTGCTGGAATGACAGGGCTGGTTGAAAGAACATTTTTTATATTTTGGATGTATATTTTGTTTCATTCTCATACCAGGACCACTAAAAGTCCAAATTTACTGGGTCGATTTGATAGTCCCAGTCATGTAGCTTGAATTATATGACCAACTGGCTAATAACTTCCAAACTTGGCTAATAAACTTTTGTGTACTTGTAACCAGTGTTGTTAGTAATTTTCTGCCATAAGCCCTTTTGCAAGGCCAAAAAGCAGCGAGTAAAATTGTAACTATCCAATTGAGTAGAAAATGGAACAAAAATATTATCAAAATAATTTTATATTGAATATTTTTTTAATTTTATATGTAGAGAAAATTTAGGTAGTAGTAGATTGTGCTTAAGTCAATGGCTAGTAATAAGTCAGGATTGGCTTATTACTAGTTACTGACTTAAGCACAATCTAACTTGACCACTGGCTTTAGTCTTACTAGCCATTGGCTACCAAACTTCAGAATCATAATTTAAGCTATACCCAGTTTGCTCCTGTTTACATCATATTTAATGTGGTACAACTGACAACAATTTAGTTTATTTTGAAATTGCATATATGTATTTGCAAATATAGTTTTCATTGTGTTTGGAAAGCCTAGAAATGTTATGCTTAAGGGTAAAGTCAGGAAATTTGTATGTTCATTATTTTAACTATATTCTGTATCAGAAACTTGCACAAATTTATTTTTTAGGGCAGTAGCATAACTGGGAACTTATTGGTATTATGTGTGTAGTTCTTATATTATCTCTGTGTGCAAGCAACTGATCTGCACTGTGTATATATTGGTGAATATATATATATATATATATATCTTTCTCAAAAAGAAACACAATTTGAATTAAACATAAATTAGCTGTAGCAAATAAATAGTTTGTTTTGAAAATCAACAACAACAACACAACACTAGATAGGGCGCGGTAGCCCATTGGTTAGCACGCTGGAGTTGCACTCGGTAGGCCCGGGTTCGATTCCAGCCACTGCCAAAACTGCCGCCGTGTTCACGCGGAGTACGATCACGTTAAACATGTGGGTCCGTAAGTCCTTCCGAGAGGTTGGTGGTAGGGGAAGGAGGGTACGGTCCCTGTGGATGCCTCCCCCACTGGTTTCCGGTCCAAATTGGGTGGCACTTCCCGGCCGTCCAAACAGTTACCTTACACCTTTTCTGGTAGGTTGGACGGTCTGGGTCTCAACAACAACAACACAACACTAGATCGGGGCTCTGTAGCCCATTGGTTAGCACGCTGGAGTTGCACTCGGTAGGCCCAGGTTCGATTCCAGCCACTGCCAAAACTGCCGCCATGTTCATGCGGAGTACGATCACGTTAAACATGTGGGTCCGAAAGTCCTTCCGAGAGGTTGGTGGAAGGGGAAGGAGGGTACGGTCCCTGTGGATGCCTCCCCCACTGGGTTCCGGTCTAAATTGGGTGGCACTTCCCGACCGTCCAAACAGTTACCTTACACCTTTCTGGTAGGTCGGACGGTCTGGGTTTCAACAACAACAACACAACACTAGATCGCCGGTCGTCCAAATAGTTGCTCAAGTCCTCTGGATGAGTCGGACGGCCTGGGTTTTCTACACAACACTAGATCGGGTCTGTCACGTGGTCTGGGTTTTCAACACTTCAACACAACGCTAGAAATTATTAAGAATTTTAAATAACTATGCATTCAAGCAGGTATTAAAAAAATAAATAAAATCCCCCCCATTGTATCGGTAAATTATGTAATTAAATTATAAAAAGGTTTGACTTGTATTATTAGACTTTGTTTTGAAACTTACTTTGATAATGCAGATTTTAATAAATTGTAATGGATAATTTGACTGATAATAGATTAGCTAATAATCTAATGTAGTCAAAGATTTTTGAAACTGGATTTAATCGATTCTTTGAGGTTTTTTTTTTTTTTTTTTTTTAATTAAATATATAAACTTTTAAGATTGAGGATTGAATATATGTTTTATCATTTATTTCTGTTAGCAAATGAACTATTGTTTTTGTGTTACTTTTCTAAATACCTGTTTCTTCCTTTAATAGAGATTGATGATGATGATCACTACACTGTTGAAGATGAAGAGGTATGTTTAAGAAAGTTACTTGAATACATAGAAATACATTTCATGAATACATAGTTGTAAATTATGTTAAAAAATGACTTTTTAAAGATATGAGCAAATAGTTATTATACTAATTACATTCCCTACATACATAGTAAATGTATAAAGAAAGTATTGTGACAAGGTCATGAATTTGAGTTTTCGATGGAAGAGCATGTTCCAAGCATCTCAGAACTTAAATTGAATATTTTTGAAGTTCTGTCTGTAAGTGTGTGTGTGTGTTTGTGTATGTTTGTATATCTGTGAGTTTGTGGATGTGTTATCTCATGAATGAATGGAGCTTTTTGGACATAATTTAGAATGATTATTGTAATCTGTGAATACTGGAACCCTGTGATAAAATGTTTGCACCCCCAAATTTTTGAATGAATTTTTAAAAAAATCAGCACATTCAATTATGTTAAATAAATAGTCATTTTGTTCATTCATTTTCATTATTTCTTAATCTTGTATTCTAAACTGAGTGACATGAACTTTATAACTTTAACTTAAACCATTATTGAAATATTGCATATTTTTCAAATAAATGTATCTAAAAATTACATAATAAACAGCAGTAAGTATCATCAAATATGTAACACTTAGCGATAAATTTGATGGTCTTGGCAACTAATTTTATGAAATATCACAACTCTGTGACTTTCTTAATATGGTGCAAAATCGATGAAAATGTTGCCAAATTTGCAAAATTGATCCCAAAAGGATAAATTAATTTTTAACATTTTTATAGAATGCTGTATATTGCTTCGCAAATGTGAGCAATAACTGTTAAGTTATATTTGTATTAAATATAAATATCTTCAAAATAATTTTACATGTTGTCATCCAGAAAAGCACCAAATGTCAGTGTACTTTACAACATAAAAAAATTGTACCATGGGCCATCATTATTTCACATTGAAATAAGTAAAGTACCCACATTATGTAGGGAAAGTAATATGCAATGCACATCAGATTTTGTTTTATTTATGTATGTACACAAGGATAGAGGATACATATTTTTGTCATAAATTTTTCCAAATATAAAAATATATAAAAATATATATGAAAAGGTATATATAAAAATATTATAATAACTAAGGTCCCATAGCCATTAATAGCTTATCAAATGTTTTTCATCCTCACCTGCTTCAAGGAAGAAAAGGAGAAGAAGTCAATACAGAAATTTATTTAAAATGCAGCTCTAAAGCTTTACTTTTGATATAAAAAAAAAAGTTGTGTCTAGTATTTTTAAAAACTGAAGTGAAAAATTCAGAAAAAGGAAAATGAAACAATATGCTATAGGCGTAGATATTTCCCCCTACCAAGAATTTCAGAAGTTATTGCCAATAAAATTACTTTTGCTGGGTCACACAGATAATTGGCAAAATATGAGAAATTGATCTAGACCAGTGATTAGTAGGATTGATGACCCATTGGTCAAATTTGGTCCTCAAATCCTTTTAGTAGCCTTCAAGCTATCTGGATTAAAAATAAAATTTTGCCAGAAAAATAACAAAAAATACTCATGTTTAAAAATTTAAACCTAATTTAATCATATCAGCGAAGGAGTGTCAGTAATTTCTTCTATCTATATATATATTATAAAAAGGAAAAAGTCTTATAACTCTTAATATGCAATCACTTCAATGGGATAGTAAAATTCTATTTATAATTGGATTTGTTACATACATATAACTAAAATTATTATTCATCACATCACCTTCTTTTAATCAATTTTAAGGCTTTTTCGGCTTGTCAGAATAGATCAGATGATGTGACAGCGAAGATACAAAAACACTGTACTGCAGGTTACAGCATGGTACTACATGGTAATGCATCTTTTGTAATATCCAGAGCTCATTACAGTAATTCTAACTAGAAATGCAAATTGCAATATATTCGTTCAATGTTCATTCACTCAAAACCAAAGTGTAGTGAAAATATTGTCTACCAGTAAAATTTCAGAGCTTCATGCTGTATGGCTTAACCTTTGAGTGGTAACAGTGAGTAAAATTGAATTCAACCAAGAATGTAAATATGCATTATAACGTTCTTTCATCTATAAAGAATTGAAATTGATGTGTAATAATAATCTTTTTTCACTGAATTAGCTGCTATTTTTGCTTCCAAACTGGTAGAAATGAACAATACATGATTTTTTATGCAAGGATTTTAATATTTCAATGAATGTTGTGACTTATTTACCTTGTCTATTATCAAAAAACACATTAATCAATGATAAAAGTACAATAATGCAACTTGTGCCCTGCAACAGGCTATGCAAGCAAGAAAGTGCTCAACTGGTCACTACTTTACCATGCATAGGTCTTGGATGTTTGGTTATTTGGTTATTGTTGTACGTCTGCATGGATGATGAGATGGCCATAGCAAATAAAATTCCTTGCTATAATGACTTTAGAATTTTTCTGATAAAAGTATTTACTTTGAACTAATAGCAATGCAGGGTATTATATTACAATTTTCAAAACCCCACAATCAAAAACAATTAGCACCCACAATTATCAAAAAATTAATGGCCAGGCTTATAAGTTTGAAGAAAATATTTCTACCAGAAAAATTCTAAAATCCTTGCTTTAAGGAGTTTTGTGCTGAGTGGTTATCTCAACGCCTGTCCTTTAATGATGAGGTGGTGAAGAGATGATAAGTTAAGTGCTTTCTTGCATTTATTTAAGTGTTCTGATTTCCTTGGAAGCTTGTTGTTGCTCATGTGAATAATAGTCAAATTTTGCAACCAAATAAAACTAATGTGTACATGATAAATACAATATAACTATTTTATAGGTAAAATCAGTTTCAAAACCAAAGCGGAAAAGAATCGCTATTGCCTCTGAGTCTGAGGATTCAGCAGATGAGTATAAACCTGGAAAGGATGAGGTCAGTGACGACAGTGAATCTATGCCCTCTGAGGTATCTGAAGATGATGATAGCCCTAAACCAAAGGTTTGTTATTTGTTTTAATGGATACACATATGTTATGAATATTTATGTTTGAATATATTTAAAACTGGTTTTAAAAAATATCAGGCAATGTTTTGGATTTTGCTCTTTAATGTTTCTAGCATAACACGAGTGATTTCATTGACGTTTTCATAAAAAATGATATTTAAAAGTATCATATCTTTAAGACAGAAAAGCATATTCTTTTCAAAGCAACCAGTTGTATGTTTTTAATTCACACAAAATTCTAAATCTAATAAGCAACAGGTTTATGTATAATTTATGTAACTGCAAAATTTCATGAGAAATAGGCTGACAATTTTAGAGCTAAAGTGGATATATACATTGCACAAATGTCATGCTGAAAATAGTTGATTTGTGTTCTACTGTGTCCAATATGTAAGTCCATGGAAAATTAAATTTTTGTCTCCATTTCAAAACTCTCCCAAATACATATTTTTATATTGTAGGAAAAGTAAAAAAATATTAAAAGAAACATCTGCTATTGCCGAATTTTTTGTCTCCCTAAGAGAGTTTAGAACATCCAGGAAGTTTGCCATGTACTGCTTGGAAATATAAGCTGAGAAAGGTGTAAAATTCTCTGAAAAAAGGTGCTCTAATGTAAACTGAGAAAGGTGTCAAATTCAAATGTTATGCTATTTTTATTATCAGCGAGTTTTGATATAATTTATACCAAATTCTGACTGAACTTGATGTTAGGTATCCAATTCATGACCCTTATATGAATATATTAGAAATTGTACTCTATGTTTCCTGAGAGTTAAAACAGGATAGGTAAAGCAGGCTTATATAATAAAGGGAAATGTCTGTGTAGTCTGTAGTGAGAAATCTAAGTATTGTATGACCATGAAATTTGGTATACAGGTACTTCAGGACCCAAATAGGCGCACCTGTGTATTACTTCTTAAATTAGTTTTTTAGTTATTTTATGTTTTACCCTGATTTACAACAATTTTGGCCAATATTCATATGAATCAATTTCTTAGCGACCAGAAATATTATCAGAGTTTCCATCGTGACACCGTCGGAAAGATTGAAAAGCATTATTTCCAACAATGCTTAAATTGAATCTGTAGAACAATTCCTTCATACTTATATATTTAATTTTTAAAAATACTTTGAAATTTGCATTTTTTATTTGATCTGATATATATATATATATATATATATATATATATATATATTGTTGCATCCGAAAAACAAAGATTTGCGTGCAATTCTATAATTTGGCTATAAGTTCCACATATATATGAGCATTCTAACACAAAAAGAACTATTTTTTATTTCATTAGTAATTTTAATTTTTGAAATCTTTTAAGTGATTGCATTCAGTCATCGCAATAGACTGTCTACTCTCGCACTTCAATATAGATTCCATGTACCTCTTTTCTGGATCAGATCCATTTTAACTAGGGGTAAGTGGATTGTGCATAATGGGTGTGTTCTTGGCATTTCGGAAGAAACTTACGGTTGAATCTTTTATTATTATTTTATTATTATTTTTTACTTTGCAGATAGCTTGCTTGATGAATTGAGTAGTAACAGAATTTATTTATGACCCATGGAATGTCAGTAATAATTTCTAGTATAAATAAATAAAATTTTTTTAATTAATATAAGTAACAATGAAAATTACATGTAATTCCTCCATGTAACAGTCGTGATACAACCCCTCCCCACAAATTACAAAACCCAAACCTGTTATTTGCGTAAACCATGTTTTACATTAAAATCTACCAACAGACACAATTTAAATCTTAAATTTAACACAGTTAAACCAATTTTATTGGCCATATCTTTCATAAACAACATAATTTTTATATTTCCAATAAGTAATTTCCCACTACTTAAATAATACAGATCAATTTCCAAATTGTCTGTTTTGAACAAAAATTATTCCTCCGACACAAATAAATGAAAATACACTTTAAATCAAAAAAGTTCCTTTAAACCCGAAAATTATTGCTATCTTAGTGAATTTTTATCCAATTTCTGTCAAATTTTAGCACAATACTCATAATGATAATATAAGAAAGAAAAATAGGATGACATCTTTTGATTTCACAAATTTCAAAAATTGAAAAATATAAATGCATTTGATGTGATCAGCTGATGAAAAACTTCAGACTAAATGTCTGTCAAATTGCTAAATTATCTGCAAATTTGTGGCAGTGAAGAAGGAATATATTTAATTTGAGAAAATGGTGGAAAATCATAATTTTTTTACTTAAAAAATATACATAACTAGAAAACTAATTCAAATTAAAAACAATAATGTCGAGGTGCACCTTCCTGGGTTCTGAAATACCGATGTACCAAATTTTATGGCCATACAACACCCACTACAAACAGATACACCGACATTTTCCTTTATTAACTAAGATATGTCTTTATACTGTAAGGAATTTATACCGAGTCAATTCTTTATTATATATGTTCTTTAAGTTTTTATGGGGTTTTAACAATGTTTTAACAATATGTCCGCTTTTAACAAAAATAAAATAAAATTCTGTTGCATGAATTCTCACATGACTACACCATGACGGTTCATTTTATATCCTGGGCAATGCTGGGTACATTTTCTAGTGTATATATACAAATTTTTTTTTATAGGGTGCCTTGAGCAAAAGAAAAATTCAATTAGAAAAATGTTGTACTGTATACAGTAACTAGTCTAAAAAAGACCATTTGCAATTATATGGAATATTCTATGATTTATTGGTTATTAAAAATAAATCTGGAATTTTTTTTTCTCTATAAATACAGGGTTAACTATAAACAAAATTGGGCAGATATGTTTTATGCAAAGTCTAATTTCAATGTTTGTTGAGTCTGCTTGTGCAGCATGAGTCAACAATTGACTGAAAATCAACAAAGTGAGAAAAAAATCAAATTGAGGAAGCATCTTATTCTAATGTTTCCTATTTCGTTAGTTGTTTACATTACTTCTATCATGAATATTGCAGATAATTGCAGCTGGTTTTTGTACCAATTTCTCCACGGAAACATGATAATTTGTTTAAAATAAAATGCATTTATAATTGATCAATAATTATCTATTTTAAATGCATATACATCTCAATACATTAAAAAATAAATTAAATAGCAAAAGTTGGCAAAATCATGTTTTTTTAGGAGATGACCTAAAAAAATTATAAAGGACCTAAATTTCGGAGGGGGGGGGGGGACTACACTCCTGTGCTGAACACAGTGACACAATTACTATTTTTATTTTCAAAGCCAGCTTCATAAAAATGTTTTTTCAGCAATTGCACAGTTTTGGGGTGTTTCTTACTAGCAAGAAAACCTGAAATGTATGATATTACTCATTATTTTAATCAATTTTCTCATTTAAAACTATATTATATGCATACTTTAATCATTTTTATGATTAGCAATGCAGAATTGAATTGCTATTTGCTAAAATTACTACTTTTAGGATGCCTACCTACGAAATTAGGAGTATTTTGGGCCTCTTGATATCAACATGTTTTGAATATTAATACATTGATTACTCTGTAAGTCAAATTTAGTAGTTTAAGAAACTCTGCTGTTTAGGTAAATAACATTTCTTAAGACCATGTATTTTCTATTCAATAGACACAGTTGATATCTAAACTAAGCAATGTGTATTTTAAACATAATTTGAGATTTACAGCAACATTGATTGAAAATGAGCATAGGTCCCTAACCAGATTGGGTTGAATTATTTATGAACACCAAAAAAGCTATGACAATCCTATCTCTATTGTACATTGCACTTTATATTTACCAGTAGACTCTTTCCTTACCAAGAACAGTTTACTTAATGGGATATGCATCCTAATTTTTAAATAATCAGAGTTCCTTTTATGGTTTTAATATCACGGATGAGTATCTTAGCATTTTAAAACAAACACCATGCAAAAATTCCTATTAGAACAAAAGTGATCTCTAGAAATGTATAGAATGATATACTATTATGTGTTTTGCATCATTAAGTTTTTAATTATTAATTTTATCAGTACAAAATAGGATAAAATTAAATGTTTGCAAGAAACATTTTTTAAAATAAAAAAACACATAATGTTACTGCTTGCATAATATTTTTTTTTTGTCAAGATTTATGCAGCCATTATGTTGAAATTGTGCGTGGAATCAAAATGATGTTTTGAGAAAAAAGACATTGAAAATTGTGCTGGACCAAACTTTTTGTACGCTAAAGGTATTTTCTAATGGCTATAACTTTTGTTTAGTTTCAAGGAATTTGTTGTAAAATGTTAGTAAAATTTTTAATCTTAAGTCATAAAAGAAAAACCGACTTTTGAAAATTTGAATGATACATATCACCTTAAAAGAGAATAATTTTCATATATAACATTCCTTCTTTATTTTGCATAAAAGTGTTTAGTTAGGAATTATATAATGTTTTATCTCATTTTTACAAATGTCCAGAGTTCAGAATATGCTTAACATTTAATATATACTTTAAGTGTTGAGGATAATTGATTAAATTTTGATTACTTGTCTATACATTAAAACAGTTTATAAAATTAAAAACATTTGATTTTTTTGTTATATTTCTGATAAGAGCATTTTTATTTATTTTATTTTCTTTAGAAAACAAAGCTTTCTAAAACTGCAATTTCTCCTGCATTGTCATGCTTCAAAAATCCCAAAGCATCTCCTAATGGATTTGATAGTCCTCCGATTTCAACGCCTAACGGAGTGAAAGAAAATAGAAAGAAAGGACATTCACCTGAGACTCCTAAAAGCACTCCAAAACTAGGAACTCCTGTTTCCAGAAAAGTATGTGTACTTGTTTCTGTTATGTTGTCCTTACTTTGAAATATTTTGTTATTGTTTGTTACCTCCATAGTTCAATATAATGTTTCTGTACTTAAAAACTGGACACTTATGTTCGGGTTTCTGTTTTCAAAATATTTGGACACCTGTCCAAGACTCGTAATTTTTTTTTTTCCCTTCAAAAACGAACCACTAACAAATTTCTAATGTTTAAATAAAAAATGTATTTCAGTGTCTATTTAAATTCAATAAATGATTTGGAGCTAAAATTTAGGGGTGTCTGGTATTCAAATACATTTTAAAATATTGGTGCAATTTTGATTTCTAAAAATATTATAGTGCCCTACTCATTTTTAACACTTTATAACATAGTTGAAAAGTGTTTATGACTTTGTTCATTCTGTCTGTCTGTCCATTAGCATGATAACTGCCGTAAAAATGACTTTATCAAAATGAAATTTTAGTACAATGTTGTTTAGACAGTCTTTGAGACCTATGGGAATATAAATGAATAATATCACCCAATTAGTTTGGGTTGAACCCTGGTTGAAAAATTGAAATACATTGAAACCTGTGGGACCTAATTTTTCAAACATTTTTTAAGCAAATTTAATATTCACAAATTTGGTTTGAAAGTTTTAGGAAATATTCAAATTATCCCATAAAATATATAAAAATAATTTCAGCAAAATATATTCAGTAGTTTTTAAAATAAAAATTAAAATAATTACACCCTTTATATGAAGAGACCACATGACCATTATATGAAGAGATTGTGAGTGACCCACTTCAATATAAAATATGGCATCCATCTTGTGTCAAAATCTTAATTTTTTAAATTCTTTTTAATTCATATTTAGTGTTGTATCTGCCCTAAAACCGTTTTATTTTTGCTTAAATTCTATGCATCTACATACTGAAATAATGCAATTACAATATATTTGAGTTTAAATGATCATCAAACTTTGATTATATCTACAACAAAGCCTAATTTTCACTTATGGAGAATGTAAACACCAAAAGATGTAGAATTAGTTGTATAAGAATTGCTGCATTTCTTTAACGCAAAATTGTTTAGCTCATGGAGTCTGGAATATAGCTGATATAAATGAAACATTCATTGATTTTACACAGAAAAGAAGATTTTTTCAATGAAGTTTTAAGCATAGAGTTAAATTACTTGTACCTCTATGGTTTTAAGTTTTTAAATAAAATAAATTATTATAGTATTGTGATGAAAGAAAGGAATAGAAAAAAAGTTTCTGAATGGAATGCTGCTTTTATAGAGAGAGCCAGGCGATTTATATTTCAATGACGTCATTTGAATAAAGTTCATTTGTTTTCGATGAAGTTTTCAAGTTTAATAAATTAGTGTAGTATTATGATAATTTTAAAAATATTACCAAGGAATGTATCGCATTTTAGAGATGCTTAAACCAGGCAATTTATATTTCAATGCCGTCATTTGAATGAAATTTATTTTTTTCGATGAACTTTTAAGTTTTCAAATATAATAAATTAATGTAGTATTGTGATAATTTTAAAAATATTATCGAAGAATGCATCGCATTTTAGAGATGTTTAAATAAAATTGCATTGAAGTTTGAAAGTGTTTCATAATCAGTGCTTTATGCATGATTGATCTTTCTTGTTAATGTTATCTATTTGCTTAGGGTTTAACTCATTTATTACAATTTTAAAGTAAATATATTTTAAGGAACAGATGTGCATAAAATATTTTACTCAACATTGTACTGTAAAAAATTACAATTTTTGGTGCTAAAGAGAAATCCTCTAAAAATGAAACTGATAATTGGTTTTGAAAGCTTAAAATGTAAATCACAATATTTATTTGAGAGGGAGAGGGCAGGATCATGGTAATTTAAATAAATTAAAAATTCTGGAGTCTTTTCAGTTTTTGAAAATGATTGTATATTGCACTGTCTACTTAAAATATATTTTATTTGTGTTTAAAGTTCAACTCATTTATTACAAATAAATAGAGATGTGGATTTTTCTGAAAATTTTTAAATTATTCTCAATATTATGTTTCAGCTGGAATATGTTCAGTTAAGGTATTTATCCTACAGCTACACTTAAACATATGTTACTTAACAAGGCTAAGGGTTTAAATTTGGAAATATATATATATATATATATATATATATATAAATAAAAATATATGCATCTTATTTAATATTCTTATTATAATTTCTTATTTATATATACTGCAGTTAGTGGCTACAATTTAATATTTTCCTTAAATAGTATGCACATGCTTTTAAAAAGTTATAAAAAATTCTATTTTAAGATTTTTTTAAATTTACAAATTTAAAACATTGCACAAAAGGAACAGCATGGAAAATAATTTAAAATTGTTAAATCTAACAGAATCATAAATAATTTACTCTTTTTTATAGGTATAAAAATAAATTAAATATAATATTATAAAAAAATTAGATAATGATTATAATTGAAAAATACATTTTTAGACACTTACTAATAATTCAAAGGGAAGCCTTTCTACCACTTTCTTAAAAAATAATAAAATAAAACAATAAGTACTCAGTTTATTATATGCATAAAAAATATATTAAATATGTAAAAATATTACATATGACAAATTAATTTAAAAAAATTATTATAATTAAGCACTTGCCAAGTTATTGCCAAGTTAGATGTGCATGAAATATAAGTTAATTTGGTATTTTGAAATAATTTGCACATTGTCATCCAGAAATATACCAAATGTTAATGCACAATTCAATGTTAAAAACAGTGTATTGTGGATCTTGTACATTATTGTTTCATTGTGAAAAAAAGTGAAATATCTCCATTATGTGACGAAAGTTATATACTGCCCATATCAGATTTTTTTACCCTGCCTATGGTTGACAAAATTCTATTCAGAGATTACAGGGAAGCAACTTCTGCACTGGGTTGAGCACTTTCTTTTCTTGCATAACATTGGTTATATTTTATTGAAAGCATTATAGCATGCAATTAAATTTGTATTTGCTCAAAACATTTTATTAGAGTGAATGTTAAAGAGAATATTTTTTGCAATTTTATATGTTAAACATATTTGTTGCAATGTCAGGTAGACTAAGGCAACAAACATGTTTGTTAACATAATAAATAATTTTCATCACACATAAAACATTTCTCTTCTAAAAACTAAAAAGAGATTTTTAAAATATCAATTTAAGTATTTTTTAGAACAGTTTTTTTCAAATTTCGAAATATGAGTCTCCTTATATTGCTCCCTCTACGTAAGTTGACCTTGACCCCTTCAGAAAATTCCTTGTGTTAATTTTTTTTATATATTGATTATATAATTGCAGATGCATTTTAATGCAATTATTATTTTTTTAATAAAAAATGATGAACAAGTTATGCAATGTTGTTATTTATGTTGTACTGGCAAGTAAACTTTGAGCTGAAATTTCTTATCCTGACCACTGAATTTCAATATTCATCCAATATCTTTCCTATCTTATCCTTACGCTAAAAAGAGTATGTTGTTGTTGTTGAGACCCAGACCGTCCGACCTACCAGAAAGGTGTCAGGTAACTGTTTGGACGGCCGGGAAGTGCCACCCAATTTAGACCGGAACCCAGTGGGGGAGGCATCCACAGGGACCGTACCCTCCTTCCCCTACCACCAACCTCTCGGAAGGACTTACGGACCCACATGTTTAACGTGATCGTACTCCCTGTGAACACGGCGGTAGTTTTTGGCAGTGGCTGGAATCGAACGCTAAAAAGAGTATGTGGCTTTTTTTACAGGGTCGACTTTTTATGAGGATGAAATTTCTTTTGTAGAAAAGGAGAATAATTTTGTAAAAATTCAGAATAATACAATTGAAAACTAGCAAATTGATTACTTTTATTTCTTATAGACAGATACTGTATATTTTTATAAACTACTTTTTTCGTATAACATGGTCTTTCTTAATATTTTTTTAGGCGTGGCGTCCATTTTGGAATTTTCTAGAGTTCCTTTTTCAGACATGGAATTATATGCAGGATTTGTTTTTAACACTTTACAACTTAGTTGAAAAGTGTTTATGACTTTATTCATTCTGTCTGTCTGTTCGCACGATACTGCTGTAAAAATGCCTTTATCAAAATTGTAATTTTAGTATGTTGTTGAGACGGTCTGTGTGATATATGGGAATGTAAATGAATAATATCACCCAATTAGTTTTGGATTGAACCCAGGTTGAAAAAATGAAATACATTCAGCCCTATGGGACCTAATTTTTCAAACGTTTTTTAAGAGAAGTGAAAATTCAGAAATTGCTTTGAAAAATTTAAGAAATATTCAAATTATCCCATAAAATATGTAAAAAGAATTTCAGCAAAATGTGTTCGCAAATATTCAAATTATCCCATAAAATATTATAAAAAAAATTTCAGTAAAATATGTTCGCAGATATTTCAGCAAATAGTTTTTTAAATAAAAATTAAAATAATAATGGCACCCATATAATATGAAGAGGTCACTTGACCCCTTCAAAATAAAATATAGCATCCATCTTGTGTCAAAATTGTGATTTTTAAAGTCTTTTTTAATTTATATTTAGTATTGCATCTGTCCTAAAACTGCTTTATTTTTGCATTTTTTCTGTGCATCCATACTCTGCGCCAAAGCAGTTACAATATTTTTGAGTTTAAATGATCATTAAACTTCGATTATTTCTACAACGAAGCTTAACTTTAATGAATGTAAAATGTAAACAAGTGATTGTAAGATGAGTTGTATAAGAATTGTTGAATTTTTTTCACTCAAAATTATTTAAATCTGGAGTCTTGAATAAAAATGTATAAATGAAATACTCACTGCTTTTACATAGAGAGCCAGACAATTTATATTTCGATAACGTTATTTGAATAAAGTTTGAATGATGTTTTAAGCATGGAGTTAGAAAGTTCTTTTACCTGTATGGTTTTAATTGTCCAAGTAAAATAAATTATTGTAGTTCTGTGATAATTAAAATAATATCGCCCTGAATGTATTGTATTTTAAGAGATGTTTAAATAAAATTACAGTTGGATAGTGTTTTATAATCAATGCTTTATGCATGGATCTTTCTTGTATTTATATTTAGTGTTGCATCTATCCTAAAAGCACTTTATTTTTGCATATTATCTGTGTTTCTAAATTCTGTACTTACTTAATTACAATATTTTTTATTTTAAATGATCACTAAACTTTAATTATTTCTACAATGAAGCCTAATTTTATCGTATGCAAAATGTAAACAAAACAAGTGATTGTAAGATGAGTTGTATAAGAATTGCTCAATTTATTAACGCAACATTATTTAGCCCTGGAGTCTGGAATATAAGTGATATGAATGGAATATTCATTGATTTTACTTAGATAGAGAAACAAGCGATTTTATAGCATTGCCTATTTTTAAGAAGTTTTAAGTTTCCAATTATTGTACTATGATAATTTTAAAAATATCACCCCCGAATGTATCGCATTTTAGAGATGTTTAAATAAAATTGTATTTCAGTTGGAAAGTGTTTTATAAACAATGCTTTATGCATGATTAATCTTTTTTGTTGAGATATAACACCTTTCAAGGGTTGGAAAATACCCAATTGTTTTTAGACAAACTTATTGTATATGTATATATATCTATAAATAATATACTTTTACTTTTTTTATTTATATAGAAACCAGCAGTAAATGGTACTCCTAGTGGAGCATCAGAAGAGAAACTTGTTGAGGATACTAATAAAGAGTGGACACATGATAGCCTAGATTGGTTAAAAGATGAGAAAATTAAGTAATTATGTATTTACTTTATTTTTTTAATTATCTATTATTTCTAAGATTTTAAACAAAAAATTACATATTGATTTCAGTAAACAATTTTGATTATAGTAAAGATTGTGATGATTTTTTGACTTGGTTTCTAGATACATATTCTATTTGTATCTAGAAACCAGTTATTATATATGTCAATCCATTCTCGTATCTATTTATGAAGGATTTAGCAGAGTTGTGCTTTTCAGAAACAATTAACCATAAATTCAGTGCAACTCAGGTTCAAGTTTAAATTTTAAGTTTATTTTTAAAGTTAACTAAATTAACAAAAGTATGTCAGGTTTATTAATTCGGTAGTCTACATTAACATAACATCACTTGAACAACAAAAATATGTACCAAATGTATGCAAGGTAAGTCAAGATAATACAATTCCAGTATTCCAGTATTGAGCCAATTTGGCTCACAGTTTAAATACTCCCGATAGCATTGACATCATGGAATATTCTAATTCTGTTGTAACACCATTTATATAGAAAGCATTTGCTTGATAGACAAAAGCTTAAGTGTTACAGCAGTGATACGGAACAAGGGCACTGCAAGATAATATATTACAGAAAAAATTTTAAGCTATATACCCTATACCTATATATCTAAAATTACAGTGGTTAAAGTAATTTAGGATGGCCTGTTGGAAAGGTCTATGGTAGTCTAGAATATTATTTCAAAGTCGCATGAGTGTATCTCCAAAAGCCAGAAAGACACAAGTCTTTTTAATTAAAAAAAAAAGGTAGTAATTTTGAAGTTTTCTTGTTTCTCTTATTTATACAACATTTCTATTTGAAAAATTCTTCTGATTTTGACAAAATTTTCAGGTATTTTCACAAATAGAGTGGAATGGGTTCCTTAAGAAATTTAAATTTTTAGGTCAAAGATTTCCCTTATTTTAAGCTAAAAATGTTAAAGATCTTATTCATTTTTGATAAAAATGTAGCCATTGCATTGCGAAGCAGAAAAGTTTTTGAAATCTGAGTTTTCTTGTTGCCATATTAGATATGCATTTTTATGTTATATATAATACTAGCAGTATAATTCATTCTTCGTATCGAGTACATATTATAAAAAAACAAAATTCACAGTCATGTTCAAATTCCTATAGTAGTATACTAAATGACATTGTTAAATATACATACCGTAGACGACTGGTACATACCATAGATCAGTGGTTCCCAAACTTTCTAGTCTGCGGACCCCCTCAGAGAAAAAAAAATTTCGCGGACCCCTTAAAATCATATTGCAAGGGGAGAGACGGGAGACGTTGGCTACGCCCCCCTCTATTCAAAGCTGACGTCATCCGGTCTCTAGTAGTATTAATGCTCGAAGTTACAAGTGCTTTGACGTCCGAGCTACATCAGAGTATCGTCACCGCTAATCATGGCATTGTGCCAAAACGAAACCTACTCCCAATTTAATTCTGTTTGAAGATATAACCTATCAGTTTGAAATTAATTTCATGATGTATTTAATTCAAAGTTATTTAGAAAAAAAGTTCATTATTATTTTATTTAACAAAATAAAATTAAAAAAAAGTGGAGAAAAATAATGAATTTTTTTTTTAAAACTAATTATTGATTAGTTAAATATTGTGTGTTTTTCGCGGACCCCCTAAAACCTCGTCGCGGACCCCCAGGGGTCCGGGGACCCCAGTTTGGGAACCACTGCTATAGATGAACTGCATGCCGCAATGGACACTACTTTGCAATAATTACCTCAGGCAATCATTAATAGCCTCATCAATAGTATGCCTCACCGTTTAGTGGCCTGTATAGCTGCCCATGGGGGCCACATACATTAATGAATAAACAGGTTATTTTGTATATCTTTGTTTGTTTTTTTAATCATTTGCATATGACTCTCTCTTCTACCAGTACTGTGATTTGCATATGGCTACATGCATTCCTTTATGGTGTTGCAATTTTACTTTTGATGAGTCTCTCTCTCTCTCTCTCTCTCTATATATATATATATATATTTATATATATATATATATATATATATATACATATATATATATATATATATATATATATATATATAAATATATATATATATATATATATATATATAAATAAATAAATATATATATATATATATAAATAATACTGTTTGCATAATGCTATCTCTATGGCAGGTTTAATTATGCATTTTTAATTAATATCTAGACAACCCCAGGTCCTAAAAATAGACTAAATTTTAAGTGGGGCTATTCCAAGTCTATCCCAAAAATGTCATTCAATTCGGTGCAGCCGTTCTCCAGGGAAGACGGGACAAATATACAAATAAACACACAAATAGACATATTTTTATTTTTATTTATATAGACTACAAAATTGCCAATAAAAACATTAGGTTAGGAAAATGTTCAGTTACATTGACCCCTTAATAATGGATAATTTAATCATCAAACCTTGGTGAAAAATTTACGACTTTTTAAAACATCACCAAATTGATGAAAATATTGTCAAATTGAGATAAATATTGTCAAATTCATAAAATTTCATATACAAACCTAAGTAGCATTTTGCTTTAAAATTATATGAATTAATTGGAATTTAAACTAATTAATAAAGGGATGGTATATTGAGTATATTTCAGTCGGATATCTGTCCAAATGTCCAATTTGGTGACAAATCTGGCGACCTTAGCTACAAACGTGGCAACTTTTTCTTATGTTGCCAAATTGAGGAAAACATTGTTAAATTGATGAAAATGGCACTAAATAAATGAAAATGACATCAAATTAATAAAATTTAGTATCTTAATATGAGTAGAATTTTGATTTAAAATTTTATGAATAGATTACAATTCAAACTAATTAATAAATGGGTGGTTATTAAGTATGTTTCAATAGAGTCTATCAGTTAGTTTGTCTCACTTGGCGATATCTTAAATATCGCCAAATTGATGAAAACAGTGTTAAATTAATAAAAATGATTCCAAATTAATAAAGTTTATAATCAAAACATAAGTAATTAAAATTAAAATTTGAAGCTTTATGAACGGATTGAAATTAAACTAATTAATAAATAAGTGGTATATTAAGTATGTTGCAATAGGGTTTGTCTGTTGGTCTCACTTGGTGGCAAATTTGGTGATTTTGTTGAAATGTTGCCAAATTGATGAAATTTAGAATCAAAACGCAAGTAAGATTTTGATTTTAACTTTTTTAATGGATTGGAATTTAAACTAATTAATAAACAGATGGTATATTAAGTATGTTTCGGTAGGATCTGTCTGTCCCACTAGGTGACAAATTAGGCAACTTTGTTTAAATATCATTAAATGAAAAAAACTATGATGTCAAATTGATAAAGTTTAAAATCAAAATATAAGTAATAAGGATTTTGATTTTAAATTATATGAATGGATTATTCAAACTAATTAATAAACAATATTAGGTATGTTTCAATAGAGTCTGCCTTTCTATTCGTTTGTCCCACTTGATGACAAATTTGGTGACCATGGCAACTTTTGAAAAATGTCACAAATTTAACAAAATATTGCCAAATCGTGCAACATATTGCCCATCTCTGAACTAGAATGTTTTGCCCCCATTACCCTGTTTTTTTCATCTCAAATGGGTTTTTTATTTTTTGGAGAATCTCATGTATAAAAGTAAATGCATCAATTTATAACTGGAAAGTCACTTACTGTGACATTTTCCTCTTCTAAACTTTGTGATTATAATTTTTAAATTTAATATTTGGTTATAAATGCCAATAGTATTTTATCATTATAGAACTTTTCTGATGTTTAATATGTTTCAATTTCTGGATAACGATGATTAAAAAGCAACAACAAATTTTGTTTGATATTGTTTGCATGCTAAAGTTTTGTTCAATTGAACTAAAAAAAGAAAAATAATCAAATTTAATAATTTTATAAAAATAAAAATTAATTTCAAGATGTAAACAAACATTATTATTTGTATACCTTATGAGATGTTTTATTTCTTTATATTATTGGCCCATTGCTTAGTCATGCATTTGAATCCTCCACTGAAATGAACCAATGTAAAATCTCAAAAAATATACTTTTGAATAGATTTCTATGCTATTACTTTACTCAATGTATCTTTTATTTAGAGATAAATATGGAAGACGAAAAGCTGACCCTGACTATAGCCCCAGAACTTTGTATGTCCCAGAGAGCTTCAAGAAAAACCTCACTCCTGTAAGTTTAATAAACTAAGTAAAAGTTAATAAATAAAAACACTTTGTTCAAAAGATAAGGAAAACTTAGACAATGTAATGAGCTCAAATTAATAAACAATGCAGCATACAGCTATTACAAGAATGCGTTATATTCCTATCTTCAGTGTAGGACATACCAACAAGCCTGATGTCAAAAGGACAAAATGGCTCTTAAACCACTTTTTTTCTTGACTTCAGGATTGTTGGTCTGTTTTGCACTGAAGAATAGGATTCAACATATCTACAAAACAGCTGTATGCTTCATTGTTTATAAATAAAAGTGCTTAATTACATTGTTTAAGTTGTTCCTTAAGTATAGATTGTTATAAATTTTTTACATATTCATTCATAATTGTTATGCTTAGATTAAAAATTTCACACTTATGATCAACTTTCAAATTAGAATACTATTTTATGGGGTTTTTATATCTTGTTCTTTTCTCAGAGTCGTATTTTAAGAATTTTTTTTAATGCAGGGTCATTTTACAAAAATAAGTTTGAGAGAAGTTCAATGATTCAGAAGATCAAGAGAGAGAGAGAGAGAAAATTAATATGCTTACTGTCATTTTTTGCTACAAATGTTTTCATAATTCATATTGAAGGGATAAAAAGTAATTTTAATAAAATATAATTATTTTGCTTAATAGTTATATTGTAAAATTAAGCTGCTCAAACTGTGGCAAAAATAACTGTAAAGTTAAAATTTTGTTAAAATTACAGCATATAATAAACAATTAACAGTGTCAACTAGGTAGAGGCTAAATAGTTACCTTCTTCATAATAAAATGAAGTGTGCAAAAGCAAGAAAGTGCCTGTCCCTGCTTTTACTGGACAGATGTCTCCTTACTTTTATTCGAATGCTTACGCTTTGTATTTGTTCAGTAGAAGACTGGTTTTTGCCTCCCAAACCTGATCATACCATTACTAATATGTTATATGCTGTATTGTTAACAAAGTTTTTACATTGCAATTATATTTTTCTTTGAATATAAGATAAACTTGAGTTGAAAGAAAATTTCGAAGTGAAGGGAAAATGTTGGATTTTATTATCCATTTTATGTAGGAATATATTTCTCTATAAATTTTCAATTTGTAAAATTTCAAACCTTTTTCCAAATATTCAGTTAAATATTTCATGGTGAATTTCATGGTACATCAAAATCATTGGCTATTATTACTCATTTCAAATGAGTTTTTAAAGAGCTTATTGTGTTTTTTCTGCAAGGATTGACACATGCTTTGTGATGTCCTTCCGAGAGGTTGGTGGTAGGGGAAGGAGGGTACGGTCCTTGTGAATGCCTTCCCCACTGGGTTCTGGTCTAAATTGGGTGGCACTTCCTGGCCTTCCAAACTGTTACCTTACACCTTTCTGGTAGGTCGGACTGTCTGGGTCTCAACAACAACAACAACAACAACATGCTTTGTGATATGACTAAAATTTGATATTTAATGATCTTAAGAAGCATAACACATTCAAGTAGCTAACTTGTTTATTATTGCATTTGTTTCAGTCACGGTTACATGATTAAGCCGATTCTGCCATTTGAGGAGTTCGCTTAAATACTTCTGAACTCATGTGGCATGCTCATATACATCTCATGTATGCATAGATACAACAGATGTATTTAAACTATTTATTGATTTAAAATTTTTTATATCTTTTAATTTCTTGGTTAATTATATTTTGCAATCTTTCTTATTTTCTTTTACCATGATACATTGGAATTCATTTGAAACACAATACTATTTATAGTTCATTTATCAAATCTATGTGATGGGTTTTTTTTCACTAGATATTAAAAGTTTTAAAGTATAACAACTTGAGCAAAAAGGCATTTTTCATTTGCTAATCTAAATATAATAGTTGGGAAATGGGAAAAGATTAAATACAGCATGGGATTTTGCTGAATTTGTTGATTAATCACTCTTGTAAAAATTGCAGCACTCTTTTGCTAATTCTTAAATATTTCCAAATATTACTGTGTAAATTTTACAACATTTAAGATTCATAATCTTAAAAATGCATGGATTGTGATCATCATGATCAATGGTTTGATAGCATATTGTGGGCCTTGGCTTTCTTCAGAAAGTTCCTTCCAAGTGGTTCTCTTTGGAGAAATGTTTGTCCAATTTTTTTTTTATTTAACTTCTCAAAGTTCTGGTCTACACATCCAATCCATCTCAAGCTCGGTCTTCCTCTAGGTCTTTTCACAATCGGTGTGGACATAAATATTTTCTTTGTGGTTTTGTTGTTATATGGATTGAAATACTTTTATAAAAAATATAGTTATTATATAAAAGTATTTAAAACTACTTGATATTTGCATTGACATTGTTTTTCAGGCAATGAAACAGTGGTGGGATTTAAAAGTGGATCATTTTGATACTGTTCTTTTCTTCAAGGTATTTCAATGTTAATTTTTTATTAAATTGCTTACCCTTTTTGTTTTACATATTTTGATGTTTGAAAATGATGTTGCATTACTAAAATAGCTAAATGTGATGATAAAATGTGTGTAATGTTTGATATCTCAACTTTCTCATACATTTATATTCCATTTAGTTCCACCTGAATCATAATCATTATCAGAATGAAAATAAAAATATGTTGTTGTTCTTTTAAAATATTTTGTAAAAATTTTTTGTAGAAGTTTATTTTTTCAAGTTGGCAACAACATAATGATGCCAATGACATTGCCAATGCATTTGGCTTCTGTATGTTAATATAAACTATTTTGATACCCAGGGTCTGATTAATGCACGGGCCTCTGGGACCGCGGCCCTGGGCCCCTGAATTTTGTATGTGTTAAAACATTTTAATGAGAAATAATTATTTATTTAATTATTTGAATAATATAAAATGATAATGGTAGTTTATATTTTAAATTTTGAAAATATGGTTATAGTTTTAAATGTTATACATTTTTTAAAGTTTTACTCTTAAATAAAAAGTTCTACACGTACAAAAGTGCCTTCGGAACAGTGGTCCTAAACTTCCAGATTTGCTTAGTGATGTTTTTTTGCATGTATTTGGTATGCCTTGAATGTATCGGGCCCCAAATTAAGACTAAGCCCTGGACCCCACATTGGTTTAATCAGGCCTTGGACCCCACATTGACTTAATCAGGCCTTGGACCCCACATTGGCTTAATCAGGCTCTGGATCCCACATTGGCTTAATCAAGCCCTGTTGATACCGTTAACATTAATGGTGTAATTCAACAATCATTTCCCTCACATAATATGTACTACCATCCTTGTCCTGAGAGTTATGATTATCCATAAGAAATAATGCTACGGTAAGCTTAGAATGTGCATAATTTAAGTTTTAGTCATGAAATTATTAATTATTGTAGCTAATTCTAGTTTTTCACATAATGTATCTGCACATAAAATTTGAAAGTGGTAGGTACATTTGTTCTTGAATTATCATAGCCAGAATTTTTCCAAAAGTATTTAAAATTAGTTCAGGCGGTCTTTAAACATGCTTATCCTTGAATTTGAAAAATTTCAGGAAAGCGATAATTATTTTATGGACTATATGAGAAAATAAAAATAATGTGCTTCACAAATGAATCATATTTAAAATTGTGATGCATCATATCAGAGGTCTGTCCAGAGTTTTTTTCACAGAATTTCAATTTTGTGATAAACAAATATAATTTTATAAAAACATAATAATATGACAAAACAACTTTTGTGTAAAATTTTAGAGAAAGTGACAGAAAATGCTATCAAATTTACTGTGTGTTTATCCTTTATTTTGTATATATTTTTTAAAGAATTAATCTAATGTTTATGGGGTTCGTATTTTGTGAATCATTTATTTTAGATGTTTCATCTAACTTAAGTGACATGATTTTTCTTAAAAATGTTTCATTTTTTATGAAATACTATTGTCTTGTGAAGGAGCCATTTTATTTTCCCTACAATTATTCCTTTCTTTTATTTCCCCTTTATATGTAAAGGGATAATATATTATTAATATCTCCCAATATGTAATTTGGAAAAGTATTGTGATTGGGTTACTATTCAGTTCAGAACTACTATTCAGAGTTTAGTAGATTTACATAAGCATCCAAGCATATCAGTATTTTTTTAATGATGCCTCTCAGCCTGGACATGATAGCTCTTTAACAAATTGAGTTCATGGGGAATTTGATACATTTATTTTAATGGTTAATTGTTAGAGGCTTGTTTATTTTCAGAAAGGGTAGAGAACACAAAGACTGTCAAATTTAAAAATTAAAAATATATCATAAAAAATAAAGTTAAATAAAGTTAATTGAGTCATTTTTATATGTAATTTTTATTTCGCATTGAATAATACCTGACACTAACATGCTTCACTTTTGAGATATTGTGTACATTTGAATTAAAACATCAAAAGCTGTAAAAAATATGTTCTTGTTATCAATTGAGTAAGCTTCTTAGATGAACTTAGTATCAGAAATAAATTGTACTGTATTTTTAGAGTTATTACAAGTCATTTGTAAGATATTGCGGTTTTTTACTTTCTCAGCTCTGGCATTAATATCATTCAAAAGAATGAAGTGATTGGAGGGAAATTTGGTGTAGTTATTTCAATAAAAATTAGAAGGTAATAGATTTTCTGCGATTGATTCATAACAAAGTCAAGATTTTATAGTTTTCCCACAAAAATATAATTTGTTAGAAGGCTGACATTGAAGGTTGATTTCATAAGAATGCTGGCATTGAAGGCTGATTTCATAAGAATGCGGATATTTTATTGTTTTCTCTTTAAAATATAATTTGTAAGTTTATAGAGAAAGTCATGTGTTGGATACTAATTTTTTTTAAGGTTTACAAAAATAAATCCACATTCTTCTGATTAGACCACCCTCTTTGTGTGCAAGAGTAGTTATTGCTAATTGAATTATTGTTAAAGTTGAGTAAAAATGTAACCTAACAAAATTTAGCTTACATTGTCAAGTAACTCTTAAGTTAATGTAACTTAAGTGTTAAATAATGACAATTTAGGCCCATTTCTTTTTAAGTTACATAACTTTTAGTTGTGATTTTATTCCCTTCAAAATTGGTATGATCAGTCATGGCATATAGAAATTTGTACTAACATTGAATTAAAGGAAAAGGAATAGTAAAAAATCAAGGCTTACAAAGGAGATTTGGTCCTTTCACTGTTCAGATATATTTGGGTTAGGCGTGTTGAGTTTTCTTAGCATGCACTTATGCCGACGTTTTTTTTTAAAAGTTTTATAGAAAGGCATTCTACTGTGACAGTATGGATACCTCTACTCTTGCTCCTCCCTATATTTTTTAGCCAATAATCTATTCAGCTATTTTTCAAAACTATGTTGTTTATGTTTAAATTTGATAAATATATCAGTTGCAAAAAAGGAAGTTTTCCAATAAAAGTAAAAATATACTGAACTCCTGATTATACATGATTGGATTATTTGTTTCACTCAAAAATGTTAAAAAAATATAAAGTAACTGTAGTGATATTAAAAATTATTCCTGAAGCAATAACTTGCTGCACCAACTAGGCATCATTTTGTTTTTTTCCAATTAATATTTTTCCATCTTAACAAACCAACATGATACTTATATGATAATATGTTGGATTCTTACAACATCATAAGTAACATTCACTCCTTACTTCTTTTCATACATGACATGACCAAACTTTAGTAACCATCCCCTGACCATACCTTTGTCCTTCATCGAGCATGGTATGCAAGCAGAACATGCCAGAGGTAAAAAATTAATTAGAGGGATTTTTCGGAACAGTTCATTTTTTACAGTATATGAGGTCAATTTTGGATGATTATCCATGTTGTCTGGTTTTCCATGCACTCTCATACATTAATTACTCTCATGCATTAATTAGCATGGGTAATCAGAAGTTCAGTATACTTGGTTTATGATTAAAAAAAAACATGTTTTTTAATCTGATTTGTTTACATGAATATTATTCTCCAGTTTATTCTGCAGCTATGTGCTTGTTTCAGGTTGGAAAATTTTATGAGTTGTACCACATGGATGCTGTTATAGGTGTCAAGGAACTTGGTTTGGTGTATATGAAAGTAAGTTAAATTCTAATTGTTTTATACTTTTAATATCTGTGAGCTATAGCTAAAAGATTCTTGACAATTAAATTTTTATTTTGAATATTGCAAGTTAAAAAAAATTGAAACTTAATTTTTACACAGTTATTTCTCATTGTTTCCTAGGGTGACTTTGCTCATTCTGGGTTCCCAGAAATTGCATATGGCAGATATTCTGATTACTTGGTTGAGAAAGGGTACAAAGTTGCTAGAGTAGAACAGACTGAAACTCCACAAATGATGGAAGAACGTGTTAAAGGCCGTAAGTTATAAGATGAATGCTTAAACATTTTTTCTTGAAATAGTTGAAATCCAATCATGTGTGGACTTTTCAAAGTTAATTAGGTTTAATAATAAAAATGATACTTCACATTACTAATTTGCTTTAAATTCTCCATTTATGTTTATTCTTAAAAATAATAATATAATATATAAAAGGCAAAATTTCAATACATGCCTCTAATTTAAACATCTTCAGAATTACATGATGGATTTTAATGATTTTTTTAAGGCAATGATAGTGAGTCTAGGGGAAATTCTGATGCGCATTTTATCACCCTACGATGATGTGCAGAATAATGAGAATAAAAGTATGTTTCTGTCTACTTCTTAAGACTACTTATAACTTGAAGATGGTTCAACAGATTTACATACTTTCTTTACTGGATCATTAAGCTCAATAAGAAGTGAAACAGGCAATCTAAATTTAAACTTTTGCAAGCAATAAGACTGGATCTAGGGAATGTTTTAATAAAAGTCCCCCACCCCCCCACCCCCCACCCCCCCACCCCACACTTCCATGTGGAACCATGGAAATTTAATGCTTTTTTTGTCAGTCTAATGACTATTTGCAATCTGAAAATAGCTCATTCGATTTGCATACTTTTTTGACTGGTTTGAACTTAATAGGGCTAAAATATTTTTAATTTTGCATAACTTCAATATATAAAATTAAAAATTCCAAAACACTCTTCCAAGCGAAATATCTTGTAAAACAGGCAATCTAATTTGAAGCCTTTTCAAGCAAAAAGACTGGCTCTAAGGAATATTTTAATAAAAGTCTCCCCTCACTACACCTCCATGTGGAATCATGAGAATTTAATGCATCACACCTTTTTTGTCAGTCTAATTACTATTTACAATCCGGAAATGGCTCATTTGAGTTACATACTTTTTTGACTGGTTTGTTAAACTTAATAGGACTAAAATATTTCTGATTTTGTATCACCAATTTTATTTCAGTATTGCATTCAAGCAATGTTGGGTATTTCAGCTAATATCTTATATAAAAGTGAGTTATTTTCATTTTAAAGCAAAATAATCCTTATACTGTCTTAACTGTATGGAATGTATAGTATTTCATTCAAGGCAAGCCAAGCCTATTTTATTAATTATAGCGTTGATCCACATGCTAAATTTCACCTATTTTTTCTCAAATATTTATTGGAATTATAGTAGCATTGCAAAAATTGTCTTCTTAGGAGTTGAAAAAACGAACTTCTTAGCTATGAACTATTTCTTTATTTCTGATCTATCAGGGCTCATTAATTCCCTGCAAGATTTAATTATTAATACATGCTTTTATTATAATTTTTAATTTTTATGATTTTGTCAGTGATAGTTGGTATACATAATGTGTATAAGATTATCAGAATTATGACCATTCATTTCATAATTATAAATCTATTTTTGCTGCTAAATTTACATCCCGACTTGCAATGCAACACAGCCAATCCCAGTCAACCGGTTCGGATCTAGTACTCAGCACCAATTTTACTATGTTAAATTCCCCTCTCACTTAAACTGAAACTTAACGCAGACTGATTTCCCTACTTAAGGCCTGGCTAGCATAAATGTACCAATTACAATGAAGCAACTTCTTCTCTACAACGTACTCAACTGAAAGTACTCAACTGATAATCCATTCTTCATCATTGCTGGGTTTAAAGTAATATTAAAATGCTTCTTGAAATCATCACCTGCACGATGCTGATGAGTGGCATTGACTGTAAAACCAGAGATAGATGATCAAACCAAATAATGGAGATAGATGATTAGTTGAGCACTTTCATGCTCTAAATTTGCTAAATTTATCTGAGCTCAGGCTGGGTTTAATTTTCATATTTGATTTGGGTTTAGGCTTGATCTCAAAAATTATTTTCAGGCTTAGACCGTAAATTTTAGTTATGCAGACCTCTAACATAGCTAATACTAAAAAGATAGTACGTAGATTGGTTGTGCAAAATACCTTGTAAATTAAATTATGTAAATTCTGAACTGGTCTTGGGTTGTTGCATATTAACCCTTTCCGGACAGTCGACTCGCCCACGCATCGATTGATAACTTGTATTCAAGACTGCCGTCCGGAAAAGGTTAATAGCTGATAAGCTGAATGCAGTTTTGAAGATATGTTCACTTATGTAGAAACTATTCGATTAAAATGGTCCTAATTAAAGCACTATAAAAATAATAAACACATATGTTTTGCCATTCTTAAATTATATTTAATGGGAATTGTACCATGAAAATTTATAACATTTTTTCGATTGTAGAAATCAATATAATGCAATTCAAATACTTTGCAAATGAAGGATTAGATTATTCAAACTACTATGTAAGTCACTAAATACAGAATTAAAGTATGTTCATCAACAATTTGAAGAAAGACTGATTGATGCATTAAAAATTTTGATGAAGAAATTTTTTAATATATTTAAATTTTTTTTTTAGTGTCTCGTCCAACTAAGTATGACAAAGTAGTTACCAGAGAAATATGCCAAATTACGACTAAAGGAACAAAGATGTTGAATTATCAAGATGAACCCATGGGTGCAAATAATAACTATTTGCTAGCTATATGTGAAAAGGTTTATGTCATTTTTATGTGTAAAGTGTAACAATTAATTTTGATATTTATTATATGCATATCTTTTGATGTTTTGAGGTTAATGTTTTCAATTATTAAATATTTAAACTAGATCTAAAATTTTAAGAGTCTAACAGTGGAGGTAAAATTACATTTTACTTTGCTTTTAAGAAATTGGTGCATTTTTCATTGATTGAAAATTTTAGCAGTACTGTATGATTCTTAAAATTGATACTGATCAGATTTTCAAGCTAAATTGTCTTAAAGTTTAGATCCATTATTAATGCTTATTTAAATCCTCAGTGTTTGAGTACTGCTCTTTCTTGTATTAGGTTGATTGTACGTCACTTTTCATTGCACCTTTTCAAGAAAAGTTGCAGATGCCAAAATTTTATTTCAGAATTAAGAGCCAATTGTATAATACATCACTTGTTGATCAAGAAAAGTATATAGTAAGTGAAATTCAAATGCTGTCCATGTGACATTGACTAGTATCACATTATCAACTTAAATAATGGAGCTCCTAATTAAAAAAAAACAAACAAATATTTTAGACTATTATTTTTGACAAATAATTCTTGAGTTAACATTGTACCAATTAAAAGTTCATAATTTTCTGCTTAAATCTGGACTTTATTTAAATGCAGTGTGTCCTTATAAGCAAGTTATATTGTATTTATGAAATGAATAACTCTTAATTTTCTATTTGTTTTTAATGCATGCAGATTCATTGTTTTGCTTTCACTATTTATTATTTGTATTTATATAAAGTTTTTATTTATGTATTCTGTATTTTTAGCACAACCATGGTTCGGATAGTGGGTCTGAGTATGGAATCTGCTTTGTGGATACATCTATTGGAAAATTTAGAGTAAGCTATTTATTAATTTTTATCTCTTCTTTGTCTTATTTCGTATCTGTGTTCTATCATTTAATATGGTTTCATTTTATTCCTTATTTTTATTTAGTACCGTAGGGGAGGAAAGGTCAAAATAGGAAACTTTTAAAAAATAGACAAAATTCAAATTTTTTATATATTTTTTTTTTTGTTTAATAGTTTTTCATTTGTGAATCTATACTCTTGGCCATCTCTGAAATATATAATAAGCACTCTACTATGAGCATAAAAAATAAAATAATTAAAATGTTCTAACGTAAAACATGTCCCATTATGTCCTAAGCAAGAACACATTGGAACAATAATGATTCAATATTTGAGCACATTAGGACAACAATATTTTTTATTTGCCATCACAAACGAATAAAAAACAGTGGTCACAAAAATCAAATATGAAAAATAATGATGAATAGTCAAATACAAAAACGTTAAATCATGAAAAATGAAATATAGACAATTTTCTGTGTAATGTCTTAAAATCACTGTAGTCTTTTTGTTCTTTTCAAATAATCAATTTTAGTGTCTAGATTAAAAACTATAGACTATAGTGTCAGAAATATACATTGAGACTCTTCCTCCAAAATTGTTCTTTATCCAAGCAGTGAATGCTGATTTTACATTGACTATAAAAGGACCTAACAGAACTACATTAAGTGGCTGAAGCTCGTGTGAGGTGGAAATGTTAGCAAAATAATCTCATTTCCTTTGCGGTATCATATAACTTTTAAATAACTGAAACAGGAAGCTTTTGAAGTTTTGGTATGTTTCTGAAAATGTTCATGGTTTCAAGAAAAGTGTCTCCATCCATCCACTGAGTGGGGCACAACCTTTACGGCTCTGAGGGAAACATTTTAAAAAGTATGCTGCGTATATGTCAAGGGAAAACAAAAACTGGTGAAATTGAGTTTCCAATAGCATTAATAATTGTGCAGACAGTAATTAATTGCCCTCTTTCAGTTGATGCTGCATATGCAACTTGTTTCTGTCCATATCGAGATATTGCAAGTTAAAAGCTTTTATAAAAGCTCTTGCAATATCTATCCGATACTTTCAATACGCCTGCATAGCAGCTTACTGTAGGCCCTGTGTAGATCACTCTACCTCTCTGTATTGCTGGTCACTAACATACACCCTTGCCACTAATAAAACTTATTGATGTCCATTAGACATATATTTTAAGTGATGGATACTTATTATTGCTATACTTACTTTTTACTTATTGTTGTTGTTGAAAATATTATATAAAACAAGTAAAATTTTGTGTTTTATTTTCAGTTGGGCCAATTTCAAGATGACAGATATGGTTCAAGAATTTTGACAATGATTGCTCTCTATCCCCCTGCTGAGGTATGAAAAGTTAGACTTTTAACTAATCTAATGTATGTAAACTCTTATGTTTTATTTATGTATTTAAAGTGCATGACTTATTTTTTTTAATATTTGGTTTTGATAGTGATATGGATTGGGTACATACACAATCTGGAATCCTTGAAAACAATAAAAATGCAGGTGGGTGGGTGGGGGAGGGGGGATAAATTTTTTGTTAAAATTCCTGATGATCAAGAAATTGACTGAAACTCACATTCTTGAATAGAGGAGTAAAAGTTCAGAAACAGCAAATTACTCAGAAGTATGAACCAAAACTGATTTTAGTGATGTAGCTGTCTGTGTATTGTTACAAATTATTTTCCAGAATCGTGGATGTACTCTCGGGATACAAGAATGAGTCCAAATTTCTGGATAACTAACACTTATATTTAAAAACACTAATAAGTGCAAACAGGAACAGTATACAGTGAATAGCTTGATAACTATCTTACAAAATCACTGAACAACTGTTAGATATAATAAAACAGCAACTAAATGCTCAGCTAACTTACAGAAATAGCAGGTATTATTCTGAAAATATTGACATACTCTGCAATTCAATATAAATCATATTATGTCAACTGAGCGATGACTCCTTTTACATACTTTCTGTAGAAACTACCAGAAGGGGCTTGTATCTTGAAAAATATTTGTTATTTCAAGTAAGTTCTAGTACATTCAAAAAGTTGCCTAGATGGCGATAAATTGCCAAATATGACAATCCCATGTCAAAATTCAAAATATGACAACCCTACATTCATGTAATAGGAATGTCTGCATGTAAAGGTGTTTTCTTCTTTAATAGAGCAAAGGCCTTAAAGCAAAGCTCCGCTATGTACACATTATTTGAATAGAGGCAAAGCAGTGAAATTTTTTGCATATTCGTAACAGTATGTTAGACCTGGGGATCTGTTCAGTGACCCTAATATCTTAAATCACTTGATCATTTAAATCACTTGTAATTTTTTGATAGTTTATAGAGTGTGGAAGACCCAGGCCACCCTACTCATCCTAGAGTATGAGCAGCAAGTATGAGTTTATAGTGTTAAAAACCCAGACCACACAACAGACCCGAAGGTTTACTGTAGCTTAATGTGTGGCCGGGATGAGTTTATAGTGTGTAACATATATACTTACTGACGAGTTTATGGTGGGATTTGATACTTCTTAATGATGTAATTTAATCTTGCAGGTGTTTCAGACAAATCTAGTTTGAACAATTGACAATTGAACAATTTATTTTTAAAACTTTCCTCAAGTATAAAGCCTCATCATTAGCAGAACTTTTAATCTTGCATTTCTTAGTTGTAAAACAAATGCTGGTATTTTTAACTATGACAATGATTTCTGCAATGGCAGAAAGAAACTTGTTACAAACCACAATTTTGCAAACTTCTATGGGGACTGAAATTTCAATCATTACACGTAGCTGGCATTAAATTCTAATACAATTTAGCTCAGGCTATATAAAGTTACAATGGCCAAGTTCCAAATCATATTGAAATTTTTTGGATTGCCTACTTTTTGCAAACAGGTGGGTTCTGTGATTACATGACAATGATGTTTGACAATATATGTGATACATGACTATTACAATACATGTTATTTCTGATAATTCTTTATATTTGTATTAGCTGAAGTACTTATGATTCTGATTTATATAATATGAAATTCTGAACGTATTCATAATCATATTTATTAAAAATCTTCCTTTAAATATAAGAGTCAGTATCTTCCTTTCTATATTTAGAAATAATGCATGCAAATTAGCATATAACTCTGACTTATCCAGTTATGATATATTTCAGGAGTTCATCTTAAAGTTTTTAGTAATTGATATTTTTTTGCTTATTCCATATCGATTATCTTTTATTTTTGCAGATCTTGTACGAAAGATCATCTCTCTCAAAGAAGAGTTTGCAATTATTGAACAATAATTTGAGCAATATTCCAAAGGAAGCTCTTAATTCTGGTTCTCAATTTTGGGATACTACTAAAACTCTGAAGTTTTTAACTGAAGTTGAATACTTTCAAACAGATGATAATTCAATCCAATTTCCAGAGGCCATTCAAGAAATGCTTGATCCCGGTAATTCAAATTTTAATTAATATTACTTTAGGAATGCAATAGAGTGATTTTACTTTTCAAGATATTTGCTTATTGCATATAAGATTTTGCCCTTTGTTTTTTGTAGTTTGGCATAATTTCTTATTTTACTATCTTTTACAGTGCAATGAAATTATTATATGTACAAATGAGATAAACATAGTTATTTTAACGTTATATTTAGTAACTTAAAATATATGTTAAATATCTTAGAAACAAGAATAAATTTAAATGTGATTTCTGCTGTACTTGACATATCCTACACACCATGAAAACATTGCTCCTGATAAATATAGGAAACACAGTGTTTCCATTCACTTATACCCATAATACATTACCCATGCCAAAATGTTATTGGCATTGAGTTAGCATCACATAAATTGAAATTGGGCTTTTTAACTCACAATATTGGGCTATAGCAATATTTAAAAATATAAAGACTTATAATAAGATAAAGACCTATATGTAAGATTTATAATACATAAAGACTTATTTATACTCAAGAAAAATGTCATTGGCATTTAATTACTGTAATGTGAAATAAATATAATTTGGCAAATAGATTTGCATTAAAATGCAAAATTATTGTTAAACATGTTTTCTCTTATGAGTGGAATATTTTAAATTTACGAGAATGATATTAATAGATTTTCTGAATAATATTGGATATGGAAAACCAACTTATTAACCATATTTAATACTATTTTTTAATTTTTGTGTAACTTTTTGAAAAACTTATTTAAAAAAATGTGTATCTTAAAAACAGCTTCTGCCAACTTTTTAAAATGAATGTCATTCATTTTCTAATGAAAAATTACATATAAAATGAGTCTATTAAACATTTTTGACTTTTATTAGTTTATTATGATTTAAAAAAGTTGGAAAATTTAAGATGTCTTTTGAATGTTCAGTTGCATTTAAAATCAATGAGATTTCAGCATGCACTGATTGATAATCATGTCAAATTTCATTCAAACAGCTCGATTTTGCTCTAGAGACTCATATACACATATATACATACAGACATTACCTCAAAAAATGCCATATTCAAGTTCAGGGATGTTTAAAACATGCAAATCTATTTGAATTTGAACTTAAATTAATTGAATTTGAATTACAAACTTGAATTTGAATTTTTATCCACTTCACAATATTTTTCCTGTACAGTCATAAACTTTATTTTGTAAGCACATATGAATAGACAAGAAATGCTTCACTGTGATTATAGATAACTTATGTCATCAGATTTTAATTAAACAGTATTTGCATATCAAATGCTAAAAATTCTGTCATATATTTAGGATCAGCATTAAAACAAAGCAGATCACAACAATTTTAACTTGCATCAGTGTGGTAGTTATCTGTTTTTATAATTTATGTTTGCAAGAGAAAGCTATACAGATGACATTTTTTTAATATCTTCACAGGAACAAAATACAGTTGCAATAAATAAAACTGCTGCTTGTAAGAATATAACATTCTCATACATCCATGAAGAAAGCAGGCATAGGAAAATTAGGTGACCAATTGTTTCAAGGGTGTTTTAAACCCTCTTTGTCAGGTCAAAGACAGTCTTAAACAAATGCTAAGAACAACTGTAACTTTGCAGGCAGACATTCAAACACAGCTAAAGCACCCAAAGCCAAAATTCACTAGTGGGTGGTATCAGCCATTGAAGTGGAAACTCCAACCAGAAACATGTCAACACAGGCTGATAAAGGGGACGTCCATCCTTGCACACAAAGAAAGGGGGACTGAAAGATGACATTGATTTGAGATTTAAAATAAAAGAGAGAAAATAAAATTAAAACCATTTAATTATAGGAATAAAATATCAAGGAAGTATTAGAAAGTTATAAAGTACAGTGTTTAAGATTATTTGTGGTCTACTTGCCGGAGATCATAAAAAGTGTGATCAGACTTGAAAGGTGCATTAAAAGTTTAACACAATTAGTATTTTCTTTAAGAAAGCAGGCATATGCAAATTGAAGTACACATGTTATTCTCACAAATATCAATTTTGTATTTTGTGCATTAAAAGGCATTAACAAGCACTTTAAAATGTAAGATTTTAATTTAAAATTTCCCCTTGCATACCCATTGTTAAATTTATTGAATTTCTATAATTTTACCTCATTGTACAATTGTTTGAAATCAATTGTGTTAAATATAAGTTCTATAAATAAGGCCATTTTGGACAAAGCCTGAGTTCCAACTCACCCTGGTGCCTAGGAATTAAGTTATAGCTATAACCATTGCCATCATTTTGGTTTGGTAACAATTTTACATTTGCAAATCCATCCATCAGAGTGGGAATTCGTCTGTCATGATCGGAATGAAAATAGTACAAAGTATCACTGATATACAATGTTTTGCTCCAAAATAAATTTTAAGGGTTGATTATTGATATTGTTAAATAAACTGAAGTAAATTTGACAGCTTTGTGTAATGATATAATTTTTGATTTCATATATTTTCCTCATTGTCACATAGAAATAAAACAAATTAAGATTGCAAAAATCATACAGTTTTAATATAATGTAACAGAATATTTTGAAGTTGCCACCACAATCATACAAGGTGGCCTGCTAAATTTTTTGCTGACTCTTATGAGCAAAACAAATTTGTCAAGTCCAGATGTAAGGTATGTTTCTACAAATGGATGCTCTTTCTTTACTAAGTTTTACACGGACAACTATTTTTAGTTTTTGAAAATTAAATAGTTTTTATCAGAGATTGCCACATTCTTTTGAATTTCCTGTCTATATTATTAAAATGCTTTAAAATTTTACATCATTGCCAGTTAACAAATTGGCTTGTTATAGGTATTAGTTACAAACTTCTGTTTCATCAAATAAATAATATTACAAAATATATATTAGCTTGTTTTTAACTTTCTAATATTCTGTTAAGTTTTATTTATTACTTTCAGATGACAGACTTAATCAAACTGCACTTAAGCATTATGAACTTGCAATGAAATCCCTTGGAGCTTGCATATGGTAATTTTGATTGAAAATATTCTAGTATTAAGACAAACTATATTACCAATTGTGTAATGACCATTTTACTGAAAATTTTCAAATAATTTTTGTTTGACTCTTTTCCTTGAATATTAGAAATATATTAATTTTTATCTAAATAAAAATACTTGGCATTGCTTTCAAAATCTACTACTATATGATATTTTTAAAGCCTACAATGCTAATGGCATTGAGTAAAAAAAGAATATACACGAAATTTCACTACACTGTGTAATCCAAAGAATAAGAATCTACATTAAAATAAAACTTTAATTATGAATTGCATAAATTATAAAAATATAACTATCAACATGTTTTGGCTGCAAAATAAGCTTCTTTTACTAGAATAGGAAAAACAGCAGCTCTTCCAAGAAAATCATATTGGCTGATAGAGCTGTCCTGCATTGTTTTTTATTTTGATAAGTAGTTAACTGATTGTCATTTTTTTTTAAAAATTACTTTGGTATCAAGCCAAAAAGAATACACCTGCCTTATCTTGCTCTTGGGCTAATACTGAAGTATATCATTTTCCTTAAATTTTGTGCTTAGCATAACTCCATATTTAATCTCAAGCTAATGCTTTTTATTTTAATTTACTATTTTATGGATCTTTACAGTGTTCAAATATTGTCAGTTCACCCACCATAAATATTCAAACCTAAATATAGTGTAAAAGTGAATAATGTTGTTTCTAAGTACCTATAGAAAAATGTTACAGGTCTAAGATATCATACTGGCTGGATACAGAGTACTTGTACATGAGAGTTTTGAAAATAACTTCAGACCTTTCTATGCAAATTATGCTTTGAAATGCCATTTATCTATAAATACCAGAGTTAATTTCAAGCTTATGTTATGGTCATAAGAAAATAAAACAGCATAGACAAATTGCACACATTCAGTCATTTCACTTTGATTATTTTTAAGACGCTGGTTTTTAAATCATGGTCTAAAGACTTAAATATGGCGAGATATTGTAGTTTTCACAAAGGCCTAAAATTGTTAAAAGCGTGATGCTCCATGACACAAATATAACTGCCATCTCTAAATAATAAATTACAAAAATGTAGTACTGGTGGTTTAGAAATATAGACATATATGGGTGATCACACATAATATACTTATTACATATACTTACACAAAAATAAGAAATGGTTGAGTGACCAGTACTATGCCACTTTATATGGATTGACCTTCATAAAGTTGGCTTTTCTCTGCAACCGTAGTGTTAAGTTGTTTATAAAACTGTATTAATAAAAGTGATATATTACATAATTTGAGCTTCTGCATTTGGACTACATTCAAATTTAAATACATATCTGTAACGTTTATATTGTATCTATATTTTAGGTATCTAAAAGAATGTTGCATAGAAGACAATTTATTATCTATGAAGCTGTTTGAAGAGTATAAACCTGTAGATGGTATGCAAATCAAGCCTTCTCCCCAAAGGGATTTTTCCAAACAGCATATGGTCAGTTTCAATTTGTTAATTACATAATCTGCTGATTTTTGTTCATTTGCAATTTTTTATTTCCTCAAAACAAAGAAATGTATTTTTCATTTTTTACTCTCCCTTTTGGCATTTTGTGTTCTTTTCTTTAAAGTTAAAATTTATATTACTTATAAGTAAAGACCAGAAATTCAGGTAAAATGTCATATTTGCATTATTTTATCTATTTCGAAAAAGATCTTTTTATGGTATTTTATACCATGAATGCCTATTTCAGAATTTATTATATTTTTCCTGTGTATTAATTGCATCAATTTTAACACAGTAAAAGTTATTTAGTTATTTAGTTTTCTTCGAATTTTATTTTTAAACAGAATTTTTTTTTCATTTAATTACAAAGTTTCTTGTTTCTTCGAAGTTCTATTTCCATCTATGTTTCATGTCACTTGCATTGTTCATGCACTGCATAGAATTACAGAAAAAGTTAAAGGACTTTTCCCTGACATCAATCTTCTTGTATCAATTATTGAAAAAATATTTTTAAAGTTCCTTATAGAAATTAACCTTTAAGGAAATAGCACCAAATCTTCTGACCTCCAAAACATTCGTTATGAGATGGATATCAGCAGTTATTTACTATTTCATATATTTTGATAAAGTTTCTCAATTTTTCAATAGTTTTTCAATGAAACTTTATTTGTTAAAACTGCCAAACTTTGGGCTTGCAGCTCTGAAGTACAAAATGAATCGATTTTTATTTTCATATATGGAGAAACTTCCTGACTTGGTTAAGTAGTTTGAAAAAAGAACTATTTTGTTATTGGAATCATCATATTATAACTGATATTGTGGGACTTTAATTATATTCCTGGTACATTGCCATAATGGGCTGCTTTTAGATGTGCCCCTAAAACTTCAGTTGAAGTGAAAATATCATTTTTAACACTTTCCAACATAGTTGAAATCCCAGACCAGACGACAGACCCTAGGGTTTACTGTAGCAAGATGTGTGGCCGGTTTCCAACATAGTTGTATCAGAAAACCATTAAAGGCCGTGGATGTTTCTGACATTTAAAAAGTGATTTAACCAAGCTGCAAATACCAAATCCTTCATCTTAATTTAAGTCTGGTTATGTTATGCCGAGATTCTACAGCTCTAAATTTAATTATTAGTTCAAAATTTGTAATAGCTTAAAATTCGTTATTTTCCCCTTTCCCTTCAAAATTCTAAATTTATTTGTTGTTTTGGAATATTTCGGCGATTTATTTCCCCTTTAGCGTAATTTGTTATCTTTTTAATGTTTTTATTATTCAAAATTGTGCGCAATGTGCCTTTAAATGTTAAATAATCTTTTGTTAATTCTCATAATCTTCGTTTTCAGCTGTTAACTTCAGTTCATTCACGAATCTGTGTAAAAAAGGCACTTTTTAAGACGAAACTTAGCCTTGAACCTCTTATCAGTAAAAACACCTGTTTTCGGGGTGCTAGAACATCCGGTGGGTTGCTGTGCGGCGGGTTGCCGCATCGGGAGAAGTGATCCCTTTTTGATTCTTGGCATAACAGCGTTTTTATTTCCGCAGTGTATGCGTGGGCGCTCGGCGCGAAGCGCAGAGTTTCGCTCGCCAAGTTTGGCGTCTCCTGGGAAGGCAAGCGTGTGTTGCCGGGAGAGTTCGATTCTGAGCAGCAGAGCAGAGAGGTGGTAAAAATTTAGAGTGCCGAGCCGGGGCTCATGCTGAGCGCCCGGGCTCGCCCGAATGGTGTTTTGAAGACCTCGGAAAATTCTCACGTAAGCTTAGTTTCTTCGACTTTCGACGAACTTCGCATTAGAATTCTTGGACAACCAAATGTAAAAATGTGACAGCAGAAAGAAAAATGCGACTGGTTTCGCGCAGTCATCACTGGGTTGTGCTCCTCTAAAGCTTTTGTTGCCGACTCACCTATTCTTCTGAGTCGACATCTATGTTGCTGATGAATGAGTCATGTGCCGTCATTTGATTTGCAAAAGAAATTCATCACCGTGTGCCGCGGCGGTTCTGCTTGTCTCAAGTCTTGGGGGTGTGTTTCTCTCAACAAAATCTTCTAACCGGCCAACTCAAGTGTACTGTCATCAATCCATCCCTTAAATACGTCACTCCAGGGATAAGTGCATCAGTGATCCCTCTCCACATTGTTCAGTTACTCAAGTGTTTTGCGGGCCCACTCGAGAGCTCTGCAGTTAAGAGCCGTATTTTATTTTACCGGCCAACTAGAAGCGTTTTGATTCCAACCGCTTTGTGGGTTTTATCATGTTTAACAACAGTCATTTAGCTAGCTCCTCGCCTCTGGTGCTGACATCTAGTGAGAGTGCTTTAAATATTTCACTATGAGAGAAATTTCAAGCAGTAAATAAATAGTAAAACAGGGTTTTCTGTTTACTCTTTGTAAGGATTCAGCTTGTGAAGTGTAGCCTTGGGCTAAATGTAACGTTAGAATTTCTACCCTTTTAAGATGTTTTGTTTCCTTTGAGCTGTGAATATATATGTTGAAAGTTTTATCAATTACAATATGTATTGGTTTTTATATTTTTAAATTAATTCCTATCATAATTTTTGGTGGTGGACAGCTCCTCAGGCAGACCAAACTCTGGTCTTCAGACCAGAGTGGATTCTGTTTCCTGGGTTTTGTTTTATTTTTAAATTTACCTATGAATATTCAAAGTGTTAATTGAGTTTTACTTTAACTGAAGTTAATTTTAATTATCCTCTTGGCAATGTACTAACCACTAAAAATAGCTGAATAAGAATTATATAAAATCTAACTTGTTTATGTTGGAAGCACTTAAGTAATTGTTAATAAAAGTTAATTTTTAAATTTAACAATTAGTGTTTGTGATTTCTTTAGTTGTTGTTGGCTGTGCAATTTATTCATTTAAAGGTAAGTGGAATTTTTAGGAGTTATTTGGTGTTGAAGAGTTTTAAAAGGTTTACATAGTTGAGCACAGACCAAGCAATAGTAATGGTTGAGTTAAAGTAAATAAAGAAACAAAGAAAATAAATATTATTAAAAGTAAACTTTATTGATTGTCAAAATCTATACGATCAGGCTAATGTAAAATAATATTAAATAAAATGTAATGTAAATAACTTAAAAGAATAATAATAGTTAATAATTATAAATAAATAAACTTGTGTGTGAATCTAGAAATAGTATAATCTTAAAGGAAGTAAGAAAAAGCTTTATAACATGTGGTGCCGTTCACCTTTTTGGTTCTGCCTGAGTTGTCTGTCCACTGAATAGAATACAATAATATAAAATGGGCTGTCCACCCATATGATAAATTGCTATACAGTAACAATATTGAAATTTTTTTTTATTGTAATAAATTTCCATGTGTATAGGGAAGTGCACAGTGTCTTGAAATTTAATTTCTTTTGGGAGTAAGGGAATGTTTTAATTTTTTTAGGAAGCAAAGTAAGTAGTAAGATGGTAATGTAAGAATTTTTTCATTTTTTTTTTTGTGTTTCATTTCAAAATGTTTAGGGTAGGCAAGTTTTGGGATTTTTTTTATATATGCTCTTGCCTGGTGCTGTTTTTGTTTTTATTTAGGAGTTTTTTTTATTAAGCTTTGTCAGTTGAAATTCTTTTCTTTTTCACTCCTGAATAAGCTAATCATAGCTTGTTGTTTTTAAGAAAGATTTTTTTTGTTTTGTAGAATTTTTTTGTATTTAAAAGTAAAACTTTGGAGTTTGACTCTGTGATTTTGGAATTTGAGTAGGATTTTTATTGTGAGAAATTTTTTTTTAAGGATCTTTTGGCTATTTGTTTTGTAGGTAAGAGTGCGGCGGAGAAGTGGTTGTTTGTTGTGGGGATTCTGGGAGATTCAGGTTCAAAGGAGGCCTTGCTTTGCTAAATCATTCCTTCTCAACTTTTTTAAGTGGGTAAAAATTTTTCTCAGTCTGCCCATAATGGCTACTTCAGTGCTTTGAGGCCACACAGTTTTCAGGTGTTCACTGGGGAATGCACCTTTTTCCCTCGGGAATTAAATCACTTGCCCATGATGTATGTGTGTATTGTGTTTTTTTTTGGGAAGGGATTCACGACCCCTTGCCCACTGTCAGAATTTTTTTTTGAGATTTTTGAGAAATGTTGCAACAGTTTTTATTAAGATTTGAGATAGAGTTATTGGAAATAAGTGCTAACTATAGCGGAAAATTATGTGTATTAGTAGTTGTGTTTTAAGTGTATTGAATTTAATGTGTGTTTAAAAGTAGCTAAATATGTCAAAAGATCTGGTTAGTCTTAAATGTTAGGAATTTTTTTTTTATGATAGAAATTTTTTTTTCTTTTGGAATATAGTTTTGGGATTTGAGTTTCAGTTCAAATTTTGGTTTTAAAATTTATTAAAGGGGGAGAACAGTGATCAAAAGTTTTCTTTTGTTTTTGTTTTGTATAATTAGTCACAACTCTTGGCTTTGGGTGAAGTTAAAGGTACGGCTAATGGGTTAGTTTCATGGTCACCCGGAGGAATTTTGAGGTCTGGGAAGCCTTGTTTTCATTGAAATTCTTCTTCACAGAAATGTGTTTGAAAAAAAAAAAAATTTTTTTTTTTCAGTAGGCCATGTTAACTGTCACTTTGGTGCTTTGAAGCCGCCTTTAAGGTGCTCAGCTGGGGAATGCACCTTTCCTTTTTAGGAGAATTACTTGCCCGCTAAAAATTGTTTTTTCTTGTGTCATTGATCCTTCAGCCAAGCGATCGACTTTGGGTAGTGTAAAATTTTTTTGTTAAATTGTGCAAGTTCAGTCTCAGAATGGTTGTTTTGGGGGGGAATGGAGATTGTTCTTTGAGAAATATTCCTTGAGAAAATTTTTTTATTTAAGGTAGTTTTGTGGAAATTTTTTTTTCTTTCTGTTTAAAAGTATTTTGGTTCTTAAAAGTTTGTTGCTGGAAGATTGTGTATTCTCTTCGAATGTGTGGGAGAGGATTTTGGAATTGGGTTTTCAGTTGTTTAGTTGTTTTGTTAATCTTGGATATCCGCAAAATTTTATGTTTCGACCCTTTGAATTCTTCGGCTGGTCCAAAGTCTTCATCAAAATTATTGTTTTTATTGGAATGACAAGTAATTGGGAACTCTGTTTTGTTTTCTTCTTTCCAACTGCTTGGGTGATGCATTTTTCAAAAGCAGATTTTTTGTTTTGAAATTTTTTTTAATTGAAATTCTTTTTGTTTTGAAATTTTTTTTTAAATTGAAACTTTTTGTAGTTTATTGAAATTTTTTTTATTACTTGTGATAATTGGGAGTGTTAAGAATGAATTGATAGACTGGAAGGTTAGAATTAAATTTTGTTTTGTGTAAAATTACATTTTGAAAAAAATTTTTTTTTTGTTGTTTGTCAGAATTTTAATTTTCTGGGAGGTGGAGCTAAAACTTTGGTTTGTGTGAAATTTACATTTTTGGGATTTCCTTTTTGTTGAAGTTTGTACTTCGAATTTTGGGACGGGAATTTGAATTTCAAAATTTTACCATTTGTGGGAGTTCTTCGAATTTGAAAAATTTTTGTGGACCTTTGAGTTAGCGAAATTTTAGTGGAAGTACACTTGTTTATGAAAGTCACTGCTGCAGAGATGTTTTTTTTTGGGAGAATTTCTCGTTCGACAGGATTTGCTTTAGGAAATTAAATGGGACCTTCACGGTTATGTGCTACATTGGGCCTACAATGGGTTTTTGAGGGATCTCGATTGTTCGACTCCTTCAAGTTCAAGTTAATTTTCTTCTTTTACCCGTCTTGGAAGTACATAGCTCTGGCAGTTCTGTTTGCAAAATTTTTATTTCACAGCATTTCTATTCTAAATTTGTATTCAACTTTTTCATTGTGAAAATTTTGAAATTGTCGATACTATTCATTAAATTTCAGTTTTTAGAGGGAGTACAGACGTGTACTCTCGCCTGTTGGAAACACTTGATTTTTTTTTGTGTTTTGTCATTGGGAATTTTGTTTATTGAGGAAGTCTGGCAGGTTTTGGTTCTGTATCACTTTTGCAAACCCGAGGGATGTGGAACGGGGGTTTGACAGACTGTTTTTCAGTGTTTTGAGATTTTCTTTCACCTGGGTGCAGTACAGTTTAAATTCAAAATTTTTGTGATCATTTGCTTTTAAGTAGGTAGTGCAAGGCTAAGCTGAGGGTGGTGTAAGCATGAGGAAGCTAAACTCATGTTGTATATAGGAAAGGAGGCGGACCCAAAAGCGAGGAATGCTTGGGGGCGCCATGAGAAAAGAGGATTTTTTTTTTGAGAAAAATCCCCCCGGCCATGGGAAGTGTATTTTTTATGTCACATTGCCCAGGCTCTGCTACACACTACGGGGGTTCTTTGGCTTTTGTTTTGATTAGGAGGGATTTGATTTTTTTTTTTTGTTTTATGAGCAGTGTATTTTTTCCCTTGTTGAGTTTCAAATTTTTTTCTTATTAAATTTGGTGAGAATTCAGATATTTTGTTTCTCTTGAGGTTCAGTTCGAGTTTTTGAAAATTTTAAAATTTTTGAGTTGTAATGAATGTTTTCTTTTTGGAGGTTTTTCTCCTCTCTTAAAGGGGAGATACGAAATTTTTTTTTTATGGAAGTCTAAGGAAAGTGCAAGTTTTAAATTTTATGGTCATGATCAGTGTGCCTTCCCTGTATGTAAAATATGTATTGTAAACATTTTTCAGATTTGTAATCCCAGGAGTTGCTACATGAAGCGAGTGTTCTCGTAGGTTTACAATTTCTCTGCCACCAGGATGGTGTTCTCTTTTGGTCATTTTCGGCTCTTTGTTGTGAAAAATTTTATTCTAAAATTTTTTTTCCGGTGGTCGAGAGGAATTATGTTATGCCGAGATTCTACAGCTCTAAATTTAATTATTAGTTCAAAATTTGTAATAGCTTAAAATTCGTTATTTTCCCCTTTCCCTTCAAAATTCTAAATTTATTTGTTGTTTTGGAATATTTCGGCGATTTATTTCCCCTTTAGCGTAATTTGTTATCTTTTTAATGTTTTTATTATTCAAAATTGTGCGCAATGTGCCTTTAAATGTTAAATAATCTTTTGTTAATTCTCATAATCTTCGTTTTCAGCTGTTAACTTCAGTTCATTCACGAATCTGTGTAAAAAAGGCACTTTTTAAGACGAAACTTAGCCTTGAACCTCTTATCAGTAAAAACACCTGTTTTCGGGGTGCTAGAACATCCGGTGGGTTGCTGTGCGGCGGGTTGCCGCATCGGGAGAAGTGATCCCTTTTTGATTCTTGGCATAACAGCGTTTTTATTTCCGCAGTGTATGCGTGGGCGCTCGGCGCGAAGCGCAGAGTTTCGCTCGCCAAGTTTGGCGTCTCCTGGGAAGGCAAGCGTGTGTTGCCGGGAGAGTTCGATTCTGAGCAGCAGAGCAGAGAGGTGGTAAAAATTTAGAGTGCCGAGCCGGGGCTCATGCTGAGCGCCCGGGCTCGCCCGAATGGTGTTTTGAAGACCTCGGAAAATTCTCACGTAAGCTTAGTTTCTTCGACTTTCGACGAACTTCGCATTAGAATTCTTGGACAACCAAATGTAAAAATGTGACAGCAGAAAGAAAAATGCGACTGGTTTCGCGCAGTCATCACTGGGTTGTGCTCCTCTAAAGCTTTTGTTGCCGACTCACCTATTCTTCTGAGTCGACATCTATGTTGCTGATGAATGAGTCATGTGCCGTCATTTGATTTGCAAAAGAAATTCATCACCGTGTGCCGCGGCGGTTCTGCTTGTCTCAAGTCTTGGGGGTGTGTTTCTCTCAACAAAATCTTCTAACCGGCCAACTCAAGTGTACTGTCATCAATCCATCCCTTAAATACGTCACTCCAGGGATAAGTGCATCAGTGATCCCTCTCCACATTGTTCAGTTACTCAAGTGTTTTGCGGGCCCACTCGAGAGCTCTGCAGTTAAGAGCCGTATTTTATTTTACCGGCCAACTAGAAGCGTTTTGATTCCAACCGCTTTGTGGGTTTTATCATGTTTAACAACAGTCATTTAGCTAGCTCCTCGCCTCTGGTGCTGACATCTAGTGAGAGTGCTTTAAATATTTCACTATGAGAGAAATTTCAAGCAGTAAATAAATAGTAAAACAGGGTTTTCTGTTTACTCTTTGTAAGGATTCAGCTTGTGAAGTGTAGCCTTGGGCTAAATGTAACGTTAGAATTTCTACCCTTTTAAGATGTTTTGTTTCCTTTGAGCTGTGAATATATATGTTGAAAGTTTTATCAATTACAATATGTATTGGTTTTTATATTTTTAAATTAATTCCTATCATAATTTTTGGTGGTGGACAGCTCCTCAGGCAGACCAAACTCTGGTCTTCAGACCAGAGTGGATTCTGTTTCCTGGGTTTTGTTTTATTTTTAAATTTACCTATGAATATTCAAAGTGTTAATTGAGTTTTACTTTAACTGAAGTTAATTTTAATTATCCTCTTGGCAATGTACTAACCACTAAAAATAGCTGAATAAGAATTATATAAAATCTAACTTGTTTATGTTGGAAGCACTTAAGTAATTGTTAATAAAAGTTAATTTTTAAATTTAACAATTAGTGTTTGTGATTTCTTTAGTTGTTGTTGGCTGTGCAATTTATTCATTTAAAGGTAAGTGGAATTTTTAGGAGTTATTTGGTGTTGAAGAGTTTTAAAAGGTTTACATAGTTGAGCACAGACCAAGCAATAGTAATGGTTGAGTTAAAGTAAATAAAGAAACAAAGAAAATAAAAAATAATGTCATAAGTAAATAAGGTATAAAGAAAATAGAGTAAATATTATTAAAAGTAAACTTTATTGTCAAAATCTATACGATCAGGCTAATGTAAAATAATATTAAATTAAGCTGTAGGTAAATATAAATAACAAATTATATAATAAAGAAAAATAAATAAAATAATGCAAAAGCTATATAACAGTTATCACTCAGAAATGATATGATCTAGTGGGTAAGTTTTAATATTAAATTCCTCATTTTCCAAATTGCTGAAATAAGACATTAAATTAAAGATTCCAAAATATTATAGGCAACAAAGAAGAGATTTAAAATTGGCCAAAAAATTCATTTATTATATATATATATATATGTAATTAAAAAAAAGATAAAACACAGTAGACAAATGGTAGGCTATTTAAATATTGAATCATACCAAAGTAACCAAATATTAATATACTGTTGCAAAAATTCATTTAACAAGATTATGTTCTTTCTCGATTTATGGAGGATTAAGTCTAAATTATGTTTTATGAAATAAGTACTATTACAGCTCGTTAAGTTCTTAATTTTAAAGTTCAATTATTAGCAATGTCTTGATGTCGAACAATTGCTGGAGTTCATCCTTAATGAATAATTAAAGTTCATCTTTATCAAATTCTACGCCTTCATTAGCAGTTGTAGATATCATAAAATAAGAAGAGTTTGACTTACATATGTATTCGAAGCGGTGGCATGATCCCATATCTATTATGGTGGTCCGATGGCTGGATGTCCATAAATATAATTATGCTACTTTCTGTTGATGTGTCTAAATTTCATTGTGAGCAAATGATGCCAGGCTGGTACTCATCACAGGAGAAAACATAGTCTTGGGACGTTATCGAATCAAGATCATTAAGTTAAAAATCTTTCAAGTGTCGGAATTCATCTTCGTTGGGCATATCAGGAAACAGTCGACCGAAGACGAGGCTTAATGATTCGTCATCATAGCTCTTAATTCAAGGAGCAAATCGTTGTGTATTTTTCTTTAAAAATTGGACGCATAGTCCAAATGTTGTAATACGCTGCGTGTGTCTATGGGTCTCCAGGGATCAAAAAAAGGGATCAACCTTCTTGGTTGATGAGCAGGGCCAGAGTCTTATGAAAATTTTTGCTCAAAAAAAAAGGCTAGAGGACCTCAACGGTCCGACCCGCAGGCCGGCCGCGTCCAAGAGAGAACTCTCTATATTTTTTTTTTTGATTTTCTACAGTTGCCGTAGTTTTCTCAGTGGCGCTGTACTGCACTCACGTATGATTGGCCACTCCTGTACATACAATTATTTCTTATTGGATGGTAGCCTTGTCCATGCTAAAAGCTGGGGTGCCATGTTGCTTACCCCTTTTCGGAGAATGTTTTGCCCATCTGTGAAATTTTGCTGTAGTCTTAATTTTAGAGGGTTGAAGACCCAGACCGTCCGACTCGTCCAGAGAGACGTCCGACTCGTCCAGAGGACTAAGTAGGATTTTAGAGGGTGTAACTTTTGTCAGTAAATTCTTTCTGTTGACAGGAATTATAGCTTCTTCCGATAACTGCCCATGTTTATCCTGACTGGGCGTACCAGACGTCCGACTCGTCCAGAGGACTAAGTAGGATTTTAGAGGGTGTAACTTTTGTCAGTAAATTCTTTCTGTTGACAGGAATTATAGCTTCTTCCGATAACTGCCCATGTTTATCCTGACTGGGCATACCTACGAGTTTAAGATTACGAGTGGGAAAAGGTTCTCTGCAAGAAAGGAATCTTTGACCGTTGTGGTCCTGCTATGTCAATCGGCACGTGTTCTCTAAAAAAAGGGGGGGGGGAGGGCAAGTATGCTTTCTGGAACCAAACTCCTTAGTTTCAGCTGTGAGATTCTTCTTCTGCAGATGTGCAAAGTGCGTGAGAAAGTCATTTTTTGAAAATGGCTATTTTTGCCTAGCAACTGCCTTTATCTATATTCAAAAGGTTTAAAAGCTAAAGTAAATTTTAAATAAATAAAAAGTTCTAATTTCCCATTTTAATTAAAAAAAGCATTATTAAAATTAGCGTGTGTAAGTCACATTTATAAAAAAATGTCATGTTTCTCATGACAAGTTGAAAAGTGTTTAAGATTTTGTTCATTCTGCCTGTCTGTCCGTATGCACGATAACTGCCTTAAAAATGACTTTATCAAAATGAAATTTTAGTATGTTGTTGAGACAGTCTGTGGGACATATAGGAATGTAAATTAATAATATCACCCTATCAGTTTTGGATTGAACCCGGGTTGAAAAAGTGAAATACATTGAACCCTATGGAACCTAATTTTTCAAACATTTTTTAAGCGAAGTTAAAATTCATAAATTGCTTCGAAAATATTAAGAAATATTCAAATTATCCCATAAAATGTATAAAAAAAATTTCAGCAAAATATGTTCAGTAGTTTTTTAAATAAAAATTAAAATAATAATTACACCCATAGTATATGAAGAGATCACATGACTCACTTCAAAATATAATATGGCATTTTTAAAGTTCTTTTAAATTTATATTTAGTGTTGCATGCTTCCTAAAACTGCTTTATTTTTGCGTATTTTCTGTGCATCTATATTCTGTGTTAACGCAATTACAATATTTTAGATGATCATCAAACTTCTTATTTATACAATGAATTATTTATATAATGAATTATTTATATAATGAATGATGATTATTTCTACAATGAAGTCTAATTTTAATGGATACAGAATGTAAACAAGTGATTCTAAGATGAGTTGCATAAGAATTGCTGAATTTCTTTCACGCAAAATTATTTAGCTCTGGAGTCTGGAATAAAAGTGATATGAATGAAATATTCATTGTTTTTACATAGAAAGCCAGACGATTTATATTTCGATGATGTCATTTGAAAAAAGTTCATTTTTTATCCGATGAAGTTTTAAGTTTTCAAATATAAAAAATTATTATAGTACTGTGATAATTTAAAATATATCAGCGCAGAATGTATCACATTTGAGAGATGTTTAAATAAAATTGAATTTCAGTTCGAAAGTGTTTCATAATCAATGCTTTATGCATGATTGATCTCTCTTGTCAGTATTTAAAGTGATATTAACAGATAGTGAAACGAGTTTGCAGTTTGAAAATTTAAAAGAATATTTAGGAATTGGTTATGCAAATAAATACATTCTCACTATTCTTGTATAACTTTTCATTTTAACAATAAATAAGTATCATAATGCTTGTTCTTTTAAGCAAAAATACCTGTGGATTAAATTTTTTAGAATTTTTTATGGTAATAGAGCTATTATTGGTACTATATTTTCGCAGATATAGTATGTATAACAGACTAAGGAGTAGCCTATTTTTAGATTTTTGCGCCTTTTTTAGTGGTTTTTTAATCATTTTTAATTAATTTTCCTGCTTATTTTATTAGTTTTTAGTGCCTGAACTAATGGACTTTGCTTATTTGTTTTAAAGCAAGTTCTGCAAGCTTATTTTAATTTTATCGGTATTTATTTGCATGTCTTAAATTCTGTAGAAAACTGATAAGACCAAAATACAATTATCTCAACAAACCAGCAGCAGCTTTTGTTTTCATTTTAAATTAATCAAACTATTTGTTTTTTAGTCTTTGGTCTCCACGTTGGTATTTTGTGTTTCTGTCTTTAAATTTATCTTATATATAAGTTTATTTTAATTGCATGTGTTTGCATGTCTACATTATGTAAAAAGATTAAAATAAATGGACATTGTATTGTTACTGACATAAAGAAAGTGACTCGCCATTCCTACTGAAAATTTTATGTTTTCATTAAAAATTTGTATTAATATTAGAGATTTTTAAGTGTGTGTTTATAGTATTTTGCTTTTATTCACTGCTACTCAATATAAAATTTCTGTCAAATGTAAACATTTCTGTAGGTTTTAGATGGAGTCACACTTCATAATTTAGAAATAGTTCAGACCCGTCCCTCTGATAGCACTGAAGGAACATTAATTGGAACTATGGATTACTGTTCTACATCTTTCGGTTTGTATTACTAATGTTTTTAAAACTTTTTTTGGAGATCATGTGAACTTAAGCAATAAAAATATTCTTTCTAAAATAAATTAGCAAACAGGTGCTTACAAATGTTTTGATGGGCACATGCGAGTAATTACATAATATTTCATACTTTTGATATTCATTTTTTACCATTCATCAGCAAGGAAGCCCGCTTGGTTAAAATACTTTAAAGAGTCACTTCTATTTGAATTTAATAACACACACATCTTGTATTATTAAATTCATATAGAAGCTTCTTTTTTGTTGAAGCCTAAATTATTATTGTTAATAGCCACTGACTCTAATTTTTTTATAGCTAGCCTTGAATCATTTCTAACCGCTTTTAGTGCAATACAAGACTTATATTATTTTGACTCTTAATATGACAGTAAAAATTGCAATTGTTTTACACATTAAACAGCATAATTAATTAAAGTAATATTCAATATATAAATAATTCATTATACTTAAAATGATAAAAAAATAACTATTATTTAGATAATATTGATATAAAACTAATAAATTACTGAATCACTTTTATTGCATAAACGATTACACTTGATGGGCTAGGAATAGAGATTTTGTCTACTCTTTGTCATTGTCATCACTGAAGTCATTTGGAAGATCTAATCCACCCATGTGTTATTAACCATAATAGATACTAGAAGAAAATTTTATGTGCCAAATTAAAAAGTTATTAGCCCGCTGTCTAGTGACTACCACATAATTTAAGCTATATTATATACAGTCATTCTATTTATAGCAAACAGCTCAGAACCCACTAATTTGTTACATCCGGATACACATTAAATTTGTTCTGTCTCGCAAAACTATATATCATTTGAAAAAAATGTTTGTAAAAACACATGAGATGTAGCTCAGATAATAGGAGATGGAGTTTTGCACAGGTTCAGATTTGATCCATAGTCAAATTTTATTGAAAATGATTGTTATTACTTCATTATGTAATAACAAGCAACCATCTGCTGACACAAAAATCCCAGTACAGCAACACTTTAAAGTGGGATAATTTTGACTTTAAAATGAATCGTTTGCATTGAAGCTTTAAGATAGAAAACTTTTGAATTTTGAAATCCATCTGTTCCAGCATGGGAAAATAAGGAAAATATATACATGTTGCAAAAGTATGATACATAAATATAGGGAAAACCTTAATTTAAATAAGCTTAGATGGGGGAAAGTGGTTGAAAATCCCAAAAATTGTATCTTGGAGCCTATATTGTCTTCACATTATAAATGGTGTTACATTGTGTTTGGTGACAAGACTCACTTTTACTTTTGTGCAGAATACCACTGCCATGTGTAGAGGCAGGCAGACTCTCTTAATCAGAAGTTGATAAGTAATGCACTGGCAAATTAAGGTTTGTCATAGTGCGACAAGCTATCTCTTATGATTGCTAGTGTTTTATTTTGATATGATAGACTTAAATAGCTCATTGATAGATCTAGGAGATCCTGTGTTGTTTCTCATTGCCCTTCATGCCGCATCTGCTGGAACTTTTCCCAAGAAGATATTGCTCGTTTACACATGCCTCTCATCTTGTTCCATAATGTCCATATACTTCCATTACCATGTCCTGTGTTTTATCTTTCATCAGAAATGCTTAAGATATTTTGAATGTTACTGTGCACTAGTCAGCCACCTTTAAATAACCGAGATCTTGAGGAGTAATTGAAAAATGAGACAAAGTTTTTTCAAAAGGTTATTTAAATTCAAAGTCATGCCTTAAAAGGTCATTTTAATTCAAAATGTCTGCGCTAGTTAGAGCATGGATGAATTTACAACTTACTGATTTATTATATTTTGGATGCAGTTGTCTTTGTATAAACAGTGTTTCTGCTGTGGTACTGTAATTAATAATTTTTTCTTTCACTGCTATATCTCTTGCCAACTTTCCTTGCAATAATCACTTCCCTTAAAGTGCACCTTTTTCTTTAGCAAAGAGTGTATTATGTTATTTTGTGTAGGGAAAGTTATGTGTTTTGGTTATATCAGATTTTTATAACATTCCAGGTAAAAGACTTCTGCGCCATTGGTTGTGTTCTCCTCTGTGTAACCCTGATAGTATTTCTGATAGATTAGATGCTGTTGAAGATCTTATACAAATACCTGAAGTCATTGAAACAGTTTCACTTCGATTGAAAAAAATTCCTGATTTAGAGAGACTATTGAGCAAGTATGACATGAGTACATATGTTTTTCTCTCTAGTATTTAAAATATAAAACTAGATTAATGTATTAATTTTGCATATTTTATTGAGAAATGATAAATCTATTCATGTAGTGCAAAAACTGAAATATTAATACAATTATTTAATATTTCAAATCATTTTCTATGTGTTATGCAAGAACTAAAATGCTCAAATTTTGATTTTTTCCCCTATGCTGACAAGCACATAAAAAATGTGAAACAGGTCCATGGATGCTGTTATCTGCAATAGGAGTGCCTTTCAAATTTTTGGGAATACCTTATACAGATGGGTTCTGTGATTTCGAACTTCGCCTTTGCATCTTTGTGTAGCTTGAACTAAATTGCATAAGAATATAATGCAGGGCTACGTAGAAGGACTGAAATTGTCAGTTCTCATCGTAGCTCACAAAATTTCAGCATCTTTCAAGTTTTCTTGCTGCCATTGCAGATAGTGGCTATTCCATGCTGAAGAATGCATAATAAGTATGAAATTAGTCCATTACCTGCTTTGGAAGTGTCTTCCAGATTGAATTTTTCTTTATTTTAAACATTAGATATGTTCTGTGATTTTGAACTTGGCCTTTGCAGCTTTGTGTAGCTTGAGCTAAATTGTATAAGAATATAATGCAGGTCTATGTGCAAGGACTGAATTTGTCAGTTCTCATTGTAGTTTACAAAATGGCAGCATCTTGCAAGTTTTCTTGCTGCTATTGCAGATAATGGCTATTCTATCCTGAAGAGTGCATAATAAGTGTGAAATCAATCCATTATCTGCTTTGGGAGTGTCTTCCAGATTGAATATTTTCTTATTTTAAACATTAGACAAAAGTCTAAAACTGCCTTTTATTTTAAAACTTTTTAATCCATTAACACCCAATTTTTTTTTTCATAGATTTTAGGTAAAAATATCAGGATTTGCTCATTAGCAAAGATGAATCGTTATAGATATTACCAAAATTTTCTTATTTATAAGATGCTGGGCAGATCAAGTTTAGAACATTTATTTAGATGTTAGGATTTAGTTTATTAATATTCATAAAATATATAAAAATTTAAGATACTACATACTACATGGATCAAACTATATTATGGTACGAACGTAATAATCTAACATTTATTAGTCCTTCTCTAAGAAGTAATGTATGAGGCAATGCTTTAACTTTATCATGCCCACTTTCCCCACAGTCTCCAATCAATTAATCTAGTAATCTGATATTAAACTGATCTTAATTACACCAGATCATCAATATTTAATGCTTTCAAAGTTGATTACTAATTACAAACACATACACACAATGAAAATATGTATTTCGAGCTTGAGTAAATACCAAATACTTCCATTTTTTTTAAAGATTTGACTTCATTGGAGAGATTCTAAGATTTCTCATATGTTTTAATGTCACTAGGGATTATTGGAAGAATTTCACGAGCTCTACTTATATTGGCTACTAGTGTACAGAAAGTTACTAGCCAAATTAAAACGTTATTAACTAGCTAGCCTGAGGCTACTACATAATTTAAGTTCTAGCATAAAACACAAAATTATCATCTTATTAATTAGTTTTAGAAGCAAAACTAGCTTCCTCAGGACAAGAAAAAACGGCATTTCATCCTATCATTTGGACAAGTGGATAAAGTCTGTCTTTATTGGTATAGTATTGCTCTCTTCTTATCCTGATGAAGTAAATTTTCAGAATTGATTGTTATGGTTATAATTTAGTATTTTAAGGTTATTTTATAATATATTATATAATAATTGATTTCAGTTTGACTGACATAGTCTTTTGCTTATTTGAGCATTTTAGATCCAGATTTTTTGCACTGAGGAAGAAAATCCAGTTGATTTCCAAAACATGCGTATGCTTGTCTATCTTGATTTGCTCAGCATGTTAGGTTGTAAACCAGTTCATTATTGATTGTGTCGCATGCTTTACTTTTTAATAATTTTAATTTACAAGCATTAATATATTGTTCATTAATTAGACTCTAATGGGATTTATTTTAGTTTATCAAAATATAACATATGGTTTAAAATTTATTTAAATAGTACATTATTCAGAAAACTCAATTTGGATATCAATTTTTTAGAATACATTCGCAAGGTCTTTTTCATTCCAAGGAACATCCTGAATCAAGGGCTATATATTATGAGGCTGATATTTACAACAGAAGAAAGTTAATGTCGTTCCTTTCAACAATAGATGGCTTTAAGGAAAGCATAGAAGTTATTTCAAATTTTGAGTCACATCTAAATGATTTCAAGTAAGTTTAAATTTTTTTATCTGTTTAAAGTCATTTTAATATTTCAGTGATATTTATAGTTCTGTGTTTTAATTTTATATTGTGTTAGTCATATGTATTAATCTGTCTTATTTGTATAGCTGATATTTAATATATGTGTATGTAATGTATGTAAAGTATTGTAAAGATGACTATTTTAAGAAATTTAGTATTAAAATGTTTTTGAAATAATATCTGTGTCTGTTGACATGATCTTTTTGTGAAGAATTTATGGATTTGTATGATTTTTGAGTATTTAGAATCAATAAGCATGCAAGTTCTATTTATTTTCATTATAATTGAACCATAGCCATTTTACTACTGAATTATTTTAAAAAAATCTTAAATAATAGTTTCAAATCCTGTTTATTGAATGGTTATTTTATTTATAATTTTAAATATGAAATCACTCATACTCAATTACTCACTATTGACATTTTCAAAATATTGCAAGATTTTTTAAACAACACACATACATATATTGTACATTTTACAAACTAATTTTTCAAGAATTATGAAAATTAAATAAATTAACAGGGGTTTGTTTAGAAAATCTGGATCTGTTTTTCTCCCTCTACAAAATTCCAAATTTAAGAAATAGACCCTTATAAAAATAAATCTAATAAAATCCAAATTTTTTTGTAAAAATGAACATTATATTAAGCTGGTATTTTCCTTTAAATGTTACCTATACACATTTTTCCGAAGAATGCTTACAAGGTATCTCCATAGCAGAAAGTAGGGTGATGGTTGATATTGCAGATGGAATTTTAACCTTTATAAGAATTGGTATTTGATGTAATGTCATCAACGAAACTTGCATCATCTGCTTAGGGATTTTTTTAGATTGCAAGTTGGTACTAAAATCAAAAATATCAGAGTATTCAAGAATTTTCATTTAGAAAATGCTGTTGATTTTAATCAAAGAAGCTTATGTATCTAGTGAATTGAAGGAGCTTATGTATCTAGTGAATTGAAGGAGCTTATGTATCTAGTGAATTGAATGAGCTTATGTATCTAGTGAATTGAATGAGCTTATGTATCTAGTGAATTGAATGAGCTTATGTATCTAGTGAATTGAAGGAACTTATGTATCTAGTGAATTGAAGGAGCTTATGTGGTGAATTGAAGGAACTTATATAGCTGGTATAAAAATAGTATCTTTAAAGCATATTACATCCACACAGAGGGTGAAAGACTTACTTGAGGAGATTCAAAGGGGCATTTGCATATCAAAAGAGTTTATGTAGGTGTATTAAAAGAGCTTATTTAGGGTGTATTGAAAGAGCTTATTTAGGATGTATAAAAGGAGCTTATACACTTTTACAGAAGGCAAATTATTTAGGATGTAATACGCAGTCATATTGAGGCGTAGCATTTGATGTGTCCAATGCTGAGACCAAGGTGTATTATACACGTGAGTAGAATCTAAGGTGTGATTAAGTGCTTATTTAGGGTGAGCATGTGTTCACACGTGTTTTGTAATTTAAGCATGTATTGGCGTAGTGGGGGTGACCAAGCCTTTCGAGAAACTTATGAATGAATTCAATTAACACAGGGTACACTTTTTAGTAAATTAATAAAAAATTATCCAGATTTATTAGCTATAAATCTTAATTTAAAAAAATGTGGCTAGCATCCTTAACTATAAAAAACGAGGAATAATGTTGCAAATGGTCCTTCAGTTGGAAAAGTAAAAAATAAATAATACAAATAAAACAACACAGCGAATGTGCAAGCAGTATTGGAAATAATTGGTAATTTTGTTAAAAATAAAATCTGAGAAATCTTGAATGATTAGATTGTTGTGTGAAAAAATTGGTTTAAAGTTTTCCCAAAATGTATTTGAATACCACATTGTAAATAAAATTTTCTAGCATGTTACGAAAACAAATATTGTGAAACGCCTGAAAAGTTCTATAATCAAAAACATTGGTACATAACAAGGTTAGAAAATATTTAGTGATCATAAATGTTTCGAATATTCAGGAAATGAACTGAAAATAAATGAGTAAAAAATCTGTAAAACTTTTAAGAAATTTAAATTAATGAGTGAAATGACTTCAAGATATAAATTTTAAATTGGAAAAGTTAAGAGAAACACTAGAAATAAGTATTAAAAATTTAATAAATACCAAAAATAAGATGATAAAATTTATGAATGTATGTTAATAATATTGCTCTACAAATATATTGCTATGAATACATAAAATGCTTTTGCAGCATATTGCTTATCTCCAAAGTAAAACAACTTTTACAAGCAACCACTCTAATATGTGAAAGTAGGGTTGCTAGGCTTTGGCAACTTTTTCATGACCCATGTCGAAAGCCCAGACCATCCGACTCGTCCAAAGACATAGAGCAATTTAGTGGATGACCCATGTGTCATATTTGGTGAAATATCAGTGACATGGATAGTTATCAAATTCAATCGAACTTTCACAAAACCTCCATTTATTTCCATTTTTTTTAACCACTTTCTAGAGATTTCTATGGAGAGTGTGCCGATTGTTAATTTTATTTATTAAAATTATAATTGTCAAAAATGCATTTTGCATTAAATTAATTATTGATTTGTGTATTGATTATACATGTAATATGTTCTAAACATACTGCTGTGTACATTGCGTTGGTGGCCGCAAAACCCACCCATTTTTGTGCTTAACGGGATACTAAGTTAACAAACTAAAAATAAGGTTAATAGTAACGGAACTAACATTTATTTATCACATACTTAATTTACACTCCTTAGTTTTACAAATTCAATAAGTATCACAATAGTGGAATACATCTCAAGGGTAGTTCGGGGGGTGTAATGCCAGATGAATTGATATTTGGTTGGAGCACTTGGTGGGATGCATTAATTAGCTTTTCCTTAAAAACACAAATTTAGACAGAGAGGTTATCCTCATATAGTTAATTGTACGGTACCTGATCTTCTTTCATATAACTTGGGTAACACCGATGCTTTGTCACACTTTACACTTGCAATACCAGATGAACATGAGCTCTCCTTCGAATTCCTATATCAGAGACGCACACACAACTCTTAACACTGCTACAGCCGCTTACTCTTTACTGGTCCAACTCCAACACCCTGCCTTGACCAATTCTGACCTTCAACTTTGAGCAACTCTCACTTATATCCCTTTTTCGGTCGGCGACCTACGTGCTGGAATGTAGAGCTGAGGGCTAATCCATAGACATGGGGTCGCCGTCTCGGTTGCCGCCAAACGGCTTAGCGTGGTATGTAAACATGGGGCGTGGTATGTAAGATATGGGGCCACCTGTATACTATCGCCCACCTGCTTAGCGTGGGGATAATCTGCCCGCAATCCTGGTTCTATCATTTTAATCCTTCCAAATATTTAATACTTTACATTTCTGGCATTACATTCTCATCCCCCCCCACGAAAAAAAAGACCAAAAGTTACTCTCCCACAGTTTCACCCCAGTGGTAAGAAATTGAGTTCACAATGGTTCATCGCAAACACATAAGTTCATCCATCACGAGAAAGGCTGAGTTCCACTTTTTAGCCTCGTACAACTCATAGCTTTGCTAGTTCTTTGTAGTTTCTTGATAGTTCCCTGTCACATTAGTCCATTATTCATAATTGACATAATGTACCATAAATTACATGAGGATTACCAACATTCAAATTATTATTAAATTGCAAATTTTGATATATATTATTTGCAATGCATAATTTTCATTTCTCCTTTTACAGAATTATTTACATACGACATATCATTACATAACAGCATTCATTACTTTATTTATTATACATTTTCTTGTTATCATTTCATTTTATAACATATTGTAGTAGTGCAACTATCAACTTCCGATTCTTGGTTATGGTTGAATTCCATACCACCATATTATTTATAAATTACTTTGTTATTTCACTTTTTTTTTTTTTTTTTTTTTTTTAGAACTTGCCATATATGTAATGTCAGAAATACATAACATACTTTTTGAAATATACTTATATCCACAATTTAAAATATACAAACATATACATATACACTCAATTATCACTTTCTATTTATGACATTAATTACAAACTTTTTAACATATTTTTCATATTCTTTGTTTTATGAAATTACTATTTACAACAATTCGAGGGCGAAAATTATACCCTCTGGCATTATAACAAGCCTCATCATCATTTCTATTATTTTCACAGTTTAATTGCTTTTCTTTAGTGACCTTCCCTTCCTTAGTTTGACTTTGATAATTATTTCTAATCACTTTCTCATTTTGATTTTTTTCTTTGTCCTGTGTGTGTGTGGTTTGATTCGCTTTCGTCACTATCTTTCAAATATTGTTTTCGCTTCGCTGCCATGTATAGTTTATTTATGTGCACTTTATAAGTTTTATTTTCATCACTTTTAAGACATATTATAACATTATTATTTCGGACTAATTTCGTAATTCTAAATGGTCCATCATATCGATCCTCTAATACCCTTGGTTTTAAGAACTTTTTTAGGTACACTGTCGCTCCTATAAATATATCGTTTTTTCTCACTATTTTATATTTCTTCATTTGTTTGTCATTTATCAGCTTTTGTTGTTCCGATGCGTCTTTCACGACTTCGTCTATATTTTTTAAATGCTGTGCCACATATTTTTTATAATTATTTACATCACTATACATTACATCTATTTCTTCCTTACTTGGTATGTTTGTTTGTTTAATATTTTCAAATGGCAATGATAAATCTCTAAGATAGAACAAGAATGAAGGCTCAAATCCTGTATTACTGTTATTCACATAAAACTTAGTGTTATTCACATAAAACTTAAACCATTTTAAAGATTCATCCCATTCAAACATAGTCTTTGACAAACACATTATACATTGTTTCATGTCTCTGTGTATTCTTTCACAACGACCTAAAGAACTTGGGAAATAAACCGAACTGTATCGCCTTTCAATATTTAATGCATTTGTAAAATCTATGTATTCTTTACTTTTAAAAATTTGAGCATTATCGCTTTGAATAATAATTGGAACTCCATAAGTTGTCACGAAGTTTGTTAGTTTATTCACTATTGTTTTAGCAGTAATGTCTCTGACTGCATAGGCCTCAAAGTATCGCGAAAACATGTCTACAATTGTAATTACAAAATTATTTCCTCTATTACTGCGCGGTAGTTTTCCTACGCAATCCAGTTGTAAATATATTCCTGGTTTTAATATTTCTGGCATAGCCTGAAGTCTGGCTGGTGGTATATTTTTGTGTTTTACTAACAAGCATTGATTACAAGACTTTACATTACAAGACTTTACACTATTACATTTTCCACGTCTTGGAAAGCCCCTATCCAAAAATATTTTTTTGAAAGTAATTGGTATGTCTTTTTTACTCCGAAATGAGGGAAATGTGCTATCTCTATTATCTTTCCCTTTAGCGAGTGCGGTATTACAATTTTATTCTCATTTATTTTCCTATACGTTTGTCTTTTATTTTCCTTCTTTAACATTAACAGTTTATTTTGGCTATCAATATAGTATACCTTGTTATTGTGATATCGGTTTCTTCCTTTTTGTATTTCCTCTCTAATTTTACTTAATTTTTCATCTACTATTTGTTTCTCTAATATTTTCTCCACATTTATCTCATCATTTTTAATTAAAGTATTTACACATTTGATTTGGTTATCATTGTCAAATACATATCTCGAGCAATAATCACTTGCGTTATTTTCACCTTTTTGATATTTGAATTTAAAATCATACTGACTTATGTCAATTAGCCACCTCGATATGATATTTGGCATTTTATCTAATTTTATGTGGTACATAAGGGATTTTGCGTCACTCAGCAAGGTGAAACTCCTTCCGAACAGATATTCTCTGAAGTGTTGTAAGGATGCGTGTATAGCTAGCAATTCTAGCTTTATTGCAGGATAACGCTTCTCTGCCGGGTTCACAGGTCTTGAATAAAATTCGATAACATGATCGACTCCATTTACCCTTTGCATCAAAATACTACTAATTCCCTTACCTGAGCCATCCGTAGTTAAGACAAACGGGTTTACTTCATCAGGCTGTCTTACAACTGGTTCTTTAAAAATTGCATTTTTTAATTTTTCAAAAGCTTTTCTACATTCATTATTCCACTCGAACCTAACATTCTTTTTTGTCAAATTTACCAACGGTTCTGCAATTTGTGCATAATTTTTTATCAGACCTCTAAAATAGTTTGTTGTCCCAAGAAAGCTTTTTACTTGTTTAACCGTTTGGGGTTGTTTGAAATTTTGCACTTTTGCACAGTTTTTTTTTGATGGGCTTATACCATTCGCATTTACTTTATATCCCAAAAATTCAATTTGCGATTTGCATATCTGTAACTTCGCCGGGTCGAGTGTTAAATTATTTTCTTTCAATCTTTGGAAAACAATTTTGATTTTCTCTAACATTTCGTCGTTATTTTGTGCGCATATGACTAAGTCATCTAAGTGAAAGTATATTTTTAACTCTGATAGATCTCCTAACACTTTGTTCATTAAAAGTTGAAAATATGCTCCTGAGTTTTTAAGACCAAACGGAATTCTTTTAGGATTAAAATTTCCCATAAAAGTTGTGAACGTTAAGGCCTTTCTATCTTGTTTTCTTAGTTCGATCTGAAAAAACGCCGCCTTCAAATCCATAACTGTATAAATCTTACTACCAGCGATATTTTGTAATATATCCTTCACCTTTGGTAAGTTTATTGGCAAAAGTGGTAAATACGCTTTTATGGCCCTATAATCAATAGCAAGTCTATATTTAGGTTCTTCATTTGGTTTACTTGGTTTCTTTACAAGAATAATGGGACTAGTGTACGTGCTTTGTGAACTTTCAATAATGTCATTTTCCAATAATTCCCTAATTTCTTTTTGCGCAATTTCTCGTACTGCTCTCGGAATTGGGTATGGTCGACTCTGAATAGGATAATTGTGCATAAGTTCGATTTTCGGTATTATTGCTGATGTTTTACCTAGTGTAGCATATGACTTTGAAAAAACCTCTGTATTGGTCATCATTAATTCAATAACTTTATTTCTCTCTGCCTTATTTAAGTGCTGTACTTGAAAATCGTCTGGAGATATTTCTTTCTTTCTTAATTCCCGAATTTGTTGATAATCTGTTTTATTTAAATTTTGAATATTATTAATTTCCAACATGGGTTTACTGCTTTTATTTTTTGTATCAACAATTTCGATTTGTTCTGTTATTATACCCACGTTCATATTTTTATTAAGTGTAATTTGGCAATTTTTTTCATTGTATAACAACATTCTAATCTTATTTTTATTTTCTATACTTTGGATCGCTTCATCCGTGATTAATGTTTTTGCCATTTTTTTTGGAGAAAATAACACATCCTGTCCCTCACTTAATTCCTGTGACAAAATCAATTGGACTATTTCTGACTCCCCTGGCTTTAATGTTATTTTTCTTTTCAATTTAGCGAAAATCTGCTTTTCCTCTTTCTTTTTAACATTCTTATTCTTATTATTTTCATTAGAACTTGGTAACAATTTTTCATCATTTACATTATCGCGAGTGCTACAATTTTGCATATTAGAGTTTTTTCTATCGTTATCGCTTTCATTATCATCGCTTATTCTCCCTTCATTCTCATTATTGAATTCATTACAACAATTATTTATTTCCTCATATTCGTCGTCATCATTGTCATCACTTATTCTATCTTCATTCTCATTATTGGATTCATTATAACAACTATTTATTTCCTCATCTGCGTCGTCATCAGTATTATAATTTTCATAATTACTATTATATCTATTTTCATCGCGAATTCTCTGGCTTTGTGGTTTTTGTTTTGAATTCTGAATTGGGTTTGTATTTTCACTTTTATGCAATTTAATCGCAGTATTCCCAAATTGTACTTCGTTATCTTTTGTATTTAAAATTGCTTTATGTGAGGATAAAAAGTCGTAGCCTAAAAGCATTTTATATTGCCCCTGAAAGTTCTGTTTTGTCACCACGAAAAAATAATTTTTGCATGCCTTTTCCCCAATTCTAAATGAAAATTGAATGCAATTTAAAAATTCTATATTTTCTTTAGTAAACGTCTGAAGTATTACTCTTCTGGTTATGTATTTTATTTTTACATTTCTATTCTGTTTTAGTTTTTGAAATGTTTCCAAATCTATAATACTAACTTGAGCCCCACTATCAATTACACTTATTATTTTTATTCCTTTGCAATCTATTTCTACCATCGGTAATTGTGGGCTAGATACGTTTTCACATTCGCTTGAAAGGATACTTTTGGTATCATATTTTGCTTTATCATTATTTTCATAATATTGTCCTCTCTTCAAATTTTTATAGTTTTGCCAGTCATCTCCATTTTTGTTATTTCTATATGTTTGTGAACCGAATTTATTTATTTCTCTGGAATTTGTACGATTCGTTCCTTGGTCCCAAATTCCAGCTCTTAGTTTAAATTACTATTATTATTGTTTCTCTCATATGTGTTTGATCTTATATTTCTTCCTTTGCGCCCCCTAAAATTTCCTCTTGTACTTTGCCTCTCTCTATTTTCTACGTTGGTTTCTAATTGATCGTAATAATTTCTTTGATCATTATTATTTCCTTGATATTCCCTATTATTTCTATTATATCCTCCTCGTTCATAATTTCTGAGATTTTCGTTTCTGTTTCCTCTGATATAATTTGTTTGCTCAAACCCATATTGCTGATAATTCATTCGTTTGGGATTCCTTGCAAATGCAGTATTACTCTCATTGTACCAGCAATCTGAGAAGTAATGTCCATTTTTTCCGCACCCTATGCAAAACACAGCTCGTTCCATGGATTAATTTGGTATATTTTGCAATTTTAATTTATTAATTTCTAAAGTCAAATCTTGAACCTGTGTTGTAAGTAACATTTCTCTCAGTTCGTTATGTGATTCTTCTGGAGTCCTATCATTAAGAATTATTTCAAACAGTTCGCCATCTTTTATGGCATCTTCAAACCGCTGCGGATCTTTTTTTTTCACTTCAATTGCCAAATCAGGACGTAATGCGCTAATGAATTTTCCCAACATTATTTTATTGGTTATTTTCTCTACCTCTCCATCTGTTGTATCCTTAAGGTTCAAAAAATTACGCGCTGCGTTTTTTTTTTTTTAGCACAAGCTCGTCCACTGACATATCAGGCGTTTGTTTTATTTTATTGAATGCGTCCTGTTCTTGCGTTATCGTTATTCTGCTTGAAAATTTATTTATTAGTAATATTTTTATTTTATCAAACTCCTTTTCGTTTTGTAATTCAGGGTTTTGAATTAAAAACTGCATAGCCTTATCTTTTAATCTGGTTTTAATGATAGCCACTTTATGCTCTTCCTTCCAACTTGCTAACTCCGATAATTCATCAAATTGTTTTATAAAGAAATTTATATCTTCCTCCTTACTCCCACTAAATAATGGCAGGATCTGCATTACTGGAATATCCATATTTTTATTATTTCTATCCACTTTACTATAATTTTTATTTGATATTATTGAATCTTCCTTCAAACTTGAACTCCTTGTTATAATTGAACTTTTCACCACTTTTTTAACTGGTCCCATTCCTATATCCCATTTTTCTAATTATACCTTCGCTCTCATTAAGAAGAACCATTTTTTCCATTTCATTGATAAAACTTTACATAATCATACATATAACATAAGGAGAAATGAGAATTGTGCACAATATTTTCACAACCATCTATGTCGCCACCAGTTATCCAACCTTATCAATATTTATTTTTTATTATTATTATTCCTTTTATTTTTTATTAATTTCATAAATCCTTATTTTATTCCTGTTATTGCTAAAGTCAGGAGCACCAAATGTGCCGATTGTTAATTTTATTTATTAAAATTATAATTGTCAAAAATGTATTTTGCATTAAATTAATTATTGATTTGTATATTGATTATACATGTAATATGTTCTAAACATACTGCTGTGTACATTGCGTTGGTGGCCGCAAAACCCACCCATTTTTGTGCTTAACGGGGTACTAAGTTAACAAACTAAAAATAAGGTTAATAGTAACGGAACTAACATTTATTTATCACATACTTAATTTACACTCCTTAGTTTTACAAATTCAATAAGTATCACAATAGTGGAATACATCTCAAGGGTAGTTCGGGGGGTGTAATGCCAGATGAATTGATATTTGGTTGGAGCACTTGGTGGGATGCATTAATTAGCTTTTCCTTAAAAACACAAATTTAGACAGAGAGGTTATCTTCATATAGTTAATTGTACGGTACCTGATCTTCTTTCATATAACTTGGGTAACACCGATGCTTTGTCACACTTTACACTTGCAATACCAGATGAACATGAGCTCTCCTTCGAATTCCTATATCAGAGACGCACACACAACTCTTAACACTGCTACAGCCGCTTACTTTTTACTAGTCCAACTCCAACAGCCTGCCTTGACCAATTCTGACCTTCAACTTTGAGCAACTCTCACTTATATCTCTTTTTCGGTCGGCGGCCTACGTGCTGGAATGTAGAGCTGAGGGCTAATCCGTAGACATGGGGTCGCCGTCTCGGTTGCCGCTAAACGGCTTAGCGTGGTATGTAAACATGGGGCGTGGTATGTAAGATATGGGGCCACCTGTATACTATCGCCCACCTGCTTAGCGTGGGGATAATCCGCACGCAATCCTGGTTCTATCATTTTAATCCTTCCAAATATTTAATACTTTACATTTCTGGCATTACAGAGAGTATATAAGGAAATCATAATTTGAATAGAGTTGATGTAATACGAGTCAAATTGAATTTTATATATATATATATAAGCCTAACACTGTTCATTTCTTTTTTTCGACATGGTGCTCGTGCTTTAACTGTTTTAGTTATTTTATTGCTTTAATGGTTTGTCATTAATTATTGTTTACTCTCTCTCTCTCTCTCTCTCTATATATATATATATATATGTATATATATATATATATATATATATATATATATATATATATTATATATATTAATTTTGCAGGTCCAAATTTCTGAAAGAAAATCTCTCTTCCACAAAAGATGGAGGTAAATTTCCTGATATGACTGACACTATTAAATATTTTGAAGATGCATTTGACCATATCCTTGCAAAGAAGGAAGGTAAAATCATCCCCAATGCTGGTGTTGATCCAGAATATGACTCGGCTACTTCAGATCTGAAAGACATTGGAAATGACCTTGAACGTTACCTTAACAGAATGAAAGAAAAATTAAACTGCAGAGTAAGATATTTAAAGATAAAAACCTGGCAATTATGTTTGTTTTTTTGTTTTAAGACTTTCTTTATAATACATACTGTAAAACAAAAGTATTGTAATAGGACTCTTAAAATTTAATGATTTTACACATAATGAGCATCCATTTTCTCAATGATGCTTGTCTGTTGATCTTTCTAACCAATTGAGAAGAACAGTTGAAATTGTGTATAATTATTTCAATCAATATATCATATCCATATACAAATTATCAACAAATGACAAATCTCACAGATCCAATAGTCATTCTATTTTAAAATCATCCTACAGACATAAAAATAATAGCCAAAATGCTTTTGGACATTTTACATGTCCATCCTCAGTGGCAGTACAATTAGAAATGATGCCAACTTGCTTAAATACAACTCAATACTTTCAAGAAAAATTTGCATATTATGAAATTGTCAGTTATACAAAAAAGTGGGTTATGAGTCAGATTATAATTTATGCAAAGCTCAAGAGCAAATACTCCAAAACGGTTTAAAAATATATATTTTATAAAAAACACAATAATTATAAATCAATGTAGCTATGCAACGGCTTAACATGCAGGGAATCAAGAACGAGTTACCAAGCATAACTTAGGACCTGAACAGGGTCAAAATTACAAATAGAAGAATGATATAAATAAATAAAAAGGGATTCATAAAGCAAGATCGAACGGGGGCTATTACAGCTAACTAAAAGAAAAGTTTTTTCAAAAAGAGGGCGAAAATTATTCATTCATGAACTGGGCAAAAAAAAAAAAAAAAAAAAAAAAAAAAAAAAAAAAAAAGTTTTTGTATCTTTTGCCTTTTTGAAAAGAATAATCAAATCTTTCTTTTCTTAACAAAGATGTGGTTTTCCACTTTTGAGATATTTCTAAAAACTCATCTCTGCAATAAAATAAGATACAAAATAAAATTTTCAACAAACTGTTCACCCCACTTCTTTATACTTAAATAAAATTCTTATCTGCCGGTGATTTCTTCTAAGAACATGCTATAAATACTTGTAAAATGATGTTCAATAGGGGGTTGACTGTTCTCGAAGTCACATGTTAACGTGACTAATTTCAGAATTCATTCTCTTATTTTGCATTGGTTTATCATCTTGTACTATTTCCACAGTGAAGCTGTGACTGGAGTAGTATTTGAATTTGCATTGAGTAAACAAGGGTTTGTTACTCTGTTGTTTAGGAGATCTAAACGGAACCAAAGAAAAATGACGACTTACTCAAAGTTTTGAGCTATTTGGGTGACAACTTATTAAGCTTGGGCTATTTAGGTGATGACTTATTGTAAATTAATTTAAAATAAGTATTGTAAACAAACAAAAATGTTTTGACTTCTATATTTTGACAAAAAATGTATTCCTAAATTATCTTATGTTTCAGTTGACCCTTCAATTTTCTGGGGTTCAAAAGCTTTGTCTAAAATTCTTGACTTATATGCGAGTATTTACATATTTACAGCCATATAAATAAGTCAGTTTTTCTAAGAAAGCCCCTCCGTGACATTTGGTAGTATGGCCATTATTGAATTTTTTTGCCTAAAATATTTTTCTTCTGAGCCAATATAAATTTAATAGGTATATATTTATTATGTACAATATGTTATGATTTTATTTGAATTTTGCTAAATATGTTTTGTGGGTATAGGGGTATATCAAACTAAAAAGATTTTATATTTTAAATTATATTATTTTTGTATTGTGGAATTCTTGATTGAGTGTATTTTTGTCCTACTTTTTTAGGTATCTTATGTTGGTAATGGTCGGACAAGATTCCAATTAGAGGTTCCAGATAATAAAAAAGTTCCAGAAAGTTTTGAATTCCAAGGTGCTAGGAAAGGTTTTAAAAGATACTATTCCCCAGAAGGAAGGGAATTTCTTGCTAAAATGACCGTGGCTGAGGAAAGTAGGGACGCAGCACTGAGAGATGTTGCCAGAAGAATATTTGAACAGTTTGACAAAAAGTATGTTTATAATATTAACTATATAGTTGAGGCTTATCTGGTCTTGTATAAATTGGTGTTTATTGGAGCATAGCATAGTATAGTCCCACTTATATTACACTTATTTAGAAACCTGTTTATTATGTTACATAGGTTGTATTAGTAATCAGTGGTGGCTTGTGACTTCAGGAATAGGTGAAGCAGATTCAGCGTGAGGATTCCCCCCCCCTCCTCCTTGACAATGAAAATCATCAAAACACATGCTATTTGCACAAGTATTGTCAAATATTATCTAAAAATAGCCAATCAGGTCTGAAAAATTTGCCAAATAATAATAATAATAATAATAATAATAATAATAATAACTCATTCAGCCGATAACTTTAAGAGAAGCAGTGCTTATCCTGCATCATCTGTTTCACTTCAAAATCTGCCATTGGTAGTAATTATGAAATAACAAAATTTTAGGTCTATAGTGTAAAAAAAAACTTTCATTCTTTCATGTCTTCACTCGAATTAAATATCTTTCCTTAATGCTGATGGCTTAAATTCCAATAGATAACTTGATATGACTAGTAAGACATTTATGTATATTACTTACCACTATTTTCCATTCGAGGCTAACCTGCTCACACTATATAAACAATGAGTCCCATTTACATCTGTTTTTTTTCTATTGATACACTCTTTAGGGTACTTTCTGAGTATGGTAACTAGACGACCACTATAGTAATAGATTAGCTATTGGATATTATAAAAGATTTTTTTTAATATTATTTAATTCCACTTTTTTTAATATTTAGCTCCACTATTATTACCACCACTCTAGTGGTGTCCATTCCTCCCTATGGGTGGCTGTGTTGCAGCAATAGGAAGATAGTGATGTAGATAGTGATCATAATAATATTGATGTTAACAAAGAAAAGGTTTCTTTAAAAAATTTAAAAGGGTTACTGAATAACATTATTAAAGAAATGGAACAAAGAAGCTTTGTAACAGAACAAGAATTTATGTCTGTTATTAAAATTAAAGAAAAAGTTACTTTGAAAAAAAAAAAAAAATTATGAGACAATGCACCATTATAGAAATGTTTACTAAAAAAGTTTAAATGGTTTTAAAGGTGTATAATAAATTAAAAATTCTCTGTTTGAATAATATTTTTTTCATATTTTTACTGAACTGTTCAAATTTTCATTTTGTAGCGGAATTCAGAAGATTTAAATTATCGTAAAAAAAAAGATGTGTGTGTGTGTTAAGATCTGATTTTTTTTTAATGACCTAAAATCAGGAAAAGTCCGAAAATTTGGAATCGCCGAGGTGTGGAGGATTTTGGATTTGAGACGTTGTAACCTTTTCTATTAATCTCTGTAAATATATATTCTATTCTATTTAAATACATATTCTATCAATCTTAACAAATATGCAAATCTTCCAATTTATTAAATTCTAGCAGAAATCCCTTAATTTATGAATTTTAAGAGTGAAATTCTATACTTGTGCAAAACTTACTATACTTTAGGAAAATGCACTATACTCTTTGCTAAAACTGATGCCATGCTTTATGTATCAGTTAGTAATTTGTGAAGGACCATTTGGTAGTATTGTGAGAAAACTGTATTTTCATGTGATTCTCAAGATATTTCATCCTAATGTGAAAATATGTACCACTTTTGCAATCTGCCTCAACTAAAGTTTTTATAATTATTTTATGCTTTATACAGAAAAACTACTTTTTAACCATATTAATGAAACGAAGGGTTATTTTCTGAATAACAGGATTAAAATAACAATTTGGGTACTTAGAAATAAAGCCATTTCAAGTGGTTAATATTTATTTTTGTAAATTCATGTTAATTAAAGTGTTTGTTTTAGCTATGACATGTGGAAGTCTGCAGTGCACTGTCTTTCTGTCCTTGATGTTTTGATCAGTTTTTATAAATACTATAAAACAAGTGAAGTAGACATGTGTAGACCCCAGTTTGTTCTTCCTGACCAAGATACAGAGGTACTTATAATTTAAAACTTTATTAAAATTTTTACTGTAAAATTTAGCTTGTTTTCATCTTTATGTAGTTGCTATTAAAATTATATTTTAATATTTTATTTGTGAATTTATTTAAAAAAATACAAAGTTGACCATAATTTGATATAATTTTAATATATTTTTGCATAAATTTAAATTATTTAGGAAAAGTAAAACTGGATGCAAAAATATAAACCACATATTAAATTAAATAGCATGGCCTGCAGATTTGTATTGTAGATTTATTTTTTAAAATTGGACCGCAGGTTTTTTTTTATAAAGTTTTTGTGCATTTTTACATGATGCTTGTAAATAATACGATTTTTGCCAACAATAATTTCTGAATGCATCTGAAAAATAAATACTTCAATACACAACCGTATATAAAAGTTGAATAAATCATTCAGAGCAGCAGTATATCAATGAGGGCAAGAACACATCTATCAAAATTTAGTTTATTATGTGAAATAGAAAAATATTTATTGCCAGACAAAAATTAAAAAAAAAAAATGAAAGAAAGATCTAATCTAATACCAAAAAGGAAAGATAAAGCACAATAAAAGGATTCACAATGCTTTCTCAATGAACAAACACTAAATGTTCTATGATGAAAATCAAGGAAACAACTAGTTTCAGAATATACATGAGCAATAACATCAACTAACATAAATCATGTTCAAAAATTATTGTAGAAATACTTGTAAAAAAAATGAAATGAAAACAATTGGTTTTGGAAGTTATATGAGCTAATTTCATCAAAATTACAAAGTATACTGTAAAAATATCAGTGAATAAGCATCATAATTAAGAATGTAACAAAAATGAAATTAAAACAATTTGTTTTGGAAAGCAATGTGGGAAAATTCATCAATTACATTTAATTAACTTTCAAACAAAATAATTTCAAAAACTGCAAAATTGAGAAGAATATGACACAAAACATGAAAGAAATGACTGGTTTCAAAAGCTATACGAGCTAACTTCATTTAAATTGAAATAGCATTTGATTTAAACATTTAAAATACCAGTAAATAAAGGATTGTTGAAATAAGAATATACCAGAAAAACCAGTTTTGGAAACTGCACAAGTTACTTTCATTAACTAAATTTAAATAACATTGGATCCAATTACTTTTAAAAACCATGAAGAAAAGATTGCAGAATTAAAATAGAATATAGCAACATTTGAAAGAAAAACAACCTGCTTTAGAAATTAAATGACTTATGTAATTTCAAAAACCAATTGTTTTTCTTTCAATTCTTTTATTCTGGTAAAGAAGGCTCTTTTGTAGATTTAAAACAAGTTAGTAATTTTATTTAACTTTTATATTCTGTGTCTAATGAAAAATTTTATTTTACAGGTTTTTTCCTACAGCAGTTTGAGCAAATTTTTATATTTATTTAAAACATCTCATAGAGTAAAATAATTTATTTGTGTTACTTAGCAATATACTATCATTTCTCCCAAATTAATTTTTAGGTGAAAATAGCATCTGCCTAATTTAATTCTGTGGTAAAAAAATATTTGTAGGAAACATTTTAAATTATTCAATAAAAAACAGAACTAAACAGACTTTCAATTATGCATATCAACGCTGTTTCAAAAAGACTAATCTGGTTTTTATTTTATACTGTGTGTGAAAGTTTTTTCAAAATGTTATGTAACTTTGTGTTAATCTCTGATAATAAAATATATGTATAAAACTTTTCAGCCATTTTTAAAAGTTGCTAATGGAATACATCCAACATTTTTGAAGTATTTTACGGGTAGTAACTACATACCAAACAATGTATACCTTGGTCCAAAGCAAGTAAGATTTCCTCTTTTCTTGAGTTCATTTTTAATTTTTTTCCAGCATGTTCATTTGTTTTATATATTTTTCTATATTTAAATAATTTTTGTGCTAGATTAATGTGGTTGGCTGTGGAGAGGCAACTTCTCTAAAAGTGTTATAAATTATGAAATGAAAAAATATATCCTTTTTTTTTCTTTTTTTTTTCTATTAAGAAAAAGTCAGATACCAATTTTAATAGTAGTATTATTTAGAAAAGATAGAACTCATTAAAATAATATAAGTTACTGCTTATCTCTATATAAAATATACAATCTGCTTATAACAAGCCCTCATTTCACAAGATTTTAGATTTAAGAAGGAAATTGTGAACTTTTACTATTGTATTTTCAAGAATCGAATTATGAACCATATACCTGAACTATTTTGTCCCAGTTTTAATAATGGCTTTTCATAAGTTGCCATATGAAGAAAACTCCTATTTAATTTTTTTTTAATTTATTGAAGCAAACCAGTATTTTGCATTGATAAAGTTATAAAAATATTTATTACTAGAATGAATTACCCACCATTGTCCGAGTTGTAAATAAACACCTGCTACTTATTTAATACATTTATAGATAACACTACTTAATTTCCAAAACATATCTTTAAACTGTAGATATCCTAAACTATTGTTAACCATTGAGGTCTTGCCGTCAACGTGCACATTCTTTGCAAGCATGGAAAGCAAACAAAATAAAAAGGAATGATGAAGAAAGAAAGTTTAGTTTAAATCTTTGAAGGCAGGTATGCAGAGAAAAATCCACTGGAAGAAATGTGGAATGTAGGTTGAAATCACAGTCCTCCATTTGTTTAATATATCACTAAAATTGAAATACCATATTAATTAAATGTTTTTGTTGTTGGTTTTATTGTTAGAATATGAAGATATACATGCAACTTTTTACCAACTATAGAATTGCACTACTGTTACTTTTTTTTTGCTATAGTGTCATGATGGAAACTGTGTGATAATATTTTTGGTCTTTAACCCTTTCGGGACGGCGGCATTCTGGAGCTGTCGCGGCCCAAAAGACGAAGCGCTTCGCTTCCGAACTGGTCCCAAAGAACGGCACATTTTTTGCGCTAAGTATAACTCTCGAAAAAAATTCACTAAAAATCACCTATTCAAGACAGAAATCTACTTTTTTCAGGAATAAAAGAAATATTTATGTTCTATTTGATGTATAATTTTCATACAAATCTGAATACAAAATACTCATTAGTTGCTCCCATTCTTTTATCCGAAATAAACGAATAATTTCACTGCCTCTAAAACTCAATCAAAAAATAAATACTCTCTTATATTCCTATGATTCACCAACGAAATCATAACGCTGAAATAAAAATAAAAACCGAAACTCAATTATAAAATTGTTGATGCTACGAGAATTGCTCTGTTTGTTTATATTACAAAATGATTTTCACTGCTCCAAATGGAGAAATAATTCATTCGATCCTCTTCTGCCAAGGTCATGCCTCTGCAAAATACATTGGAGTTAGTTCCACGGACATGGAACGCCATCTATTAGACAAATTAAAACGTTCTGCGTGGTGGCACTTATAGGTGCCACTATCCGCTTGCGGTAAAATTTCCTCCGGCCCGAGTGCGTGCCATTCGTCCTTGAATGCAAGTTCGCAGCTGGCACGTGGGCATGCCAATCGTCGCAAAAGGGTTAAGGAACTGATTTCTAGGAATATTGCTCAAAATTGAACTATGTCACACTTAATAACTAAGAAACGAATTCAAATAAAAAAAAATTAATAATGTTGAGGTACACCTTTCTTGAAATACTTGTGTATACCAAATTTCATGGCCGTATGATGCTTATATTTTTTGCTATAGGCTGCACACCACATACACACACAGAAAAAAGCAAACAAAATAAAAAGGAATGATGAAGAAAGGAAGTGTAGCTTAAATCTTTGAAAGCAGGTATGCACAGAAAAATCCACTGGGAGAAATGTGGAATATAGGTTGAAACCACAGTCCACCATTTGTTTAATAAATCACCAAAATTAAAATACCATATTAATTAAATATTTTTTTTGTTGTTGTTAGAATATGAAGATATACCAGGGTGGCCACTCAACCTGGAAACCGGGAGAACCGGGAAAAGTCAGGGAACTTTAGAATGGTCAGGGAAAACCGGGAAAAGTCAGGGAATTTTGTGAAAATTCTGGAATTTTTTTTTCTTACTAGTTGTCCATATAAAAACAGAACTGCCTAGTTTGTATGCCATTTTCGAAAAATTTCTCCACGTATTACGCCGTACTCGTAACCGCTAAATAAAGGTTACCATGTGTCCATTCGATTCCGTATAAAAGCAAAAATGCGGAGTTTGTGCACCATTTTGGACAAATGTCGCAAAGTACAGAGATGCCTACTTTTACGGATTTTCCGTAGTTTGTACGGATTTTTACTTCATCTTACGGTTTTACGGACATTACTCCCCAAACTACTGAAAATCCCGTGAAATCCATGCATCCTACCATTCAATTCATATTACCTGCTTTGCTGAGAGTCCAAAATTATCAGTTTGCATCCACTTTCTTCTTCTAATGATTTCATATCAGAACAATAGACCTAATTTATTTTTATAGTGCGCGCAAAAATAAAGAAATATTTTACTAAAGAAATTATATTTCGCTTAAATTATAAGATTGCGCAATTCAGTCCTTCTTTTCGGGCTTTGCTGAGAGTACACAATTGTCTTTTTCCATCCATCTCCATCCCCTTATTATTGCACATTAACTTGACTAAATTAGCTTATTTTCATATTTTGGTTGATTATAAAGGCTAATTTTTTAATTATTTTCACATAAATAGTACGATCGTGAAATTCAGTTTTTTTTTTTCACGGGCGTTGCCGAGAGTACGCAATTATCCTTTTCCATCGATCTCCATCTCCCTATTGTAGCACATTAACTTGACTAAACAAGATTATTTTCATATTTTGGTTGATTATAAAGGTTAATTTTTTAATTATTTTCGCATAAATAGTACGATCGTGAAATTCAGTATTTTTTTCACGGGCGTTCCGAGAATAAGCAATTATCCTTTTCCATCGATCTCCATCTCCCTATTTTTGCACATTAATTTGACTAAACTAGCTTATTTTCATATTTTGGTTGATTATAAAGTCTAATCTTTTAATTATTTTCATATAAATAGTACGATCGTGAAATACAGTCCCCCCCCCCCCCCCCTCGGGCGTTGCCGAGAGTACGATATTATCCTTTTCCATCGATCTCCATCTCCCTATTGTTGGACATTAACTTGACTAAACTAGCTTATTTTCATATTTTGGTTAAGTATATAGGTTAATTTCTTAATTATTTTCACATAAATAGTGCCATTCAGTTGTAATTAACTCAATTTGTTAGCAAGACTACATTTTGAACTTATTCTAAGGTTTTAAAATATATATTGTCAATATACGTAAAATCTTCTTACTTATGGTCGATGCGGTGTTTACTGAAAACACTGAAAACTCCTGATTTTTCTACTGATGACCCCTTTCAGAGGTTGGCATTTCTGTACATTATATACATTTTACTATATTTTTTTCTATTTTAATGACTTTCTTTTGACATTGCTGAATTGACATTAATTATTTAATGGCTGTGGCTTGTTATAGTGTAGTTATTGCATATCTTTAATGATCTCTGTCATTGCGAGCAATTTGGAATGCCCATTTTAAGGACATCAGTTTAGACTATTTCTTTTTATTGTCTTTAATGAAAACCATTAAATTCTTTTAAAGATTTCAGTAGTCCAATTTTACTGCATTTACACGTATTTTTATTAAAAATGTCAAAATTTATTCTTAAAAACAAAAAATATATATTTTTTTCTCCTGATTTAATATAACTTTTTTGGATAGTGGAGTTAAATTGTTAATATTCTTTAATCAAATTTGTAACTAAATAGGGGCGTGCGCGCGTTTTATGTTGACATTACTGGTCTGGAATTTCTTTTCAATTCACCTGGAAAACCTGGAAAAGTCAGGGAATTTCAATATGTCCAAAGAGTGGCCACCCTGTATACATGCAACTTTTTACCAAACTATAGAATTGTACTACTGTTACTTTTTTTTTTTGCTATAGTGTCATGATGGAAACTGTGTGATAATATTTTCGGTCTTTAAGGAACTTATTTGTATGAATATTGCTCAAAATCGAACTATGTCACACTTAATACAGGGTGGCGACAGAACCGGGAAATCAGGGAATTATCAGGGAATTCTCAGGGAAAAATGATTTTCTGGAAATATCAAGGAAAACTCAGGGAATTTTGTTTCAAATCAGGGAAAATTTTGGAATTTTATTTCGCGAGTCGCTGATCTTCAAATCCCTGTAAAAACATCTGAACCGGAATTTTCCTTTTCTCTTTGTCCCTCCGCGAAACTGCCCTCGCTATGTGGAGTGTTAAACTTTATTCTGATTGGCTGTTGCTTAGATGACATCATACAGCTTAAAATTCCCACTCACCACATGGCGATTAAACTTGAAAAACTGGCGATTAATGAAATCCTGATTACCGTCCAAACTGTGTAATATCGTATGTGTAATTCTCCCTAAACAAATCCGCCTGTGGAGTGAGAAAAATCTGTCAACAACCGCTACAATACTGCTGCGGCTCTCCCACAGTTTTTCCCCCTACGAGGCGATCGTAATTTATTGCATTTGCTGCCCAGTGAGTGCAATCTACATTCCTATCCTACCCCTCCCCGTAATCACCGATGTGATTTACGACATTTCGGGGTGTAGCGTCTTTGCCGTGCTCTATGAGCATTGCAAATAATAATTACGGCTTAAATGGATTCCCCCATTTTTACTTCTGACTCAAATTTTAAAGGATTCCCGAAAGCGGATGCATGAACGGAATTAAAATCACTCGCTAAAATTAAAATGGTGCTTGAAATTCGTTCCCGCTATTTCATGCTTGTTAATTTATTTATTGATTAAATATTCATTATAGCATATTTTTTACAATGAAAAATTAAAAGAATTATTCTGTATGAACGAGTTTCGGGAATACGCTACGCTGCCGCGCGGGGCCAGCGCGAGTGTATTAAATCTGGGCACCCGGCACGAATAAAGGATATCAACCGTGGGGATGGGGGAATGCTTTTCCGAGCTGAATTGCCAATATTGCAATGTTATATATTATTGTTCTACTTTAACCTACATATGAACGGCCCATAAACTACTATACGGAAATGATGAATGTGTGTAGCATTGGCTAAAATAGCGCGTTTGAAGAATACTTATCCCGGACCTACTTCGTATTAATTTTAAAACTTGATCGTGAGAACTTCATAATTTTTAAAATCTCGATGTACGATAGTTTTTTGCTAGGAGAAATTTCAGATTTCCTTTTACAGATTATACCCTGTTTTAAGTTATTAATCTCTCATCGACGATGTATAAAACAACGATGTATGAATTCCTAAAATGTTTGCTTAGTTATATTTTCAGAAGTGCTAACTGTTAACAATTATGAATTCAAAGTTAAATCGGTTCCATTTTCAACTTATCCGTGGGGCCAGGGGTAGTTCACAGCCCTTTTCTCGTTGATCGGAAAATTCGGGTATTGCAATAAAACGGCATGTTTCTAGCGATATAAAACGCCATTTTTTTAATGCAAAACGTCGAAATATTAAAAAAAAAATCAAATTTCTTCAAAAGGATAGATAATTTATTTGTTATGAAATAAACATATTGAGGAAATTTTAAAATAAAAGAGTTTGTAACGTCCGTTAATATAACGGGAAAAAAGGCTGAGATATTGCGATCGCGATGATTGAAAAATTAGAGTAAATGATCAAAATATAAAACAATATTAATTTATTAAAATGCGCCGAAAATCATTTGTAAAACCCTCGAAATTAAAGAAAAATTAGTAGACGGGCTTCTTAAAAATAAAAGAGGAAAAAATAATAGTGAATGCTTCATAAGCTTGGAAAAGTAAAAAATAAAAAGATAAAGATGAGAAAACTTAAATGAATTTAAAATTGCCTTAAAATGTATTTGAATGCTTCATGATAAATGAATTTTTTTTATGATGTATTGGAAAACAAATATTATAAAACACCTGAAAAGATCTATAATGAAAATCATTGGCAAGATTAATAAAAATTACAAGGTTAAAAAAAAGTTAGTGAATATAAATGTTTAAAATATTTAAACAATGGATAAATGAAAAATTTAAATTTGACAAACCTTTAAGAAATGGAAAAAATGGTAATAGTGACAATAACTTATAGAAAAGAATTAGTTTTAGAAGAAGAAAAAAAAACACTTAAAATAAGTTTTGAAAATTTATTAAATGTTAAAAATGAGAAGATAGCAATAATAAATGCATGTTAACAATATTACTCATTAATAAATTAAAATATTTCTGTGAATTTGTCTTTGTTACTGTCAAATAATAATAATAATAAAATTTGTATTTTGCCAATATCTTAAACGTTCCCCAATTTTTAAAATCTTCCTCCGCCTCAACATTAAAATAATAGATTCTATAAAAGTATATCCACAAAGGAGTTTTCTTGCCAACAGACATATAGTGATACCTTGATAAAGTACTCATCAGTTCAAGACATGTGGAGAAGGATTCGTTGTTTGACTTATGTCTACTGTACAATAAATCTATTATAAATAAGTACTAAGTAATAAGAGCAAATTTCTAAATTATGTTAAAACATACTTACAATTTAATTTTGCATAACATTAAGCAACTTGAAAAAACTATAGCATGATGAAATGTAAAAACACGTTGAAATTACTAAATTACTTTTACTCGCTTTGCCTCTTTACGTGAAAAACTCATCCAATGTTTTCTGCTTGAAAGTTGATACTTTGTTTTTTTATGCTGTTTATCTTATGCAATATATATAAATGTTTTATATTTATCTTTTATATTCATTTATCCGTCTATCAGTTTTTAGTTAGTCGAGTTTATGAGTATTGTTGGGAAATTCTTATGCGAACAGATGATTGAAGAAAATCAGGGAATTTCAGGAAAAATACTCTGGAAATCAGGGAAAACTGTAGCCACCTTTCTGTAGCCACCCTGTAATAACTAAGAAACAAATTCAAATTTAAAAAAAAATAACATTGAGGTGCACTTTTCTGGGTCTTGAAATACTTGTGTACTAAATTTCATGACCGTACGACACTTATATTTTTTGCTATAGGCTGCACACCACATACACACACAGAAAAAAGCAAACAAAATAAAAAGGAATGAAGAAGAAAGGAAGTGTAGTTTAAATGTTTGAAAGCAGGTATGCACAGAAAAATCCACTGGGAGAAATGTGGAATGTAGGTTGAAACCACAGTCCTCCATTTGTTTAATAAATCACCAAAATTAAAATACCATATTAATTTAATATTTTTCTTGTTGTTAGAATATGAAGATATACATGCAACTTTTTACCAAACTATAGAATTGTACTACTGTTACTTTTTTTTTTGCTATAGTGTCATGATGGAAACTGTGTGATAATATTTTCAGTCTTTAAGGAACGGATTTGTATGAATATTTGCTCGGCCATCCACATTGCTGCTCAAAGTCCTTGGACGAGTCGGGTGATCAGGGCTTTCGACACTTAATAACTAAGAAACGAATTCAAATTAAAAAAAAAATAATGTTGAGGTGCACCTTACCAGGTCTTGAAATACTTATGTACCAAATTTCATGGCTGTATGACGCTTATATTTTCTGTTATAGGCTGCACACCACATACACACACAGACATCTTTTATTATGTAAGATTAGAGTGCGCATTATGAAATATTTTAAGATTATGATAGGAAATGCTTATTTGAAGCATTTAAAACTGCTCAACAGACTTCATAGATGTTCAGTTCAACAAAAGGGGCATCACTCTAGTCTCTATTTGTAAAGAAAATTAAATTGATATGATTATGGTTGGTCCCAGTTAGTGATTGCAATACCGGACCAATAATACAATACCGGTATTTGGTATTTTTTAAAACTTTTGTACTGGAATACTGGTATTAATACCGGTATTAGGAATTTTTCAAAAAAGGTACAAAAACACAGTTGTTTCTTTGCCATATTTATTAGTTTTATACAAAAAATGCATAAACTATAAAAAATAAACAATTTTGTTATGTACAAATATAAAATAAAGGAACAAATGTTATAATCAAATATTATTAATAAGAGCAGTAAAATAATAATGTATAATATTACAAAAAATATTTAGAGTATTACAATGCAATAAAGGAACAAAATATATAGTATTATTATTAAGAGTAAATATCACAAAACAATCTGGTTATGTAGTCTATTATATAATATTTATTAATAGAAAAAAACAACAACTAATTTATTAACTGCATATTTTTGAAATGTGATCGTAAAAAACATAATGCATCTATTGAACTGTTATTAAGCCTGGAACGTATTTTTGTGCACAAATTCCCTGCAGTTGAAAATGCTCTTTCTGCTTCCATGCTGGTTGGTAGTACTGTTAATAATGAGCGATATACTTCCTCTAAATATTTGCCTCGAAGTCCTTCATCTTCTAACAACTCTGTCTCTTGTCTGACGGTTTTAGATAAATCTATTTTTTGTATTACATTTGTATTATTGTTTGCGGCAATATTTTTATTTATAGCTAATTGTAATTTCTTCTCGAGAGACAATTATTTTCCGATATTAAAATCGACATCATCTTCAATGAATTCCTCTGGATAGATTGCTGGTGTTTGCTTTTCATAAATGTTTTTGTGGAAATTTACGACAAACTTAATTAAATTTGACCTTGTTAGCTTCTTTTCTTCATTTTCTTTTTCTTTTTTAAACTCGTTATAATTATATAAATACCTTTAAATATTTTCTAGTTCACTATGCCTTTCCTCTATGCGAATTTTCAATGCACTGTATAATTCCTCAGATAGTGGAGTGTCCTGATCTTTAAGTGACTGCTAAGGAGCTTCAGAGAACTGCGCCTGTGCACGGAGATGTTAGTTTAGAATGCGATCTCGTTGTTGTTGAGACCCAGACCGTCCGACCTACCAGAAAGGTGTAAGGTAACTGTATGGACGGCCGGGAAGTGCCACCCAATTTAGACCGGAACCCAGTGGGGGAGGCATCCACAGGGACCGTACCCTCCTTCCCCTACCACCAACCTCTCGGAAGGACTTACGGACCCACATGTTTAACGTGATCGTACTCCGCATGAACACAGCGGCATTTGTGGCAGCGTGCAAATCTAGCGCGCAAACCACGGGGATACCGCACCCGAGATGGCCTAACGAGAACCGGTGTTTTCAGCACGGTACGGTCGTTGGCCCAGAATGCGATCTCGTGTAGTAATTCATATTATTAGATAGTTTAGAATATTAAATTCTAAGTTATAGTTCATGCTGGAAATTAACTACGCCTGTGCAAGGAGTATTTTATTTTACAATTTTTATACGTATTTTTAAAAATACATATAAAAATACCTATTTTTATGCGTATTTTTAAATATTTTTATTTGTGTACGTATTTTTCAAAATACGTATTTCAAATAACAGTAGATGCCCAATAAGTTAAATTAAACCCTTTAATAAAAAAAAATATTTGTTAAAGCTAATACCGAAAAGACCGGTATTTTACCTTAGCAAATACCGGTTTCACGAAATTACAAAATAGCACGAAATACCGGTATTCCGGTATTGCAATCACTAGTCCCAGTGTATTATATTATTTCAGCAATGATTTAATTTAGAGTTTGATGTTAGTTTTTTGTCAAAGATTTGATTTATTATTTCTTTTTAAAAATATATGCTTACTGCTGCATTTCAAAATAAGTATCAAAGTTCTATGTTCATATGAAATGCTTTCAATTGGACAATGCCCTAATTTGTTTTTAATGTTTATTGTAGCAATTTGATTCATTTGCAGAAATAGGTTTTTGCTGAATTGAATTTCTTCTCACTTGAAATTTAATTGTTAAGTATACTTATTTATCTAATCAAAGTCATAACATTTTACTGATTAAATCTCGCATTATCATCTTTATGTCCAACTTATGTTATTCACCTTAACATAAAATATGGCGCTTTAGTAGCAAACATTTAATATATACATGACTCTAATGATAAAGTTAACTGTTAAAGATAACATCTTTTCAGATCTGCTAGTGATTTGGTATCATTTTTACTTGTTGATAATGTTGATAATTATATTTTTTTAATTGATGTTGCTAATCATATTTAAAAAAAAAAATACAATTATTACTTTTATTAAATACCCCCCCCCCCATTGAGGTGCACTTTTCTGGGTCTTGAAATACTTGTGTACTAAATTTCATGACCGTACGACACTTATATTTTTTGCTATAGGCTGCACACCACATACACACACAGAAAAAAGCAAACAAAATAAAAAGGAATGAAGAAGAAAGGAAGTGTAGTTTAAATGTTTGAAAGCAGGTATGCACAGAAAAATCCACTGGGAGAAATGTGGAATGTAGGTTGAAACCACAGTCCTCCATTTGTTTAATAAATCACCAAAATTAAAATACCATATTAATTTAATATTTTTCTTGTTGTTAGAATATGAAGATATACATGCAACTTTTTACCAAACTATAGAATTGTACTACTGTTACTTTTTTTTTTGCTATAGTGTCATGATGGAAACTGTGTGATAATATTTTCAGTCTTTAAGGAACGGATTTGTATGAATATTTGCTCGGCCATCCACATTGCTGCTCAAAGTCCTTGGACGAGTCGGGTGATCAGGGCTTTCGACACTTAATAACTAAGAAACGAATTCAAATTAAAAAAAAAATAATGTTGAGGTGCACCTTACCAGGTCTTGAAATACTTATGTACCAAATTTCATGGCTGTATGACGCTTATATTTTCTGTTATAGGCTGCACACCACATACACACACAGACATCTTTTATTATGTAAGATTAGAGTGCGCATTATGAAATATTTTAAGATTATGATAGGAAATGCTTATTTGAAGCATTTAAAACTGCTCAACAGACTTCATAGATGTTCAGTTCAACAAAAGGGGCATCACTCTAGTCTCTATTTGTAAAGAAAATTAAATTGATATGATTATGGTTGGTCCCAGTTAGTGATTGCAATACCGGACCAATAATACAATACCGGTATTTGGTATTTTTTAAAACTTTTGTACTGGAATACTGGTATTAATACCGGTATTAGGAATTTTTCAAAAAAGGTACAAAAACACAGTTGTTTCTTTGCCATATTTATTAGTTTTATACAAAAAATGCATAAACTATAAAAAATAAACAATTTTGTTATGTACAAATATAAAATAAAGGAACAAATGTTATAATCAAATATTATTAATAAGAGCAGTAAAATAATAATGTATAATATTACAAAAAATATTTAGAGTATTACAATGCAATAAAGGAACAAAATATATAGTATTATTATTAAGAGTAAATATCACAAAACAATCTGGTTATGTAGTCTATTATATAATATTTATTAATAGAAAAAAACAACAACTAATTTATTAACTGCATATTTTTGAAATGTGATCGTAAAAAACATAATGCATCTATTGAACTGTTATTAAGCCTGGAACGTATTTTTGTGCACAAATTCCCTGCAGTTGAAAATGCTCTTTCTGCTTCCATGCTGGTTGGTAGTACTGTTAATAATGAGCGATATACTTCCTCTAAATATTTGCCTCGAAGTCCTTCATCTTCTAACAACTCTGTCTCTTGTCTGACGGTTTTAGATAAATCTATTTTTTGTATTACATTTGTATTATTGTTTGCGGCAATATTTTTATTTATAGCTAATTGTAATTTCTTCTCGAGAGACAATTATTTTCCGATATTAAAATCGACATCATCTTCAATGAATTCCTCTGGATAGATTGCTGGTGTTTGCTTTTCATAAATGTTTTTGTGGAAATTTACGACAAACTTAATTAAATTTGACCTTGTTAGCTTCTTTTCTTCATTTTCTTTTTCTTTTTTAAACTCGTTATAATTATATAAATACCTTTAAATATTTTCTAGTTCACTATGCCTTTCCTCTATGCGAATTTTCAATGCACTGTATAATTCCTCAGATAGTGGAGTGTCCTGATCTTTAAGTGACTGCTAAGGAGCTTCAGAGAACTGCGCCTGTGCACGGAGATGTTAGTTTAGAATGCGATCTCGTTGTTGTTGAGACCCAGACCGTCCGACCTACCAGAAAGGTGTAAGGTAACTGTATGGACGGCCGGGAAGTGCCACCCAATTTAGACCGGAACCCAGTGGGGGAGGCATCCACAGGGACCGTACCCTCCTTCCCCTACCACCAACCTCTCGGAAGGACTTACGGACCCACATGTTTAACGTGATCGTACTCCGCATGAACACAGCGGCATTTGTGGCAGCGTGCAAATCTAGCGCGCAAACCACGGGGATACCGCACCCGAGATGGCCTAACGAGAACCGGTGTTTTCAGCACGGTACGGTCGTTGGCCCAGAATGCGATCTCGTGTAGTAATTCATATTATTAGATAGTTTAGAATATTAAATTCTAAGTTATAGTTCATGCTGGAAATTAACTACGCCTGTGCAAGGAGTATTTTATTTTACAATTTTTATACGTATTTTTAAAAATACATATAAAAATACCTATTTTTATGCGTATTTTTAAATATTTTTATTTGTGTACGTATTTTTCAAAATACGTATTTCAAATAACAGTAGATGCCCAATAAGTTAAATTAAACCCTTTAATAAAAAAAAATATTTGTTAAAGCTAATACCGAAAAGACCGGTATTTTACCTTAGCAAATACCGGTTTCACGAAATTACAAAATAGCACGAAATACCGGTATTCCGGTATTGCAATCACTAGTCCCAGTGTATTATATTATTTCAGCAATGATTTAATTTAGAGTTTGATGTTAGTTTTTTGTCAAAGATTTGATTTATTATTTCTTTTTAAAAATATATGCTTACTGCTGCATTTCAAAATAAGTATCAAAGTTCTATGTTCATATGAAATGCTTTCAATTGGACAATGCCCTAATTTGTTTTTAATGTTTATTGTAGCAATTTGATTCATTTGCAGAAATAGGTTTTTGCTGAATTGAATTTCTTCTCACTTGAAATTTAATTGTTAAGTATACTTATTTATCTAATCAAAGTCATAACATTTTACTGATTAAATCTCGCATTATCATCTTTATGTCCAACTTATGTTATTCACCTTAACATAAAATATGGCGCTTTAGTAGCAAACATTTAATATATACATGACTCTAATGATAAAGTTAACTGTTAAAGATAACATCTTTTCAGATCTGCTAGTGATTTGGTATCATTTTTACTTGTTGATAATGTTGATAATTATATTTTTTTAATTGATGTTGCTAATCATATTTAAAAAAAAAAATACAATTATTACTTTTATTAAATACCCCCCCCCCCCCCCCCCCCCCCCCCCCCAGCTCTTTCCCAATAGATCAATTACAAGTATTTATTACCCAATACTGACTATGCACTAATACCTAATTTCACAATTTTTTTTTTTTAAAACCAGTTTTGTGAATTATGAAACAAGAATTAGTGAAATATTGCTCATTTTTAATGAGGTAAAATGTTTGGCATGCTTTGTTCATTTTAAAAATAACTTCAAAATTGCACTTGATTATTGTAAACAATTTCAATTGGTTATTTTTTATGGTGGACTATATATGCTTTTATGAGCAATTAATTTATTTTTTTATAGATTTTGAAGCATTGAGGCATTGTGAATACAAGAGCTAATTAAAATTATGTATTTTGACACAAAATCGGAATTTTCACAGTTTTATTTGTAAATAATAATTTTTTTTTTCAGTAGATTGATGTAGTGAAATGATTAAAATTTGTTCTACAGAAAGCAAATTCTAAATAAAAATGTTGAAAAAATTAAAGGTTAATATCAATGTTAATAATCAGATTTAAAATGGTGCCAAACAACCTTTTTCAACAAAATTATTGATTACCATAATTTTGTATAACCTGATAGTGAGACACATTTCAAAATATTTATTTCTTCATTCCATTTTATAGAAAGACCAAACAGAGAACACAAATAGTGGTGGAAGGTTAGTTCTTGTTACTGGACCTAACATGGGCGGAAAGTCTACTTTGATGAGACAGGCTGGAACACTTGTGATAATGGCCCAAGTAGTAAGTGTCAGTTTTGAAATATCATATGTGATTTTTGACAAAATTTCTGTCTGAAACCTTCAAAAAATTTTATTTATAATATGCTTAATTGACAAATTGAGCTTGAGAAAAGTTAAAATCACAAACCTTTCTTCAAACGTCAATAAATAAATATATGCCAATCAGTAAATAATTGCATTGATTCTTTTAAAATAATCACTCACATATCTTTTAGATTGAGCTATCAAATGTATATTTATGTACACTATTAAATTAATGCTGTTTTGCATTGCAGGAAAATGTTAATGTATGTTTGTTTTTAATTGTATTAAAACTTTTAGGGTTCTTTTGTTCCTGCTACATCCATGAAATTAACGCCTGTCGATCGAATATTCACTAGAGTTGGTGCAAGTGATCAAATTAGTAAAGGTAACTACAAGTTTAATTTAAAATTCTTAATTTTTACTTAGATATACAGTTTCAAAATATCTAAATGTAATGAAAAGCATTGTAATTTTTTGATATTTAAAGTACTTCAAATTTTTTTTAGCTGCCAAATATTCTAAATTTGGCGACTTTTTAAAATAGAGCTCTCTAAATGCCTAGCTCTCTCAGTTAATCAAAATACAGTTTACTTAATACCTGAATATTAGAGCTGAATTCGGCTGAATATTAAGAGCCCAATATATTCAAGCCTGAGTCTGAGCTGTTTAATATAAAATAGGGTCAACTAGTGCTGGGCACATGGAATACTTATTCTACATTTGATGTATAATATGTGGTTTTCTACTCAAGGTCTGATTTATACACGGACCACCAGTGCTATGGCCCTAGGCCCCTAAATTTTGAGTGCTCAAAGTTTTGCCTTCAGGGCATAAAACTTCTAAAATTTAAAAAAATAAATATGAATTTTTGTGACATGTAAAAAAATTTCAACAAATTTATTCAATATCACAGCAAAATTAATGTTGTATGATCCAGATTTCCATTATGCCATTTGTGTTAAAATTTATTTACTATTGATATTATAAGTAAATATTAAAATATTTATTTAGTAGAGATCCCCAAATGCATAATCGGAATTTTAAATTCCGATATTAAAATCAATAAAATCAACGTCCTGACTTACAGAAGAAGGCCTAGGACCCATCTTCTGTAAGTCAGGCCCTGTTTCTACTGACATATTCTACATTTTAAAAAACCTCGTGTTTTCTATATATTCTACATCCCGGCTGTCCAATTGCTACTCTAAACATACAGGTGAGTTGGACGGCCTGGATAGTGTATTTATATATTCTACATGTAGAAAACTTCTAATCTTTTTACTTCAAAGTAATATATTAAGACTTTAAAGAATGTATAAAATTAAAAATATATAATGTGAAAATATTAACATATTTTTACAATTTAAAATAAAAAAAACTAACCTTGTTAGTTTATAATTTTATTTATATTTAATTGTATATATTCTCTGAGTGAATAATTATTTTGATACCTAAACTCAGAACCCTTTTTATATACATCAAATACCCACGAAAAAGATAACATCTCACTGAACATGATATAAATAAATCGAACTCTTGTGATATAAAAATACAAGTTTAAATATTGAAATTCACACATATAAAGATTCTCTAAATTATTCTATATTAATTACCATTGATAAGATTGATAAGAGAAAGTAAAAAAAAAAAATAATATGGCCAACTATTTTCAATATTAGCATGGAAGATTTAGACCTCACTTCTACAAACTGAATTATTATTCAGTTTGTAGAAATGAGAATATTATTCCATTAAAAGAAAAACATTCCTATAAAAGAAACAAATGTTTCCATAAACAACTGTTAAAAGTGTCATTGAGGCTTTGTGTACATGACCATGCAAAAATGCTTTAAACACTTGATGACTAAAGATGGTAGTCATTGTGACAAAATTTTGTGGTTTTAGGGTGCACAAACTTGATAAATTCTGATAATTTTTACCAATTTTAGTTGTTTTTCTGTTTGTAATTAATAATCAATTTATTCAAACTCTGGAGTAGCCTCGACTTCAATTTAATTCAAAAATTGAACTCCAGAATGAAATATTTATGCAGGTATACATCTGCACAAATACTAAACTGAGATAGATTTATACATAAATACACTGATAAATTTTTATAATATAAATCAGTGATCTTCAAACTCCTAACACTTACAGATACTTACTCTTTAAATATTATTTCTATAGAATCCTATTCAGTACAGCTTACTTTGTTGTATATTTGTAAGAATAAAGATAAGTAAATACATAGCTTGTCTTTCACGTGTGATTCTATATACTCGGCACAGCTCAACACTCATGATATTGGAAGAAGAGTTGTTGTTAGTGCAGAGATATGGATATTTAAAAAACAGTTATGAGATTTTAGGATTTTATTTTATTTTAAAATTTGATTATCAAAATTTATGAATAACTAAAAATTAATAAAAGTGTTATATGATGATAGAACAAAAGACAGAAATCTAAATTTTTATAAGAAATTTTGCAAAATGCCTAAAAACATTCTATGGAATACTGGTGTTCTGCAGAGCACAGTTTGAATATTAGTGATATAGGTAATCACTTTGTAGATACAACTCTATAATTTTTTTATGTGGGGTTCGATCCTTTTAAAAGTATATTTAGTTTATTTTTATCTTCCTACAGGAGAAAGTACTTTCTTTGTTGAAGCTAGTGAAACATCATGTATTTTACATCATGCTACCCCTGACTCTTTTGTTTTAGTTGATGAACTGGGTATGAAAAATATTTCTATATCTTTATGTGAAAATGTATTAGTTAAAATTTGAGTTTAAGAATTGTGTATTTTCTTTGTATGATAGATAGATTTCTCTCCTTCTGTAATAATGTTTCTGATACAAATAGTGCAATTAACAATTGAAAAAGTACAAAATATTAAATATATCATATTTTAATTATCGGATCAATACTGTTAGTTTTGCATTCTTTTTACTTTAGGGATTTATTTTGTTGGCTATAGTTTACTTGTCCCACCCTGTCCTATTATTATTATTACTGCAGAAATGGGACAAATACTGATTAAACATTGTTTCTCTTATGCATCAATAAATTAATTGTATTGAAAAACATAGTTTTGTGATCAAAACTATTTTAATAAATACAACAGAAACTTGGATCCGTAATTTGTCCTAAGAGATTTTCATCTATATCTCTAATTGAAAAATTTACTTTTTGTCAAAATTGTTTTTGTTTTAAAATGTGTCGATTGACTCCCCAAAATAATTGTTTAATAAAATTATTTCTTTATTTTTTATTTGATAAAAAAGTTGATAGAGTTGTGGGAAAAAAGGTTAATTGTTAGCTACTCTTTTTTACAGATGCTTAATTAGTGGTTGGAAAAATAAACAATATCTTTTAGTGAACTACAACTATATTGCAAAAAATGTTGCTTATGACAATGTTGACAATGAGAGCAACTAACTTTTGAAAAGTAGTTTACAAACTACTTTTTCACTGCATTTTATTTCAACACTAAAACTTTGTATAATTTAACCTTCTAATGTGTATAAGAAAATCTTAAAATTTGTGCTTTATAGTAGCAATACTATTTGACAATGAAATTTCATTTAACGGATGCTTATGCATAGTGGACATATCTAAATGATAAATATTTCTCAATTCCCTGATTCCTAATAAGCATATTCATAAACAATATAGCTTTCACTAAATTTCTGATCTTATGATATAAATAATAATCAACATGTAATGTCTCTTCTAAAAATGTTTTATGTTGAATTTTTATCCAGATCACTTAGATTATGTGTCACGATTATGTGTCTACAGCAATGCACAAATGAATAATAATTTGTATGCTGCAGCACTGTAAACACTGTGCTGTAAAAATTAAGTTTCAGATTCTTAAAAGCTGTAAATCTTCTGAATGTTACATACTCTTAATGTTTGAATGTAATGGGGATAAAAAGAAGTAATATTTTAGACATCCGACCATTATATTATCATCATTGACACTCTCCCAGGCCATTCTTTTTTTAGATACAATTGTCTTACACTCAAGGTCATACATTCCTTCTCCCAATCCAACCATCTTAGTTTGAGTCTGCCTATTGATATTTTCTATTATCATTCATTCACTGGACATGTCCAGCCCATTTAATTCTGTTGATTTTGATGTATTTAATAATGCCCATTTCCCCCAAATAATCTGTATAATTCAAAATTAAATCTTTTTCTCCACATCTCATCAACCCTGAACCCACAAAAAATGCTTCATAGTATTCACTACTGTCATATGAAGTTTCATATTTAAAGCAGATAGTTTTGATACAGGCAGTTTCTTGCTTGATATGCATAATTTGAATTTCCTAGCAAAATTTTCTTTTGTTCTTTTTGATGACTGTAAAATAATTGTTAGCAATAAAAAAAAATGGTATCAAACATTATATAAAAAGAAATGTAATAATCGTGCACATAAGAATGGAAGCACTACACAGAAACTGTAAAGCAAATGAACATAAAGTTGTCGTTTGAAGCACCAGAAATAGAGAAATGATGTAGAAATATGACCAAGATAAGTCACATTAAGCTTATACCTAAAAATTAACAATATAATTAAATTTCTTGCAACTAAAGTACTGTGTTTCTGAGTTATCCTATCAAGCTACCTAAATAATTTATAATGATTTATCTATTGTCAGTCAATTTCTGTTATGTTTGTAGGGAACTCTTCCTTTATTGATCTAGATTTTAAGGGAAACATCATATTTATTACAAATAACAACACAATTTAGGCATTCCATTACAATACCAATATATAAAAACACACACTTTGAACACACACACAACATGCTATTATTACATTGTGTCTGTTCAGAACTTCACTCCAGTGCAAAACATAAACAGTTTATTTACATATGCCAAGCCAGTGGCAACTAAGTCTTTAGCCTTCTATCTTCCTGATATCTTTGAGCAATACAACTAAAACAATTGAGACAGCTTAAATAAAAATAATAGTATCAAGTTTAAAAATGTACTTTTATATACTGAAAAGCTTAAAACTTTCTAAAATTTGTGAGAACTTGAAAACACATTACAAAACCTAATAATCTAAAAGTGTTCCATCTAACCACAACCTTAAATGCATAAATGTGCAAACTACTAAAATATATAATAGAACTTTAAAAACTAGATACATATAATAAAACTACACATTTAACTTTCCAAAGTCTAAATGTTTATTAAAATTAATTAACTTAAATGAACTTTTAATTTTTTTACCTCTCATTTATTTCAACATCTCAATCAATATGCTGAAAGTATAGTTCACTATACTTTCAGCATTACATTAGAACTACATTAGAATTCATAAAGAGTTAATATTAAATAATTAGTTGGATAAAATTTATATTGGAAGATATATTGGAATTTCAAAACAAATGGTAAAATAATTTAGAACAAAAAGAAACAGCCAAAATAGAATTTAGAACATTAGAATTTTGAGTTACACGTATTAGAATGTATAGATAACTAAACTAAACTGAACTAAAATAACCCAAGTTCAAGAAAGCTAAAAATTTATAAGCAGAGGGGAAAAAAGTTATAAACAGAAGTATTAAAATTTATAATCTCTTATCAAAATGGAACATAAAAATACATACATTTTAAAGTTATTAATTAAAAACAAAAGTAAATATTGAATTTTCAGGGATTAAATAATTTATACTACCCAGAAAGGATAATGCAGAATGATTGTAATAAAGTCTTAAGGTTTTTGAACAACCCACTAGACAAATCGTCATAGGAGAAATACTTAACAGGAAGACAAAATTGTCCAATTAAAAATTGTAAAAACTTCTGCAGCTATGATTCATCTCCAGCAGTGCTCTTTAAATAATTGGATAGAAAACAAAAGCCAAACATCACTGAGCAAACATCATGAAGAATTGCACATTGTAAATTAAGCTTCTGATGAAGATGTCGCAGTGGTCCGGCTATCAAAGAATTGCAAAATGAAACTTCAGAGAACTTGCAGGGGAATGCCCAAATCTCCAGTCACATCATTGGAAAAGCATCAATTGTCACATCAAGCAAAGATGTCACATCATCGGAAAAGCATCAATCAGGGCACTTATATAGCCTGGCGAGATGACAAAAAGATAAACAATGAGTCAATGAAACACTTTTTCAGAACACGAAGATGCAACATTGCCCTCTCTGGCATTCAGCCGTAACTTATCTCAGTAGCACAAAAAGACTTCAATGAATACAGTTTTCATAACTTCCACTGATCAAACAGTTTTAATTTGCTTGGAATTTAGTATCACAAATATTTCCCCAAAACTAGGTGAAAGGGAAGCATTTTGTTCCAAAATAGACAATTCACATCTCTAGTTCTAATAGTAAAAGAAAACTTGTGACCAGGATATTTATACTCCCATGGCAATTATCAAACATTGTATAATAACTTTAAGACCAGATGATTTATAAAATTATTTGCAAGCATTTTTCAGCATTTAGATGATATTATTATATGCAAAACTGCAAACAAACTATAATCTTCAAAGAGAATAATTAATATAAAATGCAAAAAATAAAAGATATGAAATGAAAAAATTTAAATGTAAAGATGGTCGAATCTGAAATATTTAGAATGTAAAGAATTACAATTAAATATAAAATCACAATAAATTAATGAATTCTTAATAAGAAATAACAAAATTAGTATTAAATGAAAGAAATTAAAAAGAGGAGTAAAAGAAATTACAATTTTCCTAATTTAAATTACTAAAACATAAAGAGACTTTTGCTATTTAAACTGCAATAACTATGGAATAGAATACTTTTAGAACAGAAGAATATTAAAATCCTAAATAAATGGATAATTGGTAAATATTGGTTGTCATTGAATTAAAGTATTTGATTCTATGGTACAAAAACACATTACAATGCTAGAATTCACGTATTTCTCATAGAACTTTCATTTTTATTTTATTTTGTTCAGGTAGAGGCACTTCCACTCATGATGGTACAGCTATAGCTTCTGCTGTTTTGAACTATTTAGTTGATGAAACTAGGTGCCGAACTCTATTTTCTACACATTATCACAGCCTTGTTGAAGATGTTCGCTCACATCCTGCTGTTGGTCTAGGTCATATGGTAAGATCTCATGCATTTTTATTACGTTTTTTTTTTTTTTTTTTTTTTTGTGAGCCTGATAAATTTAATTTGTCTATGCTGGAGAGAACAGAATTTTAAAAGTCCACAGAGTTATTTAGTTCACAGATTCAATGAGTTAAGTCACTGAATAATGGTTATATATCTAATGTTTATTTTTTTAATCTTAAACCCCCAATAATACCCTATACATTTTGATTGTTTAATATGACTTTAAAATATTTATCATTCTTAATTTTTACACTTCGGCCATTTTTAAAAAATAGTGCTATACCATTTTTCTTCATTTTCAACCTCTATAGAAATTCCATTATCTCTGAGACTTTTCATGCTAGACATACAGATGAACAATTATTTTGTCCTTCACAGAACAGGCTAAATTGTGTAGATGTCCCAAATTTTGAAACTTCATATCTAAAATTTGATTTGAATTTATGGGGGGGGGGGGGGGGTTCCCTTTAAAAAACAAATGAAATATAAATTTCTTCTACCTTATCCTTAGTTCAGAGCATTATTAGACTATTTATGCTAGGTTTTTGTGATTTCCTTACATTAATATAAATACAGCACAGTTTCTTTTAAAAAATATTATGTGAAGACATCTCCCCCTCCCTTATATTATGGATATATCTTACATTTACCCAACTTTTTTGCTGAACTTGGAAAAAATGACTTTTCAAGCAAAATGTAAAGTCAAATATCTCTGATGAGAGAAATTCTAAAAATTTGAAACTGAAGGCATATAAATTCCTATTTGAGTAATGAAATTCATAAGCATTTTCAGTTTGATATTCAACTAGGAAAGTTATCACCACTTGAACTTGGGGGGGGGGGGGGTTAGAGATTGAATTTTGCACAATAATTTATGTAGTTACTGAAAAGTTTTTTTTCTTAATATTAATTGATATGATATTTCAGCATTAATCATCAGTTTCAGTGTTAATCATTGCAGTACTAATCACTGTGTTCATATAGCTATGGTTGTCCCCAAAGGCAAAGGTTTTCGTAATATTCTAACATACATCTATATAATATCACAGATTTATTTACTTCAGAAAATACATTCCGGATGTGGGAAAATTCTTTGTTTTTCCACAAGTTTTGTAGTCAGTTGGGCGAAATACTCCCAAACTTGACATATTTGCCACTTTGGCAAGCCAAGATTTTGCAGTTGAGACAAACCTACATGTCATGTCTTGGTTATTTAGATTGAAAAATTTGAAGAGAAGAGTTTCAGCATGACTGACCTTTGCATCAAAGTCAATCTTGGCTAGCACTGCTAAACCTTGCCTATATCTGCTAGCAGCCAAATGCCATGTGTCGGAAACCCAGACCACTCGACTGACCCAAGAGCTTACAGTAGCAGTTTGAGTGGCTGGGAACAGAAATGCATGTGTGTAACAAGTTATTTAGTTGAGAGTGCCAAATATAGCTCTTTTTCGTGTGTATATACACAACGCCAGACATTTCATATTCACAGAATATGCATACAGACGGTATTCTAAAATTAGGATCTTACTCCCATTGTAACAGCATCCATAGACTGGTTTCACACATTTTTATACTCCCTTCAGCATATAATAGATGATATCAGCAATGGTAACAAGAAAGTTTCCTATATTCCACAATTTTGCAAACCTTTAAGGAAGTAAACAAATTCAGATTTCTTAAAGATTAAGCTCAGGCTACACAAATCTGAAATGGCCAATTTTATATTTGCCGAACCTGCTTATAAGGAGCATTTATAAAATTAAGATTGCACTCCGACTGCAAATAACAGAATCCATTGACCGGTTTTGTACATTTAATGCACTCTTGAGCATGGAATAGTGAATTTCTGCAATGGTAGCAAGAAAACTATGTACAGCAATACATTACATTCAGTCTCCTATGTAACCCAGCTTCAAATTTCAAAATTGAGCTCATACTTCTAAGACTGCAACATCCAAATTCATACTCACAGAATCTGCCTAAAGGAAGCATTCTCCAGATTAGGATCACACTTCCACTGTAGATAACAGCGTCTATGGACCAATTTTGCACATTTTATATCCTCTTTAGTACAGAATAACCAATACCTGTAATAGCAACAAGAAACCATGCAGTGCGCTACAATTTTGTAAATGTCTATTGAAACTGATAAATTCAGTCCTACTATGCAGCCAACTTCGACATTTTTTTTAAAGATTGGGCTTAAGCTGCAAAGACCAAATCTATGCTCACAAAACTTGAATTTTAAGCCAACTGCATGATAAGGTTGAGTTTGTTGGCCTCCATAGAGGTTTGTACATTTTCGTGGCGCATAGCAAGTTATCTTGTTGCCATTGAGGCCATTTACTATTCCATGCTGAAGAGTGCATAAAAGTGTGAAAACTGTCTATAGATACTGTTAGTTGCAGTGAGAGCATTATCATAACTAGACATTTCTATTAAGGGGGCCCACTAATGTGACTTCTACTTTTAATGGTTTCATTTCCTTACTACAGTCTCATCTTCCCAGCTTTTGCCATTTTAAATGTTTGTGTTAAAACATATAATATCATTATTTCATAAAAAAAAATGTACAAATAGAAAGAAATGTTTTATTAATATTTTTGAGAAAATTGCAAAATTAGCTTCAATAGAGTTGAACTGGGTGCCCCTCATCAATTTAATTTATGGCTATTAATATACAAATGCTTTAAATGATGAATAGATGCCATTAATCTATTGATGCATCAAAGCATATACCAAAGGCAAAAATATCCCAGAAGCGATGTAGCTTTTTTCTAGGAATTAAAGTACCTACCTTTTCCACACTATTCTGACTGAAAGTCTGTTTTTCTATACAAATGTAGTCTACAGTGTGTCCCAAAAAGATTGAAACACGCTTTAATTCTTTACCTGTTGGAGATAAGTGGGCAATGTAAATTGCAAAAATGTTGAAAGTAAGGTAGGAAATAAGACTACGCTAATGAAATAGTCCTCCCATTAATTTTCAAAAAGTTAAACGTTTTAAATTTTTATACGACCCCCTTAGACAAATTTGGTCAATCAGAAATTTTTTATTTTTTATGCAACAAGATCATTAAAAAAACCCTGCATATCTGTTGTATCTTTAAAATCAACTGAATTATGATAAAGGAAAAAATCTGACTTATACCACTTTTCCGTACCATGTGAAAGCTGTTTCATCAGTGAAAATAGGGATCATAAACAAATTGATGATGGAAATTGTTTAGATCAAAAATACGTTAATATGTGTCAAAATTTGTTATCACAAATGCATCTAAATAAAGCATTACACAGAGATCATATAAAGCTGTGGTACTCACTTTGTGGTTGGGTATCCTATGTATTATTATCCAGTTTTATCTTCTTTGTGTTATGTCATAAATTTACATTTCTAATCTGATATATGGTCCCCATTCACAATGTTCAATTTTCAATTAAATATAACTCACTCAATTTTAAAAATCCAGATATGCAGGGTTTTTTAATGATCTTGTTGCATTAAAAATAAAAATTTTCTGATTGACCCAATTTGTCTAAGGGGGTCATATAAAAATTTAGAAAGTGTAACTTTTTGGAAATTAATGGGAGGACTATTTCATTAACAAAGTCTTATTTCCTACCTTATTTTCAACAGTTTTGCAATTTACATTGCCCACTTATCTTCAACAGGGAAGGAATTAAAGCGCATTTCAATCTTTTTGGGACACCCTGTATACTTCATTTTTAGAATAATTTTCAAGTGTAGTTTTGAAATAAATGTTACTGACAAAATACCAATATAAGTTTCCATTTTCTATTGATGTGTTTTCTTTTATGTAGGCTTGTATGGTTGAAAAAGATGATACCTGCCCCGAGTTGGAAAGAATTACATTTTTGTACAAATTTGCTGATGGGGCTTGTCCAAAGAGTTATGGATTTAACGTTGCACTTTTAGCTGGTATTCCAAAATATGTAAGTAAAATATTTATTTTGCATTAAATCTGTAACACTCAAGTCTGAGCTTTATTTACTGTATTGGCTCTATTAGACTGGGAGTTTATATCTCCTGTTTTTTTTTTTAAATACTTAGAATTTATGTATCTTTTATATATATTTTTTAAATCAATTCTCTTTTTTTTATAAATATCATTATCATTTAATAATGTTAGAATTCATTTAATAATGTTAATTAGAATTTTTGTGAAATATAAAAGATAATAATTTTCTAGATTTTATTTTTGAATCAAAATATTTCATATGGCAAATAATATTATTATAGAATCAAATTGGATGATATTTTCTAGTATTTACATATATACTTACTGTAGTTTTGTCTGTCAGTGGTGAGAGGAATATTCTCAAATTATAGAACTTTTTATAATGTTTCATATTTGGGAATTTTGGTATTTTCTAGAAAACCATAGTATATCTATTTTTTTTAATACAAAATTCAGACTGTTCAAACACAATCAGGTCTCATTTATTTTCCAATCTTAATGAATTATAGAAATGTGTATGCAATTCATAAATGAAGATAGCATTAGAAACTCTGAATCTACATTTTTTTCTTTTTGTGTGTGTGTGTTCTCTGATATGTACAATCAGATTCTCTAAAATAAAATTCATTATGACAAAAACATGATGTAATTAATTTTCTGTAGTGTCTGTACATATTAGTGGGTTACATCCAAAAAATAGAAAAGAGAAGTACTTGAAAAGAAGATTGGTTTATAACATTATTCCTTAAAATTTAAATAATTAAGAACTAATATTTACTTGTTGATTTAATCTAAAATTCCTGAATGGCCCAAATATCTATTCAAAAGGTTAAAAATAAAAACCATAATTTCATTTTTTATATTTAGCAATTTATGCACTATACAGGTATGTTCTCGTGTTATTTGGATGAATTATTCTATTTTATGGATGAATTATTTTACTTGTTAAATTTAATAATCTATAATCTGAATTTCGGAATAGATTGGATGCTAAACAAATACTGTAAAAAATAACTATTTTATTTATTATTATTTTTTAAAGCTCAAGGCACATAAAATTTACATTTATCAGATATTCAACCTCAACATGCTGTTTATATAGGAATTATTTGAATTTGTTGTAATTATTTTACTTTATCAATTTTTGTAACAAAATTTACCCTATTCTTTGAATCTGATTTTTTACAATTCTATTTCTTTACTGCTTAAAATTAGCTTTTCATATCTTGAATTTCAGATTGTCCAAGAGGGTCATGCTAAAGCTCAAGAACTAGAATATAGGTCTAAAATTTCTAAAAACTTAAAGTAAGTCTTATATGTAGATCAAATTGTCATTTATTATTCTTTTATGTAGGGTCATGACAGCATGGTGACAAAATGACAATTGTCACCAAATCGTAACTAATTATCGCCAACATTGCAAATGTGGATGAAAAATTTGTTGCCTGAAACATAATGTCCATTGTTTTGATTGTAAATTTTCCAGAAGCCTAACATTATAATTTATATAAAAACAAACCAGCACAAGTGTAAAGGAGTTGACCTTAGTGGTTACTAGTTATTTTTTATTAAAATTTTACATATACTGTTTTCAACATCTCAGAATTTTAAATGTGAATAACTTAGAATGTGTTTTGTGTTGATTTTGCACAAAGGCATAGACACATGTAGTAAGAACATGTAGTAGAAGTGTAGATACATGTATATATACAGTAATTTTAACTTTTTGCCTACCATGTTTCCTTTTTGGACTACTAACTTTCCTTCTCTGGTGTGAATCCTACTTATATACCATATTTAATAGCTAGTACTTGTTAAATTTATTTTTCTTTCATCTATTTCTGCATTAAGATGAAATGTTAATACTAAATGCTACTTTGAATTTATAAAATTGTATGTTTTCATGTTTATCAAAATGAATTATTCTACAAAATACAGTTTTCAACTCCATAATGTGAATTGCTTTATGGAAAATTTCACACAAAAATCCACCAGGTCAAGATCTACTGTAAAATTCTCATAACACCCTCCTAAAAAGTTGCCAATTTTTCATGTTTCAATAAAATTCCCTTTTGTAACCCCCCCCCCCCCCCCCCCTTATGCTTTTCTTATTTTTCAATTTGTCACAGAACTTTTCAGGGATCATTCTTTTTTCCATTTTTTTTCTCTGTTGTTAAAATTAAAATCACCTTTCCTAATGCATTAAACACTCTATCAGTCTTATATCCAGGAAGGAGGGGGGGGGGGGGGGATAAATTATAAAATGTTGTGACTAATCCCCCGTAGTGAAGAAAATCCCTATACACCACGTCTACTAGACCCCTGGTCCCATGGCGAAGAGGAGAATATGCAGCTTCACTTTTATTGAGGCTCCCCAAGGGCAAAAGTCTGACTATTATAAAATGTAAATTGTATTATAAAGAAAATCAAAATAGGATGTTAAAAATTAGTTTTTTATTCAAAATAAAATTCAAAGCAATAAACAATTAAATTAATATAATTTTTTAATATTATGGATCTGCAGAATGATGTCGCATACATTTAGAATTTATTTTAAACTTCACATATATGATCTATTAGAAGCTTTTTTTAATTGTGTCTATTCTATAATTCTATATTATATAATTTTAAATAACATGTTATGCAATGGAAATGTTTCTATGTTCGAGCATTGGTAAATCTAGTTTATAATTATAAAAGTGGATTATGTATGTCTAAATTATAATAAACTAGCATTGAAGTCTGTTAGGGACAGGGAAATTAATGCCCTCAAAAAAATAAGTTGTAACATTTTTTAATAACTTTTATTTTGTTTAACAATTTATTGCACTTACCCTCAGAAATAGGACTATTAGTCTTAATTGTAAATTGACTCAGTTTTAATTGACTAGTCTTAATTTTAAATTGACTCAGTTAAGGTCTTATTACACAATCGTAATTTGGGGCAAAAAACCGTTCGCAAAACAGCTTTGGAACGTTTGTGACGTCACTCCATGCAGCAAATGGGGAAACTTTTTTCCCCTTGCATTCGCTCCATAATTTCCTCATAGGAATACTGACCGCTTTAGAGTTCTCTTACTGTAAAGATCATTTTTAACATCCCAAAGGTTTCGTTTGGATTGAATAATGGTGTTATTGGATAGGGCAATTTTTATTGCCAAACTTCGGCAATTCCACCCGTCGATCATACTTTAGGCCCCTCCTCTTTAACAGGCCCATTCTCTCTAATGCCGCTGCTTTCATTCCAGAAAGCATTCTTCGGTGTGTTTTTTGTATAATTTAAATCTTTTATCTTTCAAAAGTGTCTGTAATTTAGTAAAAATTCTTTTCTTTTTTCCATCTGCATCTCCAGACTTCAGCAATTCTGTCCGGCAATGATACTTTAAGCCCCCCGCCTTTCTAACACACCCCTCCCCTCTAATGCCACCGATTTCATTCCAAGAAGCATTATTTAGTGTTTTTTGCGTATAATTTGGATCTTTTATATTTCACAGATGTCTATAATTTGGTAAAAATTCTATTATTATTTTCCATCTCTAGACTTTTAGCAATTTCGCCCAGCAATGATACTTTAGGCCTCGCCTTTCTAACACGCCCCTCCTCTTTAATGCCGCCGATTTTATTCCAAGAAGCATTCTTTAGTATTTTTTGCTTATAATTTGAATTTTTTATATTTCACAGATGTCTGTAATTTGGTAAAAGTTCTATTATTAATTTTCCATCTCTAGACTTAAGAAATTCCGCCTAGCAATGATACTTTAGGCCCCACCTTTCTAACACGCCACTCCTCTGTAATGCCGCCAACATCATTTCAAGAAGCATTCTTTTGTGTGTGTTTTTTTTCCTATAATAATTTGGATCTTTTATATCCCACACGTGTCTGTAATTTGGTAAAAGTTCTATTATTATTTTTACATCTCCAGACTTCAGCACTTCTGCTCGGCGGCAATGATACTTTAAGTCCCTCCTTTCTAACAGGCCCTTCCTGTCTAATGCGGCCGATTTCAGAAAGCATTCTTTAGTGTTTTTTTTTTTTTCATGTAATTTGAATCTTTTATATCCCGCAGGTGTCTATAATTTAGTAGAAGTTATATTATTTTTTCCATATCGAGATTCTAACGCATTCCAAAGCAGTCTATCGGCCATCTTGGTCACCATTAGAGTAAGAAATAAAAAAATTCGAAAGCATGTCACCTGTGACGTTTGGATTTATGCACTTCTGATTGATCGATTTTCGTACAACTGTTCCCTCAACAACAACATTTTAGGGTTAAACTTAAAATCTTGTGGCTAAATTTGTTGTCTGAGCTGTTTTGTGAATGGTTTTGTTGTCCCAAATACTGTCGTGTAATAAGGGCCTTAGATTCTGCTTTGCGAGTGTTATTATAAGTGTATAAAGATTCAGCATTCCAAGTCAGCAGTAAGCTTCTGAAGGGTCTGAAAAGACTTGTAAAAAAAAAAAAAAAAAAAAAAAAAAAAAAAAAAAAAAAAAAAAAAAAAAAAAAATTCTCCACCCTCAAGGCAGGGAGGAATACAAAATCTGACTTCATTCTGTTCTGTAGTTGATACTTTCGAGTGTGAAGAAAATTCAGTTTTCTAGGTTACCAGGGGGCTTATGAAGGATCTGCAAAGATTTTTTGATTTCCTCCCCCTATTTTTTCCACTTTCGAGGGGGGTAAATAAAAGTTTAGCTCCATTAGGTTCTGCTTCATAGTTTAGTGCTTCCATTTGTCCTAGGACAGTCCCGTTTTTTTATAAAATGTCCTGAATTTATTTCAAATGTCCTAATCTTTAAGTGTTCTTCCTGAAAAAAAAAAGTCTGTGGGTAACGGATTTTAGTGAAAGACCTATTTGATGTATTTTGTATGTGTGAAAAAATATTGTGAAAACAAATTTGAAGTTTGGAGTGAATTGAAGCAGGGATCGCATTCGTCCTAAAATTCCTAAAAATTTGAAGCTTCCCTTGAATTCCTAAAATTAACCTAAAATTTTTAAATCATCCTACAATTTTGTAATGTTTTGCTGCGGAGCCAAATTTACTATCGCCCGAATGCATTCCATTCATACGGCAATCGATGTTTAAAAAGACTTCAGAAATTAAAATGTTGTTCAAAATAGCACTCATCATTTACAAAGACGACAAAAGTCTCAATCACGACAAAATCGCCGATTCTCAATGGTTAAATCCTCTCCGTCCGCGGGCGGTTTTGTGAAATACGATCGCAAGACGAATGGCGACCCACGTGATCATTTACGACCGGAGTTTGGGGGGAGATTCTTTTGTGGGAGTGGGAATCTCCAGAGCAAGCTAACAAACCTAGAAACCTTTAACCTCTCAAAGAAATGAAATAGAAAAAGACGGGTTCGATTGTTGAATAGTGTGCTTCTTCATATTTACTAGATAAATCACGAAGTTTCTCTTTCTTTGCAAAGTTAAAATTTTCATCAACTATTCTTTGTTGGGAATCAATTGTGTTCAAAAATTTTGAAGAATTTTAGGTGTAAATCCAATAATACAAATATAGTTAGTCAGATTATGATTCTCTTACGCCCCTCATTACGTAATATTTGATCAACACCATGTCAAAACAGGAGAGTAGAGAAGGAATTTTTGTCTGCTGTTAGCAACCTCTCTAGGCATTGATGATATTAAAGAATATCTCTTCAAAAGGATGCATTGCGTAGGGGCCCGGACGACATAGCAGTTTATGAAGAAAAGCAATGGATAAAATAAAATACGGCATAGTAGGGAGGTCCCGCAATTGGATCGCCACGCTCCCCATAAAAAATAAATTAAAAACAATGAAAGAGCAGAAATGTGAAGAATGTTAAATAAACACATTCCCGTTTCCAACAGATAAAACTTTTAAACAGTTTTCATTTCTTTTTAAACTTAAAATTTTGTCAAATTATTCCATGTTTAGTATGCATCTGGGATGAAAAGTACCAAAGATTTGAACTCTGTAAGAATTTTTGCTCAAAAACCAATATTTAAAAATATAGTTTTCTGGACTAGAGTTCTTTTGAGCCGCTGGAACTTGTGTATGTGTTTTTGTTGATTCTATCAAAACAGAGGATGATTGAAGGGAAATAGCTGTGTCTAGATTAACGCGTTGCAGTAACTTTGATGAAATGTAGGATAACTTATTTCCCTCATATTATTTAATTACTGCCTTCGGCGACCAGCCCTATTGTTTTTAAAAAAAGTTTTTAAACTTGTAATACCTTTCTTGCAGTAGCTGTCGATCGTGCACTTCTGCGACGCAAGCCATAAATAACGGGGCGGTTTATAAAGTAACTGTCGATCGCACACCTACGTTACGTGCGCAAGTCACGGCTAAGTGTGCAGTTTATGAAGTGTTGATCTTGTACCTCAGCTACGCGCGCAAGTTACGGCTAACGATGTAGTTCATGAAGTAGCTGTCGATCGCACGTCTCCGTTACGCACTCAAGTCATGACTAATGGTTCAGTTCATGAAGTAGCTGTCTATCGCACACCTCAGCTACACGCATAAATTGTGGCTAGCGGTGCATTTCATGGAATAGATGTCGATCGCACGCCTTCGATACTCGCGCAAGTCAGTAACGGTGCAGTTGATGAAGTAGCTGTCATTCGCACACCTCAGCTACGCAGGCAAGTCACGGCTAACGTTACATTTAATGAAGTAGCTGTCTATCTCAGCTACACGCGCAAATTATGGCTAACGATGTAGTTCATGAAGTAGCTGTCGATCGCACGTCTCCGTTATGCGCTCAAGTCATAACTAATGGTTCAGTTAAGTCGCTGTCTATGGCATACCTCAACTACACGCATAAATCGTGGTTACCGGTGCAGTTCATGGAGTAGATGTCAATCGCACGCCTTCGTTACGCGCGCAAGTGATGGCTAACGGTGCAGTTGATATAGCAGTTGTCAATTACACACCTCAGCTACGCGGCCAAGTCACGGCTTACGGTACAGTTGATGAAGTAGCTATCTATCTCCGCTACGCGCGCAAGTTACGGCTAACGATATAGTTCATCAAGTGGCTGTTGATCGTTTCCGTTACGCGCGAAAGTTATAACTAACGATGCAGTTCATGAAGTAGCTGTCAATCGCACACTTCAGCTATGCGCGCAAGTTATGGCTAATGATGTAGCAACATGTGCAATTCACGGCTAATGATGCAGTTTATGAAGTTGCTGTCGATCACACACCTCAGTTACGCGCGGAAGTTATGGCTAACTCATTAAGTAGCTGTCAATCGCGTTTCCGACCGCAATGCGGGCACACGAGTAATAATACAGCTGCTGCGTATGAAATGAATCGTCTTTTATTAGCGGGTACATGCAATCCACGTACGATATATGCAATAACGACAATTCTACTGCATGTAATAACGATATACACGCTGCGCGGGCACATGCAATTTGCATAGATTTGAAATAGCTGTCAATCGCGTTCCAGCCCACTACGAGGGTTCAAGGCTAACAGATAAACACTTTTCCCAAAATAAATTGGCTTTTATTAGCATTATTTGCTTTGAGCCCGCCCGCTGCGCGGGTGCATGCAATCCTTGTACATTACATGCAATAACTACTAACTTATCAGCTAGATTTTTGCTCTTATGGCCGTATTTTATTTTACAATTCTTTAAAAATTTAAAATGTGATTTTGAGCTTTTTGGATTCTTTTTTTGTTAATTATATTAAGATTTTCTTTTTCTGTTTATATAAAGTTGTTTGAAAACTAAACTAACATTTTTCTAACATACATATATATAGTGTGTATGTATGTATATATTTACACAAAAAATACCTGTGATAAAGTGGCCACTGGATACTAAGTGATAATTTTAATTTTCAAGTCTACAGAGCATTAAAATGAAAAATGAAATAGGAAAAATATTCAAAAGATTACCTTTTTCTTTCAATGATGTTTGTTTTTTGTATCAATTCTCCTTTAATTAAGGAAAAGAACGGTAATTAAACAGTACTAATAATAGAAATAATAAAAATTAGGTCCTAAAATTTTCCTAAAATTTTGAAAAAAAATACCTTAAATTCCTACCTAAAATTTTTAGAAAATCTGCTATGATCCCTGTTGAAGAATCAAAGTATCAGTCAAAAATTATGTGAGCTGTTTGCTAATTTTACAAAGCAGAATATAATGAAATGCTTAGTTAGTTTTTGTTTGGCACTAATAGGATTCAATGCAGCTGTTGAATGTGCTTTTCATTAATAAATACTCTGTGGACAGGCAAATAATAAAAATAAAACTTAAAATTGAGACTGGGAAAGCTTTAACCATTCAAAGGATCCATTTTAAAAATTTCTCTTATGCTAAGTCCAAATATCAGAAGCGTGAACAGGTCCATAAATCTGATATTCTAAAGAATCTAAACTATAAACATTGTAATTTTTTAAAGTGGAATTTATGTTTGTTAAAGTGTGTATTTTTATACCAGTATCTTATTTAAAATGCAACATATAATATATAATATTTATTTTTTATTTTCTTCATTTATTGCATGTCCTATTGTTTTTTTACAAAATGTCCCAGTTTTATGAAAAATATGGAAACACTATTGTGGTCAGTACTATAAGTGTGCAAAAATTCAGGCTTTTCTAGGAGGTCTGGAAAGACAAAAGCATGTTAGACAATTATAGATGTAGATATGAGAATATGTTGTGTAATTGGATGAAAAGCTTTTTTTTTTTTAATTTTGATATTTAATATATAAGTTTTATTATTTGTTTATGTTTTGTTAAATATGTCAATTAAACACTACACAATATTTTTTGCACATATGCTATTATGAAATATAAAATATAAGCAGTTCTCAATAAGTTCGATCAAAATGCTTATCACGTTATTTTCTATTCTAGAACACTTCTGTCTCGCATGACACCTGAAGAATTGGCTCAAAAGGTAAATGAAAAATTGAAGGAGCTACAAATTAGTGCCTAAACTTTATTTAGAAAAGATATGTACATATTTTAACCCAAAAATGTACAAAATGTCACATCTCAAAATCATCAAATACCTCATGTGTACACATTTAAAATGTTCTTGTTTGTAATATAAAAGGTTTACAAATAAAGTTTGTAAATCATATTTCATTCTGCTCTCCAGGATGTCCGTACTTCTTCTTACTTCAAGATGCTCTCCACCCCTGGAAATACTTCGTATTTATATTGGATTGCAAGACTCCTTATGCTCGAGAAAACAAATGATGAGGGACGTAATTTAAAAAAATATATATATATATTTCATTCCTATTGGAAATTGTGCCCGACTTGCTAATTCACAGATGTTAACATGTGTGGATAAAAAACTTTGTCAGCAATATAGCGTAAAAAAATGAAATAAGGGTATTAACCAAAAATTTGTTCTTGTGATATACGGAGAAAATCATTGCCAGACTGCAATATTGATTTTCATTTCTATGTAAGATGGAGTGTTGATTTTTATTTATAACTTAATAACTCATTTAAAGTAAATTAAGCTATTTTGTAATTTTTAAATATTCATTTCGCTTTAAAATTTAACTTCAGCAATTTCATGAATCTTGTACTCCAATTACAGATACAGTAGCACCTCGTTATATCGCGCTTGCCGGGAGACATGGCAAAATGCGCAATATCCGAATGCGTAATATATCGGGCGATATGATAAAAATTATACTTTTATGAACATATGTAATAAAAATTTAGTAGCGAAAGTACAATAATAAAACCCTCATTCACTCCCGCCCCACCGACGACTCATGTTGTAACACTTCAGTCTTGGGAAAGCAAAAGAATGTAAACAAAAAATCAGAAAAAAAAATGGAAGACACAGCAGAAGCGCGATATATTGAGGCCCGATATAACTAGGGGTTACTGTACTTCCAAAAGGTTGACTTGTTTAAAAAGCAGTGTGCTTAATAAAAAGGTTCTGTTAAATTTATTCAAGTTTTAGATAAATAAAACTGTCTGGGGTGTTAAGAAATATGAATTAAATTAAAAGTAAGAAGCTTCTAGTTAAATACCTTCATTATTTGTGCAGGGTTTTTTAAATGTTTTAAGTTAATATAATAAGTACATGTACTCAAGCTATTTAAAGCTAGTGTCTGCAATGCAAATACTTTGTGTCCTAATTTGATTGAACTGTAAACTAGGTAAAACATGTAATACATCAAATACTGTCCACTGTATCTCGCCTAATCATGGGCGACACACCTCATTTCATACAGTGTGATCAGCTGGAGGTTTCTCATGCCTGTGTGTTCAATTGCAGACAATCTTGTTCCACCTTCCTTTTTTCTGAGCCTACAATCAAGCTTCCAGTACAACACAAAATTAAATTTTCGATATCTCACTTATTTGTAAAATATTGCAACTTTTACTATACTTTTTAGTACATGCAGGTTGTCTATGTAAGCTATCCTGTAATTTAGGGCTAGCTCAGTTATTTTCCAGATTTCGAAAGTACTGGTGACTCGGCAAGGGTTATTTGGATCCAAGGATATGAGAAACATGAAACAAATCAAAATATTAGCCCAAAGAAGTATTTTAGATTTGTTTAAGTAATACGACATTTTGGGGATGACAAGTAGGATTCTACCATCATGGAAAAAGATCAACCTGCCTGGAATATTCCCTGCTTTGGAACAAAGAAAACAGTTGCCTTCTTCAACTGGAGCTCTGCGAAGAATCATCTCTAACATGGTAGGTTCATTGTATATATTCCTTACTCAGGCAAATGACATTTCTAATGAAGCCCTACAAGGGTGATTGCCTGACTTCTTTTGTGATCGCTTCTGAGAAAAGTTAGCAAACTCACACTTTTATCTGAAATAGCACATGAACTAATCCCCTATTGTAGATACTACTTTTATAAAACCATTAAAATTTCAGACATCCTGGAAGTTTTTTGTCTTCCAAGAGACGACTCAGCAGCTCTGATTTTTTGCAAATTTCTCTCCAAATTCTTTCAATGCACGTCATATTCATAAAGTTTGTAAGAAATCAGAAGAAAGTCCATAAAGATTTTTTTTTTAAATTTAAGTCAGTTTTATTTTTTTTATTTTAGTAGTTGATTCATGCAAGTCTTACAACTACTGAACATGAGTTTATGGTTTGCATTCCTAATCATATATAATCCAGCTGCAAATGTTCTGGATATGCTGACATACTCTTGCAGCATATAATGTAAATGACTTTTATAAAAATTCTCCATGGGTACATTTGAAAACTCTGTTATAACCTGTGTCACCAGTCATGATTGCAGCATTTGGAAACTGGTTTTAGTTGAATGGGTTACAAACCGCCCATTTGAAAACTTGTTTGGTTGTTTTTTGGTCTTGGTCCAGTTACAATTAGAAAAACTGAAAATTTTTTGCAGTTATCTGCTCACGTTATGCAGCACAGAAGTTTTTGTTTAAAATACTGTGTGAAACTTCTCATTAAAACCTTGCTGCATTTTATTTCTCCAGTGTAACTAGATAACTGAAGAAACAACTGTGGCATTTGTGACTATAACTGGAATGACCAGTCAAATATTTTTTACTGGAGTTTTCAAATGTTCTCCATGAAGGCATGGTCCTATAATATGGCTAGTTATGCCCTCAAATGTTAGAGTACAATCTAAACTGATAGTGTCATATGCAATTCAGAAAAGTAAAATTTAAATCAAAGTAGTAATCACAATATGACAGACCACACTCACTAAAAAATAATTTTTATTTTACAGGTAGAAAACATTGTTTAAAAAATCATTGGTTAATTTACATTAAATGATACAACACTTAAATATTACATAAATTAAAAATTGCCTTAAAGTATGTATATCAGGCTTCCCATCTATTTCTTGAGTAATAAGGACTTTTTAAAGTACATTTTTTAACAACAATGCCTTAGTTTTATATATTTTTTTCATCTTAGAATTACATGCATATTTCCTAACTTATATAATTATTACAAAATAGCCAAATTTTTCAGCCCTTTTTTTTACTTGATCAAAAAGTCTCCTACAATTCTCTCTGCCCTTAAAGTTTAATTTTTAAACCAGCAAACCCAAATCAATGAAAATGTCTTTTTGATAAATAATATTAACAGGGTTAATACACAGAGAGAATCTGGAAAACATCCGGGAATAAAAAAATTGGGAGAAAAATGTATATTTTCATCAAAAATCTGGAAAATTTCAGTTGATCTGGAAATTGTCTGACATTTTTTATCCATAGCCCCGATATCTGAATTACCTACTGAATTTGAAATACTAAACTAGAAAAAAAATTGTAATGAAGGCATAATTAAGTTTTCTTTTTTACTGAAAACGCAATGTTTTATATTTTTATTGAAGTAATGAATAATATATTAAGTAACAAGTAAGCAATATTTTAATTCTTCAGTATAAACAGTGGTGATCCAAATATTTTCTGCATTATTTAGGTAGGTCTTTATTGTAATCGATGACAAATTATTTGTTGTCATAAAAAGATGCTAGTGATCGTCCTTGTTTATATTTTGATTGCAGTAAACTTTTGAATTTATGAAAATTCCTCTGGAAAAGTCAGGGAATTTAGTTTCAGAAATTGAGTATGAATACTGGTTAAATAAAACATCAAGATTACACTTGATACTGTAACAGGTAAGTTAAGTTGTAAATGGGGAGAATATATTCTCCATAGACAAAAATGTATTTTTCTGATATTTCTTGCTGCATTGTATTTCTTGTGATTATCAAGAAATTGCTGTGGTGTCAATACAAAAATTAAGTACTTTTAAGTGCCCTATAAATTTATAAAAAGAAATCAAGATATTTTTAAGGACCATGGGAACTCTGGTTCATACAATATAGATAACTTTTACAGAAAATTGATAAATAAAGTGAATGCATTAAGCATTTTTATTCTTTATTCATAAACAAAGATAGTATCTCTTGGAAGCCATCATTATAACTTAAAATCTGATGTGGTCAGCACCTGACTTGTTGCATACTGTAATGAATTTTGAAAACATTGCTTAATGAGATCTCTTTATATCATGTTCAAAATCCATAATACTATGTAATAGCATTATTTCGTGAATCATAATTAGCATGTACAGTGTTGGTATGGTCTTGAATTTTGTGAATCATATTATATGGAAACTATACACTGAGAATACAGATGGAAGGCGGTGGCATGAACAAGTGACTAGAGCAAATTTTTAGATTAGGATACATGTTTTGTAAAAGACAATTTATGTTGAATTTTTCATGCCTGCAAATAGTTCAAAATAAAATATCTGTATCGATTGCACTAATATAAGAAGTATCATTAGGAACAATTTGTACAACAGTGCCTCCGAATATCAGACAGTCACAGGACGGAAAGCTTCATCCGCTATTGGAGAGGACACAATTTTTTGTTTTGAACTGATAATATGACATTATGGCATTCAGGGATGTATCTACAGTGGTCGGCGGAGGTCGGGGTTTCCACCACTCAGAATTTCCGACCACCACTCATCCAAAAAAAAAAAACACTTTCTAAAGTAACAAGTGAAGTTGGAATCATCACCAACTGTCTGCCATATGGCTGAAGCCAGGGCTCAAAATTAACGGTGGTCCGTTGGTCCGAGACCACAAAAACACCCAACAGATCTGCAGAATATAAATTATATTGGTCGTCGGACTAGTAATCTTTTATTCTCATTTCCCTCTCGTAAATTAAATTTTCCCCTTTTCCCCTCAGCACTTATGTAAGAAAGACGATATTCATCAGTCTGGGGAAAGTAAACAAGCCAAGCCAAGACAAATCCTTTCGGGGTTCCTGTGCACGAGGCACTTAATCCCACATCGAAAATAGCAATATGTTCACTTGTAGGTGAGTGTATCATATAAAGCAATATGCGATGTGCGCTCTGCTCCATTGAGGGCGCTGGACTGGTAGTTGCTGTGTGCTGGAAGCTGATTGGTCTTTGTCTTGGATGGCTTCAACCTGCAAGTCGGTGAATTTAAGGAGGAAGGGGGAGGGGCCAATGCCTTAAGGGCAGCAAATAGAAAAACAGAGCAAGCTCTGAGGAAGATGAAGTTTACTACAACTGTTAAAATATATGAAAACTTTAAGTAAATATAATAAGTAAGAATAGTTTAAGTTAAGTTAAAAATTTTTAAGATAAAAACAATTTAAAGTTTAAGAGCAAGAAGTTCTAAGTTAATTAACAAGTTTACAGTTTTAAGTTTAAGCTTAAGGACTGCAATGCAGTCAGGGTACCATAGTTCCAGATAAAAAAGGCTCTTTTCAGTGACACATAAAATTTTTAAAATTACAATATAATCAAATGAAATTGGAAACGTGGATTGGAGATTGTACTGGTCTAGCAGTTAAAACGCGGGCAAAAACAAGCAGTTGGGTTGGCCTGTGGCAGGGCCAGGAAAGCGAACGGGCAGAGTGACAGCAAGTGCCGCCATCTACCGGTGTTCAGAGTTACGAGACTCCTGGTTGTGGAATGACAAATCGACGTTTCTTCCATTTAGTACCATTGGTGCTAAACAGAAGATGCCTAGGCCTGCGCTTCCTGCAATAGGAAGGCGCGATAGGGTTATACGTCTGATCTACATCTCGCAAACAGGGTCTACTAGAATTTATCTTGTTAAATTTGAGTGAATGGGCCGAGAAAAGTAAACAATACTGCTTCCGTGTTTGTAATTTTGTCACACCCCTTTCTTCCCTCCCTCCCTCTCCTACCCACAAGACTTCTGGCTATTCTGACTCCCTACGAACTCCTGCTGTGAAAATGGGGAGGGGAACTGGAATGTATCTTTCCTGGGCATTGCTTCTTCCCCCTTCACTTTCTTTCTCCTATAGTTTGAGGTTGCCACGCATTTAGAATATTTGTCTTCATCTTTATGGCAACAAAAGAGAAGAAATGGAACAACACCCATACTTTATAGGGTGTATAGACCAGAGTTCGAAAAATCTATTGCCCGACATGTCCGGGGCATATAAAAATTCCAACCGGGCATGTATTAATTTTTATTACATGCCCGACCGGGCATGTAATAAAAATTTATTCGACATTAACCTGATTAGGTCAATCGGTAGCCGAAATCGAGTAACCAGTACTCTACTGCAAATATTTTAGGTTCAACATTTAAAGAAGTATAAGAGAAGAGAGTGAAAAAGAAAAGTATTAATTATTCAGCGATGGACTATGAATGGCTTTCGCAGCGCGATAGTTGATAACTGTGGGGAGAAAATAAAGTTTCACAGTTTACGGGAGACAGTGACGTCACTAAAAGAAACAAGCAAAACCTCTGGCACAGTGCCAAAACAGCTCCTCGTTCTCTTCTCTCTCTTTCATTCATTTGCGCTTGATTCCTTGCATAGCTTTGGTAGATTTGCGAACGTGAACAGGTGTTGATAAGCAGAAATGCCGATTACTAAGGAATATCTGTAGTTTCTACGGGAAACATCCTCATACTACGTACAAAATTTGCATAGTTTCCTACAAAAAATTCCCTTCTCTCTAAGCAAATGTAAATTTGCGGCCACATGCACGGTAATGTCAATCATGATGATGGGGATTTACGGCCGCATGTAATGTAAATTAAGATCGCGATCGCTTTTTTATTGAAGTAATAAATATGCTTCTTCCAAAAGTTGTCAGTCTAATTCGGAATAAATTGCTAAACGGTTATTTTTAAAATTATTTTAGCATAAATAGTATTCAATTCCCATTTTTAATATATTTACTTCATTAAAAGTAACTAAATTTCTAATTTTGGTATTTAATTATATGCTACGTATATATAATGATATTTAATATATTTATTTTCATGTGCACCAGAGCTATCAACAATGAAAAATGTCATCAGAAAACTGTTGGGCATTTAAAATTTTATCTTGGGCATCTATTTATTTGGACAACATGCCTGAAGGGCATGTAGAAATTTTTTGATTTTTCTAACCCTGGTATAGACAAACATGATCTCACAACACCTAACCGTCAAAAGGCAAATTCAGCGTGATGAACAGTCTTAAATGTAAAAACTTTATTTTTTGTATAGCATTTCATTATGTAGTTGTTCCACAGTGTACATTTCACTTCACTTTATATGGTTTATAACACAAGAATTAAATTACATTTTATGTAAAGCTTCATTTATATTTTTTAATTGAACTATGTATAGTATTTATTAATTTATGGAAATCCACATAGCATTCTACATGTAATTTATTTTATTTTATAATTTATTGAAGTCATTGAGTGGAATGAGTTAAAACAGCTGATCTCGGATCACCATAGAATGAAAATTCGGGAAGAAATGGTTAAAGCTATTATCACCAACAAGACCATGCTTGAATTATTTCCCGGTATTTCACATATCGCTCAGTGTTACAAAACAATACCAATACACTCAGAAGACTGTGAAAGAGACTTTTCCCAAGTTAAATTAATAAAAACAGAACTCCAGAATAGATTGAAATCTTCCACTCTGGACGCACTTTTACGGTCCAGAGATTCATAGCTTTCCGTTTAACAAAGCAGTTCATCACTGGATGACTGTAAAGAATAGGAGGATCAGATTGAAATGAAATTACTGTGTACGTGTATTTTATTATTATAATTAAAAAAAGTTGTATTCAATTTTATCAAATGTTTTTCTTTAATATATAAGCATACAATACTAATACTGTTTGTGTGTGCAAATTAACACGAAGCGCGTTTCGAAATTTTATATTCGCAATTATAATTGTTCTGGAAAATCAACCTCCACTCACATTTCTCTAGATACATCCCTGGGCATTTAATTAAAAACATAAAATAAATAACAGAATAAGAAAAATTATTTCACTTGTTACCTTTTAAATAATCTATGTTTCTTAAATATTCACAATAAAATTAATATTACTAACACATATAATAATCTGTTAACAGAATTTGCTTTCTTTTTCTTACACTGCAAACCCGTTTCTCAATGTGAATTTTCAAAGCATTTACAACAATCTCAATCTCAGGATCCTCATTGTTTAGAAGAAACTTGTGCAATTGTTCACTGTAAAATACTGCTTTTGAAAGGTCCTTAATTTGGCAGGCATCACTTTTCTCCACAGGTATTTCATCATCATCCTCAGAAAAATCAATTTCTTCAGTAATGTCTCATGGAATGAAATCAGAAACATTTTTCTCTTCCTCAATGCTTAAATTTTCGTCAATTTTTACGTATTTTTTTAGTGCTGGCATTTAAATCCAAATTAATCACTATATCAGTAAGCTCTTTGTTATTTTCTTCAGCTGCACTGTTGAATTCCACTTCACTATTTACAAATCCCGCTGCTTTCAAAACACTTCAAAATGGTCCGTGGTTTTAACATTTTAAGTACTGACATGATCCAGAAAACTGAGCCCCCAAAACGGATACATATTTGATAAAGTCTTCACAGGATATACAGGTGGAAATTTGAGGAAGATCATGTCTAAGAAGATGTTTATGGTACAGTTTAAAGCTGCAGATAATTCCTTGACAAAAAGACTAGTTTTACATTTTTCAGTTTTAAATGGTTAGGATGAGAACTAGTATATGTAGATTTCTTCTCTCGATTCTGGGATACTGGTATTCCTAAAAGATGACCATTTGCCTGTACCTATTGTCTAATTGCGGGAGGATTAATTCCACTAGAGGCTAGAAGTAAACCATTGTAAGGTTACAAAGGATGGAATGCTCAAGTCCTTTGGAGATAAGAAAGAGCAAACTTCCTTGTAAATAAGCCATATACCAGAACAAAACTTTTTGAACAAAGAACTGTTGCTATACAGAGGGATAGTATGGAGCCTTATATTAAGGCACTGAGATCACAAAAATGTCCACTAATTAGAGGTGTCCATTAAGAGAGATACCACTGTATTATATATATTATCATTAACAAAACAAATAGATGAAAGTTATATACTTATTTTATCATTAAAACAAACTTGTTTTTGGCACTATTAACTTATAATCTCCTATTACAGCACAGAAGTGCAAGTTATAGATAAACTATAGTATTGCTTCCAAGTCAAACCTCAGAGCTATATTAAGCTCTCAAAGCTTCAATACAATGCAAGTTATATTTATTTTATATGCCAGTCAGCATGTTAAAGAAGTAAATTCATTACAGTATGGGAAATGTCACATGTGCTGCTCACTAAGATTCTTTGTACATGATATAACATACATGATATTCATCAAGAAAGTGTGAGTCAAAAGCAAATATTTGAATAAGATTTAAAAAAAAAATTGTAATTATTATCACACAACACAAAGTAGAAGCATACAAAGTCAAAAGTAATTACAATACTTCGAATATTTATAAAAGTAAAATAAAATCAAGTGAAAATGGTCATATAAAATGTGCAATAGATGAATGTTATGTAGATGAATTTTTATTAATTTATATGATTTTTTTTTTTAAAGGAACATTTAAAGCACTTTACACTTATGAATTTTATGAAAATAGTTTAGCATTTCCTGACTTAAAATTTTTTCCCTTTTTTTTTGTATTAAAGTTTTTAAATAAAAGAAACATACAACACTGAAATACAAGATATTTTCATATCTTAAAAAATGGTACAAAACTATAAATTAAGATTCTATATACAAATTTGTAAATGTATAAGAATGACATGAAGCAATAAATTAACAAAAAATGTGACTCATAAATCAAAGATAAATTTACTTAACATGAAATAAATATTGGACATCATTAACAAATCAATACTTAAAATATAGTTTTCTAAATTTATGTACAAAATGGTAGTTGGTGTGAATTTAATTACCTATAAACAAAACAATAATTGTGGATACTTTGAAGATTTTGTCTATCTTTTGATTTCATGTATAACACCATTCTTACATACAGAAAATTGATTATCCACATAATTTATATCACTTCTATGTATATACTTCACGGTATGCTAACTTGAAGACAATGGAAGCTATAACTGTTTTAACACAGTTTTGTCTTCATACACCAATTATGCACACACTGACTAGAAGGTTACCATAGTAATAGATTTTTGCTGAAATGCGAAAAAATAAGTGAAATTTATAATTTTGATTTTAGGAAGCAATTGATTGGAACTTTAGCCATCGGTTTCATGTAGAAATTATTAATAATATTTAATACATGCATTTTATTGCTTATTCGAGACTAAAGGTTTGCACAGGTTTGGACCAGGCAGATCTAATTTCTCTAAAATAGTTTTGAGCTGGCTTGGGCTTAGTTTTTATTAATTCGAATCCGGCTGAACATATTAATGTTTGAAAACTTTGTAAAAGAAACTCAGAGTACATGAAATTATTTTGCTAATTTCAGTTATGTAAAAATACTATTTAAAAACCCAACTTCTAATTTATTTCTTTATACATTTTACAAATTCAAGTTTTTGACACATTGGAATAAACATCATTTCAGGCCATACTAGTTCAAGCTTCCAGTGTTTTTGGGCTGGGCCGGATTCATGTTTTACATTTAAAATTTTCTTCAGGCCAGATAAGTGCTGCCATTATCAGGCTGAGTCGGAGTCTAAAATTTTTTGTCAAAGTATATTTCTAGTAAAGATTCACATTTTTCTCTATATCCCTCTGTAGTCAAGTTAGCTTTACATGAAGTGCAGTTGTGTCCGGGAAGATATAAATCTCAAATCACAATTCTCTGAGAACACACACACAGGTAACACATAAAAAAATACATATCACATTTACACAGAGCTTAATTTTAAAGACTAAGAAGAAGGCCATATATCATGTATACAGTTAAAATATATCTTCTGTTAAGATAATTCTACTTAAGCTAGTTATAGTTCTCCATTAGTAAACAGCTCCTAATTTAAAATTTAAACACTGCCTAACCAGTAAAATTGCTGAAATCAGTTTTTAATTTAATGGTAGGTGATGATGTAGCTCTAATGCTTGCCTGAGATGCTGTTTCAGAAGACTGGTCCCTGTTTAAATCAGATCCCATATTAGCTGCTCGTATACATGTTTCCAGCCGATTCTTCAGGCGCAAATTCCGACTCACAACTGTGCGAAATTCTTGTGGATATTGAGGTCCAATTTTCATGAGTTGTTGCAAAGCACAGGTGTGAATTGCAATTCTTTCTGGTGAAGCTCTTTGCGAGTTTTCAGGATCAACGAGGAGATTAACCAGAGTTGGTACATACAACCCAATAATAAGTAGTTCTGAAAAAAAAAATATGAATTATTAAGTAGTATTTGCATGCCTAACATGAAATTTGTTTTAATGCAATTGTTATTTGAGATAATTAATGAAGATCAGATTTAAAGAAATGTTGGAAAGCAAAATAAATACATAAAATACAGATTGTTCTAGTAATACAATTCTGTTCTATTGAAAAACAAACCATATATTTTGACTAGAACATTCAATTCTAAAATAAAAAAAGAAAGATCAATCATGCATAAAGCATTGATTATGAAACACTTACTAACTGAAATGCAATTTTATTTAAACATCTCTAAAATGCAATACATTCAGTGCTGATATATTTTAAATTATCACAGTACTACAGTAATTTATATTTGAAAACTTAAAACTTCATGAAAAAAATGAACTTTATTCAAATAACACCACTGAAATATAAATCGTCTAGCTCTCTATGTGAAAGCAATGAATATTTCATTAATATCACTTATATTCCAGACTCTAGAGTTAAATAATTTTACGTAAAAAAATTCAGTAATTCTTATGCAACTCATCTTACAATCACTTATTTACACTCTGCATCCATTAAAATTAGGCTTCGTTGTAGAAATAATCAAAGTTTGATGATCATCTAAAATATTGTAATTGAGTTAACTCAGAATATAGATGCACAGAAAATATGCAAAAATAAAGCGGTTTTAGGGACGGATGCAATACTAAATAATTTAAAAGAGCTTTAAAAATCACAATTTTTACATTGGGAATAAAAGATGGATGCTGTATTTTATTTTGAAGTGGGTCACACGATCTCTTCATATAATATGGGTGTAATTATTATTTTAATTTTCATTTAAAAAACTACCGAACATATTTTGCTGAAGTTTTTTTAATATATTTTATAGCATAATTTGAATATTTCCCAAAATTTTTAAAGCAATTTGTGAATTTTCACTTAGCTTGAAAAATGTTTAAAAAATTAGGCCCCATAGGGTTTAATGTATTTCACATTTTCAACCCCCGGATCAATCTACAACTGATTGTATGATATTATTCATTTATATTCCCATATATCCCACAGCCCGTCTCAACAACATACTAAAATTTCATTTTGATAGATAGTCATTTTTACGGCACTCATCATGCAAATGGACAGACAGACAGAATGAATAAAGTTATAGTGTTAAAAATAAGTATTTTAGTATTTTAATTTTAAAAACTGCGATATCATTATTGATATCGGTTTGCTTGAATTTAAAATTTTTAACACAAACAAAATTGGAAAAAATATAGGAAAAATAACACAGTTTTTTACTCATCTAATTCAACATGAATATACAAAAGCAATGAAATGAAAAATCTTAAAGTAATACATTACTAATAACGTTAGTACTCATTTTAACTGAGAGAAAGAGATATTGATTAAAAAACAAGAAAACTGAATGATACATTACCGGATTTAAAAAAAAATAGTTGTAAAAAATAGATTCATTACATAAGGTAATTTAAAAGAACTAAAAATATATGGTAAAAATCTGATAGGATCAAAATTTTTAAATGAATTAATTTATTTTGTTTTCAATGGAGGGGATTATATTTCAAATTAAACTGGTCATATGGTACAGAACAAAATGACTATCAAGATTAATATACTGAATTAAGAAAAAATGGGAATAAAAATTTCAGAAATATCTTTTGTCTTCAAACACTGAAGGTAATGAATTCAGATTATTTTTTGTAATTAACAGAAGTTTTTGAAATTATAAAAAAAAATACTTTAAATAAAATAGTACAATAAGTTACATTAATTACATTGTTATTAAGAACTTAAAAATAAGGAAAACATAATAGAGAATAATAAAATTTTCAACTAAATAATAATTTAATAAATATGAAATAGCAGAATGTAGTATGATAATTTAGTTATCTTGCTATTTTTCTGCAAAACTTCTAAAAGATATTTCTTTCATTGTAAGCAACACAAGATGCAGAGGCCAGCTAAAAATATCAACTTATAAATCAGAACAACACTTTAATTCCTTGAGAAATATTTGCATAAAACACTTTCCCTGAATGTAAAAGAAAATATTATAATTTCAACACCCCCACACTGAAAAGGGTGAGTGCCAATCAGGGATAAGGCAACAAGACTTTCTAAGGAAAACTGAACCGTATTTGTATTGCATGCTAAGTAAACCTAGCAAAGAGCAGCACTGTCCTGTCATCTGAGCTGAGGATTAAACTCTTACCCTACTTATCTCATCTGGTTAGTATTGTAACCACTGGGTCTTTGGATAGCAACTTCATGAAATACTATGAGAAATTATGACATCTTTATGCTACATGCAAAGAAAATCATTGGAAGTGTCTTCTAATACTATCTGGATGAAAGTTCCAACTGACAACTGAAAGAAAGCATCAACTTTACTTGATTATGCGGTCATCATTCTAACAGTGGTCGTGATTAAGCATCAAGAGTAACAAGACTAATACCCTCAGAAATGGAGGCTAGAATCAAAACTACAATGTCTTTATAGAGAACTTTCTAAAAGAAACGGCAACATATTTACAACAATATATGCCAAGGCAAATAAAAAAAATCTATACATAGCCTATCAATAGTGTCTGAACAGGTGTTCAAACTCAAGATCTATGTTTTGACTTCCAGTTACTTAGGCAACATCCAAATCAAACTATAAGCTATCTCACATGAAATGATTTTCAGAAGCAAATCAAAATTATGAAGATTGACAAGAATTACTTCAAGGGAGTGTTGCAATACAGAGTGTGGCTCTTCTATAAGTGCAGAAAACTGCAGCATTCCCTTGTAATTTATTTCAAAAAATATTTTTTTTATTTATTCATCACATTTATACTATTTTCTGCACAAAGTCTGCATTGAATGCAGATTGGAATGTTTGTAAATAAATTATTGTGGCTGCAATTCAAGTGGGAAGGCCAATTTCCTTATGATTGTCCTCAAAGTGTGTGGGAAATGAATCTTTGTCTCGGCTAGGAGGTTGAGTGATGTATAGAGGTGATTGAGGTGTATGACTGTGCAGTGCTGCAAAGAACTCGTACTCAGCTTATATAAGAACACTTTATTCGTATCACATATAGTATTCTGTTACCATTGATTTTCTGTTTATGAATCAAAAGCTGTTCTATTGCATAGCTTGTTTGTTTATTTCAGAATAAATTACTGTTTAATGTTTGTTTATTTGGTAGATAAGTAAATAGTGATTGTATTGTATATACAGACTTTTTTTTTTCAAAATTACATCAAAATCAAAGCTTGATAGTCAAAATAAAAACTTCAATGAAAAAGTTATTAAAAAATTCATTGACAAAAGCAGAAGATTGCAGAAAATAATGTCTTTTATGTACAAATAAATGAAACATTTATTGCTATGAAATTTTTTTTTATGTGTGTTAAAAATCTAGTTTAGTCTGGTTAGCAGTACTACAACATTATCAATTGGTGTGCAGTCATTACTGGGTAGGGGTCAATTTAGATTTTAGATTTTTTTTTCTTTATACACAAAGTTAACTCATATGGTAACTGTTTTTTGTAAAAATTAATACAAACTTTTGTCATTAGCTGCTACATCTACCAACACTTTCAGAGTCAAGATAAGTTCTTTCACAGCAAGTGATTTGGTACAGGAAAAACTTTGCAGCGAGGATAGTTCTGTCGCAAATTGACCAGTCAATTCAATCAGCTTTGGACATAAGGCATGAATGTAAGGCCCAGACAGAGCATTGTCAGGAAGAGCAAAAACAGTTTGAAGGGTTGATATGGTTTTAACTTGCACCTGAGAAAAATAGAAATAAGCTTCAATAAAATATTTTTTAAATAAAATAATAAAAGTACCAATAAAAATCGTTGCATTTAGACTAAAAATATACACAATATTCTCCCAAAAAAAGTTTACTATTGTAAAAGTAAACAATATGAGCATAAAGTCTTCTGTTGTGCGACAATGTAAATGCTTAGTTTGTGATTCTGTATGATAAAAAATAGTGTGCTAATTCTTTTTATACAAATGAGTGACATAAATGGCAGCTTAAAATCTTTGACAACATATAAAATATATAATAAAAACAAATGTCTGCACCAATCTGAAGAAAAAAGGAAAATCAGCAATTTTAGTCCTTATAATACAGTAATGCAGATAAATGCCTACCTATTTGCACAGCTTTTTGAGATGTAGAATCAATTGATACAAGAACATGTTTTACTGAGATAAGTCTGATTTTTTTTTATTTTTTTTTTTTATTTTATTTATTTATTTATTTTTTTGCCAAAATAATAATTATAGAAAGGCTCCATAGAAATGATCTTATATCTAGCTAAATAGTTTCATTAACAGAAAATAATGCATGATTAATGCAAGATACCTAAAATGAATTTATTTAATTTTTTAAGGTGGAGAAGAAGGGAGACTACAATTGATTTCCTAAAAAATATTTTTTTTTTGCAGATTTACTGCTCAATAACTATGTGTATTATGTGTTTTATGGGCGCGGTAGCCCATTGGTTAACACGCTGGAGTTGCACTCGGTAGGCCCGGGTTCGATTCCAGCCACTGCCAAAAAACTGCCGCCGTGTTCATGCGGAGTACGATCACATTAAACATGTGGGTCCGTAAGTCCTTCCGAGAGGTTGGTGGTAGGGGAAGGAGGGTACGGTCCCTGTGGATGCCTCCCCCACTGGGTTCCGGTCTAAATTGGGTGGCACTTCCCGGCCGTCCAAGCAGTTGCCTTACACCTTTCTGGTAAGTCGGACGGTCTGGGTCTCAACAACAACTATATGTGTTTTACACTTATGTGTATTTACTGTATTTTAAAAATGGTGCTGCTCAGTTTGGTATCTATTAGTAAAGCAGTGATAAAAACTATTAGGACATTGTTTATAAAAAATACATCTTCATTTGCATTCCTGATTTTTTCTTTAGTTTTCTCCATTTTTTATTTTTGTGTTAGTATTAGCAGGGTTGCAAAAATTGTAGCGAGTTTTTGGCGGATCTAGAATCAGAAAAAACTAATTTTAGTATAGCGTCTGTCTGTTTGTGCAATGTATGTATCCACTCTAACTCCAAAACTAAATTATAAAATTTCATAACATTTAGTAGGTAAGTCACTTGTGGGTTACCCTGGTGCTGATTAGATGTTGGTATGACTCAGGAAAAAAAGAGCCTGAACTTTTTTGTAAAATGGCCTTCAAAAATCACGAAACCTGAAATGAAAGACTACACATGCTCAAATGTATTAATTAAATACTTGTTTTATACGTAATTTTTGACGACATAAAGAAGAAGACTAACCCCATTACTCTAAGAATTTGAAAGGGGGAGATACCTAAACGGTAACTTATATACATTCAAGTGAAATAATAAAATATTACACTAACTTAAATACATAAATTTATAAGCTGTATTACCTACACTGCATTTCATTCATTCAAATTCAGTGATGTCTGCTTGTTCCAAGGTAAGCCTTTTGCCAATTAGACCAATCTTAGTAAATATATACTCAGGGGCAATTTACTGAGGTAAAATATAATGCAGATCGCCTCTTTATTTAAAATAAAATTATATATCATATAACAAATTTAAAAAGTTTTCATCAGATAAAAAATTGGGAATTTTGCACTAATTTCCTTTAAAAAGTTTATAATTTAAAACGTTCTAATACATTTAATGTTTTACATTTAAATTTATGCATTAAGTAAGAAAATATAGAACATCTAAATATAGTTACCATTGCCCCATCTTGCTGAAGAGCATGCTTAAAGGAATTGATACAATGCTGTCTTAAGTTAGGTGCACAAACTACCTCTCTTGGTGCTGAAGTGACATAGACACTCATAGATAAAATGGATATCATCTCATCTGCTTCAGTAGGACTGGGATCTATAATAATATTACATTTAAAATAACAATGTATTAACAATCATAATATTAAATATGTTCTATATGCATTTTCAAACTAATCATGTGTAGTGATGCAAATAATTGTTTCTTTCTTTGTATCAACAACTGCCATGATGCCCATCCAGCCTTAAGATGACAACAACAAGCAATTTCATTTTGTGCATGTGCCTTGTCTATCTTATGTTCTTACACTTCCATAAAAGGTAAAACACTTGAAGACAGAGAGATGTTGGTTCAATTACTATATGTTTGTAGGGGAAGGGGTGTCAGAACATTATATTGACTCTAAATAATTGACATATATTGATTCTACTTTGATTAACCACTCTTTTGGAGCTCAACCAGGTAATGAAAATTGTTAACTGCAAAATTACTTCTCTAAACTTTAGCTATATCGCTTATCTGTGCTATCATAATTTAAAATATCTCAAGTGTGGGTCTCCACACAACTTTCTTATTCATATTCCATACTTAATTAAAAAAATATTTAAGCTGTCAACAAGTCAGTCAAGCCAGCACATTACTTGCATTTATGTTAATACATGTTATTTTAAAGCGAATCACATGCACAATCAATTTCAAATGATCAGCTTCCTGTATTGACTATACAACTATGATAGTTCCCAGAATTAACATTGTTATCTATCAGAAATAATGTTATAAAAATCTCAAATTTAGAACAATTTGTTTTCTAATTATGCAAAGTGCAATTTTTTTTTATCTAGTTCTACATAAGGTTTAGGTTTTACATCTAGGTTTTACATCTAGGTTTTACATAATATATCTACACATAACATGTCATAATGATGAATATTCGTTCCTAGTTATTCTATTCACATCTCACTCATAGACATATGCACACAAATATGGACACCTTTTCCAAAGTGTACAAGATGTGTTTAGGTGTTAAAATGTGCTTTTTTATTAAAATCTCAGCTCTGAAGCATAAAAACCACAACTCTCCCAACTACAACAGAATGTGAAATGATATGGTTCAAACTAGTTTGAGCATCACTTACACAGGCATGTAGCAACTAGAGGGAGGTCTATATAAAAAAAAAAAATAATTATTTTAGCAATGAGTGTAAGAAGTTAAAAAGGTGACATTCTGGTTATCTAAAAAAATGATCTGTATTCCATGATTAATGAAAAATAATTAGATTAAAATTTGTACCCCCAATGTTTGGCAGGCAGGATATGGCAACTTTTTGATATAAGGTGGCAGCACTAAACATAATTAGTCAGTTGCCTAAACTCAACAAAACATTTAAGAAAACTTTACAAACAACATAAACTATCATCATAAATAGTACATTCATTTGAATGATTATTTGAACTTTTCTTTAACGTATGTATATATATATATGTAAACAAGATCAATCAAAGCATTGATTATGAAACACTTTCCAACTGAAATGCAATTTTATTTAAACATCTTTAAAATGCGATACATTCAGCACTGATATTTTTTTAATTATCACACTACAATAATTTATTATACTTGAAACTTAAAACTTCATCAAAAAAGTCAATGCTATAAATCGTCTGCTTTTCTATGTAAAATCAATGAATATTTTATTCATATCACTTATATTCCAGACTCCAGAGCTAAATAATTTTGCATGAAAAAAATTCAGCAATTCTTATGCAACTCATCTTACAATTGCTTGATTTGTTTACATTCTACATACTATAGAAATTAGGCTTCATTGTAGGAATAATCTAAGTTAATGATCATTTAAAATAAAAAATATTGTAATTGCGCTGGCACAGAATTTAGATATACAGATAATATGCAAAAATAAAGTGGTTTTATGATAGATGCAACACTAAATATAAATTTAATCTATCTTTAAAAATCATGATGTTTACATGGGAAAAAAAATGGTTGCCATATTTTATTTTGAGATAAGTCACATGATCTCTTCATACAATATGGGTGTAATTATATTTCCTAAATTTTTCGAAGTAATTTGTGAATTTTAACTCTGCTTAAAAAATGTTTAAAAAATTAGGTCCCATAGGGTTCAATGTATTTCATTTTTTCAACCTGGGTTAAATCCGAAACTAAATGGTTGATATTATTATTTTTCATTTCCACACGTCCCACAGATCGTCTCAACATACTAAAATTTCATTTGGATAAAGTAATTTTTATGGCAACGAATGGACAGACAGACAGAATGAACAATGTCATAAACACTTTACAACTATGTTGGAAAGTGTTAAAAATTGGTGATGGTCCTAGTCCAGTGGAGCCGTTTTGTGTAAATAACATTTTGTAAAACAAAACTTTTGTAATAATGAAAAAAAAAAAACACTGAATCCAAAATCTGATTATATACTCTTATAGGGCTTTCAAAGAGCTACAAATTCTTTCTTTTTTTTTTTATAGCAGTCACGTTTAGTTTGTTAAAATATAAGCATTACAAACTTGGAAAATGTAAAATTTTTATACTTCCAACTTCACAAGATAATTACTCAAAAACTATAAGAGATGTTTAAGAAATTAAATATACATTTAGAAACAAAATTTCATCATACATATTTTTGTCATATACTATTTATATTTATCTTTTATAGTTTTGAGGATATTTCAAGTAAAAGTATGAGAAATTAAAAAAAAACTTGTTTGGACAGATACTTTTTGAAGTTTATATAGAAAAAATAGAGCTTGATCCAAAAGCCAATTATATACACTTGTAGGGCTTTCAAAGAGTTACAATTTTTTGCTTATTGTTCAAAGTTAGTTCGTTTAGTTTTTGACATATAAGCATTACAAACTTGAAAAACAGGAAATTTTCAATCTTCTCCAACCTGGCAAGATGATTATTCTTACTTAAACTATAAGAGCTTTATTGAATAATAAATATGGATTTCAATACTAAATTTTCTAGTACACATTTTTGTCATTTACTATTTATATCTTTATTTTTCAGTTTACTATATATTTCGAGTGAAGAGAAAAAGGAAGAAACACTCATTCAGAAGGCTACTTTTTAAAAGATTTTTTGAAAACATGTTCAAAATATTAAAATACTGAAATTATTTATATTTTTATTTATTGGGTTCAAGGGTATAAGCATCTAAAGTGTTTACATTTTACGTAACACTCTGTTTTTTTACCAGATAATCCCCCCAGCCGTCCAATTTGCTGCTCTCAGTCTTCGGATGAGTCGGTCGGCCTGGGCTTTCGACCAGATAATCCCCCAACCATATATGTTATTCTCATCAAAAGGTATGAGTTTTCCCTTCAACAAATAGCCTATTTTTCTCAAATAGAGGAGTTTTCCTATTTCAGTAAGCAAAGTGGGAGGAATATGATGCCTGAACTTTTTTGTAAACATAACAAAATTAAACTACATGGCACTTACTTGAAGTAGAGAATTGAGTTACATGAGCTAATCCACTTTGAAGTAGACTGACCCAGTCCTTTTTACAGGCAGTATTTCTAGCCATGGGGTTGGAGCACAGATCCTGCAAGCAATCTAATGAACTTTGAAGGAAATCTTGGAAGTTTTCAAGAGGTTCAGATGCAATTTCTTTTAATATGCCAGTAATGAGATGTAAAACAACAGCAGCCACTCCAGAAGAAGCTACAAAGATAACACAGCTGTTATCAAATTAAAATATAAATATATTTTACCAAAAAGAAACAGTTTTATCAATGCTTATATGCTTAGTGGATAACTGGAAAACATCTAAATTTATCAGGAATTTTAATTCAGTTCAGAATATCAGGAAATAACTCATATAGCATTACAATTTTTTCATCAAAAATTTAAATATATTTGACGAGAATTCGGGAAAGCCTTTAAAGATTCAAACTGTTTTTACAAGAATTATTTTTCCTATTGTACTTTTAACCCAAATTCTAATTTTCACTTTCCCGATCATACACCTACTGTAAAGGGATTGTGATAGGATCAAACTTCCGACCCTTGAATTTTGATGCATGTACACATTTTGAGCATCTCTGAATATGAATCAATCATTTTTCAGTCTGTGTGTCTGTGGCAATAACTCTTGAACAAATTAAGACAATCACTTGTAATTTTATATAACCATTGCAATCTGTATACTCACTGATTTTCAGAAGTCGGACCAGGGAAAGGCCCTCAATTCTTTTGAAAATTGAAAATAAATTATAAAATATAAATATGCTAACAATTCTCACAAAAACAGTTATTTTTAGTGCATTTTTATTTAAAAGTGCATGGCAATATTTAAAGAATACTAACAAGTGCTATTCTTGAGAAGCTGCACATTTTTCATTTAGCATGAAAAATGTCATAAGAAAATAAATATATTCACTATTGTTAAATGTGCAATCACTTTGTACATGCAGCTAGAAATAAATGGAAATTTTACTTTTCCATATAGAGCAAGCACATCTTCTAAACAAATTGAATAAAATTTGATATGCTTGTCCTAATCAGCAACAACAAAGATCTTATTGATTTTTAATAAGATATGGATAAACGAAAGCTCTAATTTATATTATTATTTTCCCATAATATCAAAATTTGCTAATCTGTAGGGAAAGTCACGTGTTGGATACATCAGATTTTCTGATTTTATTTCATGGCTATGTTAAATATAGAATAAATATTTTCTGTTGCATTTTTTACCAGTTACTGAATTTAAATATTTTTACTGAATAAAATTATGATGTACTATAAAATATGATTCAGACTCCAGAAGTCAGAAAATTTTATTTCCAAGTAAAATTTTGTTTGCAACTTTATTATTTGTAACCAGTGACAGCTCATACTTTATGGTCTGGTTCAATTTTTTGAAACTACAATTTTAAAATTTCATTTTCAAAAAATTAATATTAACTGATTCACAACCAGCAAGTAAAGGAAGAAGCATTTCCACAAGACTGCATGTAGCATGAATAATCTGCTACTCCAAGTACAGACATTTTGATGCTAAACCTAATTTTGATGCTAAACCTAATGCGGTAAAAAAATCATATTAAATAAACTTTAAAATACATCTACCATTATCACCGAAATACATGGGTGAGATTTAAAAAATTAATTTCCTTGTTTCTATTTAGTCCAGAGTTCTGATAACTGAAGAGATGGCATATTTTCTCTAATTATCTAACATTTGAACGCTACTTACCTGTACCAAAAATATCAACAGCATAATCACACACATTGGTATCTTTCAAATAAACTTTCACACTAAAACACATACCAACAATTCCCCTTTCTTCAATTATATCATCATGAGATCCTTCAGTAAAATATCACTTTCATAAAGATATTTCACTGTTTTCATCATGATTATTACAATTCTTCTGACTAAATTCTTACTAACTAATAAGCACTCCCCCTGAAAATGAGTGATAAGAATTCCTAGCCCTAATACCCTTCTAAATACACCACACAAGATGCTCTTTGTTAAAATAAACACAGAATAACTGTCATGAAAGAAACCATCCCTTTAAATTTCTCAGTCAACATGGCTTTAAATCAAAATCACCACAACAACTTGCATGTGCTTTGTATAAACAATCAACTTAGTCAGCATTACCATGAAAAACAAAGACCGTAACTAAAATGTGAAAGTCAATGATTCAAGTAATTAACTTTGCTAATTCTACTGCCATCTAGTGTTTTTTAAAAATACTAATAAAATGTCCCAAATCTATGCTGCGCATAATAGTACAATAGATCTCTGGTTGCTGTGCTGGGCTCTCTTGGAGCCACCCAGCTTCATGTCATGCTGCGTATTGGCACCAGTGGATTCCAGCATGTCAGTAAATTTCAGTCGAAGTAAATTTCAGACGTAAATTTAAACATGACGACTGATGAGTATACAGTGGGTGTGACATGTAGTGATGCAAAATAAGTACCAGTGAGTAAAAATAAAAATTGAATTTATTACTCACGAAATGAAATCAAACAGAAATGATAATAGCATGATTCGTTGACTTTGATGCAGCTTACAGAAAATACATAAAAACATTGCTCCAATGCTAGGCCTAACCTTAACAGGCGACACCAGCTACAAATATTACAAGAGCTATCTAGGCAAGCTTGACTAAACATGGCTAATTACCAGCTAAATCATAGCTAAACACCAGCTTCTCTAGCTAAAGTGCCTTTACCAGCACCAGGCATTTATAACCATTATCTGTTATGATGCTTCTGGAGTATGCCACTTTCCAGTAATACAGAAAATTAGCATATTCTGGTTAACTAATATATAATCTGCAGGAACTCGAATGTAATTCAACTCGAACACTAAACAAGCGATCCATAATCCAAACAGTTAACCAGAAATATCCAATACTTAAACTTTGACCATAACACTATCCTTATACATCGATTGTTTATTTTCGTGGTGTCTAACACAGCAGTCATCTGCATTTCGTAGTGAATATCCATCAGTGAACCGGGAAAGCTCTCTACATATGTGCTGCAGTAATTCTGAACAGGTTAAAAAAATTCCCAAAATAAGAATTTTTTTTTTTTAAAACACTATAAAATCTTTTAACAGAAATGGAATATTATACACAAAAATGGGATCGTTTAAAAACAAACCTGGGCAGATACTTATTTAAAAAGAAAATATCTTTTAAAATATAACAAAGTAATGGAAAAAGTTACCAGCATAGGAGCACAAAGTGGGTAGTTGAACTAACACTTTCAAAGACGATAGAACTAAAGTTGCAGAATGTTGAGACAATTTCTTTGTGCATTTTGCATTCTGCACCACAGTTCCTGTGCTGCTTGCCAGTGCAGGGCTGATCTGGGGAAGCTGCCGAACAATAAGACATAAGCAGTTCTCCAGTACTGAGAATACCACAGATTTTTCTGGACTGATGACTCCATTTTCCCCTCCTTCACCAAGAGAGGCTAGTTCACTGTTGGGATCCTTTAGTTCTTGGTTAGCTGGGGCAAGCTCTAAATTGAAGAAATAAGAATTCATATGAATAAAACTATTGAATATAAACTTATTAAATTTCACTAAAAACTCTTCCAGACAACATGCAATCTATTGATGTTTCATTTCCATGTAGAGATCCCAATAAGCATTGTTAATAAAATGAAAAAAATAGAGTGCGAGAAGGATTATTTTTCATAACAGGCATTTTGAAAATTGAGTTGTGGTAGCTGTATTTGCATAGTGGATGATTATTTAGAACCCAGGCAATGCTAGGTAATTCTTTCTAATTATAATATAATTCAAGAGCATGATTATATTAATGAGACTAGAGTAAATAAAGTATAATCCAGTTTATCAAATGCCAAAATCCCCCAAATTCTAGAAATGTAATAATATATTAATTACATAATTTAAATGAATATATAACTTTTATCAGACCTTTGATCCCTCCAGAACTGAACATTTTCAGGCAAACCTCATAAGATGGCACTGTAAATACGATTCTTTACTTAATTATGGTCAAATATCTCCCCAATTCCCTTTAAAGTGAATATTGCTCTGCAAATGTCTAATCAAAGTTGTCACTGGCTGTGGGGATTAAAATCATGGAACACAAGTCCAATGAGAGGGAAGTGATAAGGAATGGGAACTATTAAATATCATACAGCAAGATCAATCTTTGACACTTACACCTCTTGATAAGAATGAAGGAACAATTGATCTGTGAGAATGACTTTTCCTCTAATTGATTCACAAAAAATTGAATTAAAAAGTATGTTTAACTATATCGCATAAATAAATATTTCTTTATTATACAAAATTACAAAAGAAGCACAAAACTACATAATTCATGTTTAATTTTGTATAATAAAGCAAATGAAACTCTTTTTAGTATACTAACATTAACTCTTTAAAATTATCAATTTTCTTTTTTAAAGTTGTCAAAATATATAGGAAATTAGCATTATTAAAATAGTGTACTTTGTAATATATTTGACAAATTTTAATTTTTTTCAATTTTTAAAGTAGTATATGGAGTAAGAAACTCCAGCCAACTTTCTTTTATATTATAGTTTTAGGTCTAGTTATAATATAAACAGTACCAGATACAAAAAAAAAAAAAAAGTAGGGGGGGGGGGGTAATTTTTTTTTTATCAGCTTTTGTTTGTATGTTATTCTTTTAACATTGCGAGCAAAAAATCCTAATTTTTTTTTTAAGTTGGCAATAGATTTGTACATATCTGTTGAATGCACTCAACTTATATAATTATTAATATATACTGTTTCAATACCACCTACATCCATAATGTTGTCCAAAGATTTTGTTTTATATTTTAATAAATAAAATGTAAAAAACAAGCTTTGCACATAAGAGTTGTATTGATATAATGCTAAATTATAAAAAATGAAGAAAGTACTGCTATGAAGGGAAAAAATTACGTAATGTTAAACGATGTTCATTAAGAAATTATTTAATTTGCTTCAACAGTTTTGAAAGTGCAGTCAAAGTATATCATAACTGAAAAACCTACATAAAATATAAACTATGAACATTCAACTTATATTTCTTTCTTTTACTTCAAGGACATCATAGAGATAAGAAAACAAATTAAGAATAAAAATGTATTCTTAATTACATAAGTGTTTTTTCTATGTAAACATTTCTTTATACTATGTGTTGAAGGCCCAGACTGTCCGACTCATCCTAAGGACTCCATCAACCATTTGGACGGCCCAGAAACTTTATACTATGTGTGCATACATTAACTGTTTATAATTATGCAACAAACAGAAAAATACATCAACATTAACAGAAATATAAAAATAATATTTGTTTAAAGACATACTAAGCTATATAGCACATACTACAAAAATATATTTTAAACAGAAATATTAAACATTGAATAACAAGGTTTACATAATTTGAATACCTTTAAGACGTTTTTTCCTTTCACTTTCAATGCAGTTTTTATGAGCTGTAACAATTAGCTGGGAAACTTCCATAACAGCCAATTGACTTTCAGCACATTCTCTGGTGAGTAATAATCTGCAACAAGATATAATGCAAGAGTGACTACTCTGCTTTCATTACAATTTAGTTGAAATTACAATAAATTATCAGCTAAATATCCAATACAAAGCATAAATTTTAGCTCTTTGCTCTTACATTCAAAATAATAATAATAATAAAATCTAGAGTTTTTTTTTATATTTATAGCTGTAGATATTTGTATAAAGATAGCAAGAACAATTAATTATATCTCAATTCTACTTTTCTAGCTGTTATTTTATTTTTGTTTAGTAGCTAGGTAGCTTATAGAAACTTGCTGGGAATGCTGCTTAGCCTAAAAAGCATTAATGGCATACTTAATGGCAACATAGTTCATGACTTGTGGTGTAAAGTAAATATAATACAATGCTTAAGAAAAGATTTAGTTTTAATATCTTACTTTAAATATCCAGATAATACCATTTAATTACATTATAAAATAAGTTTTTAGAATAGTTGATTATACTCAAAATACATTAGATTCCAGCATTCATGGATATTGTAGTAATCAATCTTAATTTTTATTCATATTGTTCCATTTATGATATTGTTGCTTGGAAGAAACTTATGTTACCTGCTAAAAAAACACAGCATACACCTTACGACTAATGTTTCCATAATAAGGTATTGTATCTCCTTCTCATATTTCCATAACAAATATTGAATCCATTTCTCATGTTTCTAAAACTATTGTAACCACTTAGGTTATAGGTTGAGTACCCAAGTCACAAAAGGAACACTGCATTTGATTAATTTTTAGAATAAAATTTTGTTTCTTCACAGATGTCTCAAAATATTTCAGATGCAATTTATTATGGCAAAATGAGTTTGAGTAACTAGGTTAAAAGCCTACCTGTGCAAAACATTTGCCAATTCCACTGATAACTGAGAATCCTGGCCCAATATATTGGATGGCAGAGGGTGATTTAGGAGTTGTATCAGAGAGTATAAACAAATCATGACACAATCCAGGGTAGAACTGGAATAAGTGGAACACAAGGCTTCCAAGCATATACCTAAAAAATGATATATTATAAATATACACACATATATATACAGTAAAACCCTATGACAGTCACCATTGGACCTAAGAAAAATAGACCATTTTTACAGGTGACTGTCTACCTAATACAGTTCATTAAAAATAGTAATGACAAAATTAAAAATTAAATAAAAATTAAGAAATTGTTTCCAAGCTTTTACTTTTCAGTTTTTCAGAAATATATAAGTAATTGTTACTGAAAATAACATTTAAGAGCCCAGAATAATTATTTTTGAAAGAGTGTTTTATTTGAATTATGCTAGCTCATGATGAAGTGATGGTGCTTGAAAATGGCTGACATAAAAGAAATATCAAAACAGTATGGATCAGATAACTTTTAAAACTAAATATCCTAAAAATAATTTTTAATTATTCAGCAATGCAGATTTTTAAATAAAACAACTTTTGTTTATAGATTTAATACGATCATATTTGTTCTGAAAATTTGATATAATTTTGCTTAGTAATGTGAATAAATTTTAAAAAAGTTTGAAATAGACATATTTTTACTTTATCGGCTTTCTAAAAACAATTTTTTTGAATTTGCACTCTTATGTTTCTACCCCCTCCAATATGTAAATAAAGAACAGAAACATCCAATAAATACTTACCAAATACCAAATGAAAATAATCTGAGTTTATATCTTCTGCACTTTTATTACGTTGAGCTACATAATTCAAAAGATTATGAGGCAAACTGTTAGTTGCTGTTTTGCCAGTTTCTTCAAATCCTCCATGACAAAGCCAGAGGGTAGCTGCATTCAAAACAGGGGGCCAAGCATCTTTGTAGTACTTTCTAACTGTGTCCATAGTATCTGAGCTATAAAAGGCTCCACCTTCATGAGGCAGTTGAGAGCGAAATTCTAGAGAAAATTAAATTGAATATTATAAATTAACTAGCCTGTATAGTACAAATATATCAATCAGCAAAGCACAAATAATGAGTATGTTTCTAATGAGACGACATCTATTATTTCTCTATATACACTGAGAGACTAAATTATTAGGATCATTTGCAGTTAACACATCTGTTTCTGTAGCCAATGCAATGCAATTTGCAAAAAACCGTATGTTTAAAGACTATCTGATTTGGTCCTTGATTCAGAGTATCTGTAATTTGATGAACTGTTGCCCTTTTGTGCGGAACTGAACAAGTTTGCCAACTCTTCACTCAGCACAAGAATTGAGTAACCTTTAACAACCCCACACCTTGTACCTTTCTGGTAGGTCGGACGGTCTGGGTCTCAACAACAACAACCCCACACCTTGTGCTCAGATCAAGTTTTTTGTTTGGTGGCTCACTCTACACTTAAATTGCTGTTGCCCTAAAAAATTTTCAAAGTCTGACTAATGTTTTAATGCCCATAATTATTCCCCATTCAAAAGCCATCAGATCATATTTTGAGCAATGCATTTTATTAGTCTTAGCATGCCTTCTGCTTTCCCTTCTACCTTTTCAGTGATCTAATGTCAACAATATTTGTGTGATAGCTACTTTATATAAAATGGCCTCATGGTTTATAATTTAGCCACTTAGTGTATATAACACATTTCAAGAGAGTGTATATAGCACATTTCAAGAGAAAATTTGATATGGAGCAAGCAAACATCTATCACTTCTTTAAAAATTAAATGAAACTGAACTAGAAAAGCTGTTTATACAAAACAAGTTTTATCAGAATCAAAACTTTGTTGTAAAATGCATATCAAATTGACACTTTGTTTTAACTTTTGTTTCAGAATGCAGAATTTGTTTCAGTTATAGAGCAGATAAAAGATGAAAGTAAAAAAAAATCAATAATTTTTATATTCAGATTTTTTATACACGTTATGATAAATCTAAAATATAGCTTGCATTACAAATATTTAATAATGGAGTCAATTGCTTTGAAAAACTAAAATGATCAATTAAAAAAATAGAAATATATTTTACACTCATTAAAAAAATATACCCATATGCTAGAGATGGGTAAGCCTATGCAATGTGTCTATACAGCATATCGATATATATCGTTTAATGATGCATTAGTACTGTACTAGTATTTCTCCTCATTGTATCCATACTATATAATATCAACATCATAGATATACATATTCTGGCATAATTAAATTTTTTGAGTTTTGAACCAATTTGAAGGTTGGAATATAAAAAGAAGGCTTGGTGAGGGCTTAGAAATAATAAATTTAGAATTTTTATTTTAACAAACTATATGAAAATTCTATGTAAGTATAAAAGGTAAATTATAACATAATTCAAGATCGTAATAATTGTAACATGATTAGATTACTGATAATAGTATACAGTAGAATCCGGTTTATCCAGATCAGATAAGACAGGAAGTTACCTGAATAAAAAAATCTCATAAAATTGCTAAATCAACTTTAAATGAACAATCTTTGTATTTAATTGTATAATTTTGAACGTATTTTTGAGAAGAAATTATTCAAAGGGTTTAATATTTTGAGTGTTTTTTGAATAGGATACCTGTTTGTCTAGAAAATTTTTTAGCAAAAAATAATTTTTTAATCATTATAACAAAATTATTTATAATTTTTTAAACTAAAAAAATTGAAAAAAAATACAACCAGAAATTAAAGGATACATATCAAAAGCTATTGTATCGATGCATCATTAGGTCATGTATCAATACATTGATATATCTGTTTCAATATGGAAATCACTACCACGTGCAAGATATTTTTTTAACCAAAAATATTATGTTTCAATGCCATAAATTAATAATAAAAACATTCTATCAGCCTGGTGGTGGTTCACTGTATATATGAAAATTCTGAAAACTTACTTATATTCTGAAAACTATCATGCTATAAAAAATAACTAGAAATTTATGAACCTTCATATGGTGGCAAATAATGTGTACACCTCATTTTTGATGAAACTATCAAGTATTTTTATTTCATTTTGCATATTTATTTTATACAGTATTTTGAATTTTTGGAAAAATAGGAAATATCATCTCCCGAATAAGAAATGGGAATCCTTAGTGATTCCCTTACATCAGGTCTGGAATTCGATGCTAAATTCATATTAGTCATCATCTAAGCTCTTTCTATAACTATGAGAAATAGATGTTTCAAGAAAATGTTTTGAACTAGAAGTGAAAAATTCCAGAAATGAAAATATATAGTGACCCCCCCCCCCCCCCCCCCCACTGTTTCCTCTGAAATTTAATGTTGGATTCATATCAATCATCTTATAAGCACTATCTATAGCCACTCATGAGAAATAGACATTTAAAAAAAAACTTATTTGATTGGAAGTGGAAATCCTCAGCTTAACCCTTCTGAATTTGATTCTGTATCCATATCAGATCATCTAAGCTCTATCTATAGCACATTCTAAGAAATAGATGTTTCATGGTAAAATTTTTGCAACCAATAATCTAAAAATAAATGTTCTACCCAACATTCAAAGAGGGTAATCTGTAGATCTATCCAATACTAAATATTTTTACTACATTTAAGAAGATATGTTTCTACTTTATCACTGACACAAAACACGGTAGGTTCCATTACAAGATTTTAAATTACATTACCTCATTATTGTTTTATTGTAAATTTAAAGCATTTGCATTATTGCAAGTTTAAAGTATTTTATTAACTACAAAATTTTTAAATGGCATATGAAAAACTATTACCTGAAGGAAGTGACAATAAAGCATAATCTTTCAAAAAGGCAAGCCAGTAAGTACTCAATAAGGCAAGTTCAGGAGCTACTAAGCGTAATAAGCTTTCTTGATTATCTGGATGATCTTCACTTGCAGGGGATTCTGCTGATTTCTGATTATTCATTGCAACCACATAAACCTATTGAAAATGAAAGAAAATTGAGCCAATTAGTAATGCTTTTACAAAATTTTCACAAGCCAATATAAAAAATATTCTGTAAAGTAGAATTCCAATAATATGTTTCCTTTGTAAAAGAAAAGTATTTCAACTTTGGAAGGGACGGTTATGATCGGAATTTTCAAACGTAAATAAGAAGGTGAGGGCTTATCATTTTGGAGTAAGACTGATATTTTCAATATACTTCTGTAAACTGTTGAATAAATATAAAAAATAATTGAAACAGAAACCTAACTTTCATTGTTTTTATCTTAACATAAAACAGTCAATTAGAGTAAATGAGAGGATACCCTATGTTTTCATGCTTTAAGAATGGAGTATTCCATGATCTGCAAGTAGAAATGGTGACGTCACATCTGATAATAAAGAATGAGAGGAAAAATAAGGAGCCCTAAGAAGTCCTATAACTTGAAATTTGAGTAGAGTGTTAATTGGGTAGGTCTATTATAAATAAACATATCATGGGAATTGAAGTCTTCAAATTTTCAGAGGGAAATATATTTGGATGATAGGTGGTATTATTGGAATTCTGCAGTATGCTTTTTCTTTATGAAAAAGAGCAAATTCAAAAAAATAAATTACTGATATTAACAATGATTTAGAAAATAATACTAGAATATAATTCAATATTAATAATTAAATTTATGATCATGCAAAAAAAAAAAAAATATATATTATATATATATATTTAGAATTCTTCAGATTTTGTATGACTGTAAAACAAAAATACAGAAAGTGAAAATCTACTTACTTCAGCCCACGCTTTTAAAATGGCGAGCTTCTCCATGGTAGAAGCACTTTCATTATAAACCAGAGTGCTAGAGGCTTTGTGAAGTTTTTCAAGTGAAGAAACAAGCAACTGATGCACTCTTCTTAAATCATTCAAATCTCGAGCCACACCACATCCGATCCATGCACTACAAACCTTTAAAAAATGGTCAATTGAATATTATATAAGATGTAATTATATAGCAATTTAGTACAAAATGTCCTCTAAATATTTGCATGTATGTATGATACTGTTCAGAACAAAGATGATACAAATTTTATCTTTTTAATAAACATTCTAACTTACTGTATACACAATAAATAAAAACTTTGAAAATACAGCGTACATACAAAAACTGGTCTACTAATTTTTAAAGGCAAATAACATCCTTCTTCTTAAGGACCAATTTTGGTCCTGAAAAAGGTGGTTGTTATTTGCCTTTGAAACTAGTAGACCAGTTAGTATTGAATTAGCTAGTTTTATTTAACTTTAAAATCTTCCTTTTAATAAAATAAATAAAATCATCAATTAATTAAAGCAAAAAAAAAAAAAAAATTTAATTATCCCATGTATAAGTCCACTCTTTCAAAATTTACAGTTTTTTTTATCTGAAATTTCTTAGCTTATAGTCTGTTCAGTATGGGTGAATTAATTTCAAAGGCTTATACCCTATTCTTAGCTTATACCCTGTTCAGTACTGGTGAATTAATTTCAAAGGCAAATAACAGCCTTCTTAAGGACTGATTTTGGTCCTGAAGTAGGTGACTTATTTGCCTTTGAAACTAGTAGACCAGTTAGTATTGAATCAGATAGTTTTATTTAACTTTAAAATCTTACTTTTAACAAAATAAATAAAATCATTAATTAATTAAAGTAAAAAAAAATATTTTTTTTTAATTATTCCATGTATAAAGTCCACTCTTTCCTAATTTGCAGTTTTTTTTTATATTAAGTTTCCTGACTTACAGTCCCTTGCTCAGTACTGGTGAATTAATTTCAAAGGCAAATAACAGCCTTCTTAAGGACCAATTTTGGTCCTGAAGAAGGTGGCTGTTATTTGCCTTTGAAACTAGTAGACCAGTTAGTATTGAATCAACTGATTTTATTCAACTTTAAAATCTTTCCTTTAATAAAATAAATAAAATAATCTATTAAAGTAAATAAAGATTTATATATTTATTTATTTCATGTATATAAGTCCACTCTATCCCAATTTGCAGTTTTTTCAACTTAAATTTCTTGGCTTATAGTCCCTTGCTCAGTACTGGTGCGTTAATTTTCTACTGGATAATAAAATCTTATGGGTGAGTAAAAAGTCTCACCAATTGAAAAATTGAAATAACCCAACATCTGGGCATAATTTTTTTACACATGATAGGAAAATAAACAGTATTAAATAATTTTACATTCAGTTTTCATGCACCTATAGGAAAAACATTTTTGAATTAAATATTTCTGTGCATGTAACAGCCCAAAAAGTAAAAACATTATATATAATCTAGATAATAAATATACAGTCCAGCAATAAGTAAAAATTAAAGTAAAGATTTACTAATTGTTAAAACAAATGTTCATACTAGGTTAAATTGAATCTGAAATTATACAGCAGTTAATGAAATAATGTAGCCATACCTGACAAGCAAATGCTGTTATATGGGAAGGAGTTTCAGGGGAGAATGCAGGGCGTAAAGCAGCACCAACCTATTAGAAGTATATATATAAGACTCAGAAACTACATATTACATAAATGAATCAAAATTACAATGATTAAGTAAATTGAAAACACAAAATATGACACACATAAAAATGACTCATTATACAAATATTTGTGAATAATTTTTATGAAGTATTTTGACAAGTAAAATTGCAGTAAAAAAGAATCAGTGGTTAAAACAGATGTAGTAATTAGTGCATCAATGCATGGTTGGACCAACAATAATGGAGTTTATCAAATGTTGACAGATGAAGAAATTAATACAATTTGTTTTTCTAAAAACATTGAGTTTGATAAAAGTTCAAAACACAAATATGTTCAAGAGCCAGAACAGTACACAACCCACTCTGAAACAACAATAATTTGTTATCTCTATTTGGAACAACTGTTAGACACAGCATAATACAAAGATAAGCAGGACATTAGCATAGGCTCTATTGGCAGAAAATTTACATTTGTTCCCATCAAGTCAATATTGAAAAACAAAAATCAGCACAGTTACCTCTCCAATTCGGTCATAAACCTACTCCCTGAGATCCTGATTACACCTGCACAACACGAGGTGAGCTCATGATCAAGTGGCTGAGAAATTGTTCTTATAAAAATAGGTATTCAAAATTTGTTTAAAAAACTAAAATTTTCTTTTATCATCATCATCATCACTCATTGTGCCTAGTGGCACATAAGGCCTTCAGCTTGCATTGCCACCGTAGTCGATCATGTGCCGCAGTCCTTGCTTCTGACCAGCTCGCCTATCCCATCTGAACATTTATTTTACTAATAGTTAATTATATTATTATTAGACTATCCTTCATATAAATAAAAAATATTTCCTGGAAATAGCTTATTCATAATTATGCTATTTATAGAAAATCATTGTATTTTCCATATTATCAGAATTTTGATTATCTGGATCATTTCCAATCCCATTTATTGCAGATAAAAATGATTCTACTCTATTGCAGCAGTAGATTTGTTTTATTTATAACAAAAATCTTGCCCTTCATTCATTCTTTTAAACTGATATTTTTCATTTCAAATTGGTTATTTTTTTCATAGGATGAGTGTATATATCAAATTTGGTTCAGCTTTAAATACTAATTCTCACTGCAAGTCTTGTGATGGTATAAAGACATATTTCAAGATACATTGTTTTACCATTACAAGGTTAATTGGTTTCCTTTTAATGGATTAATGCTATGACATTTATGTTGAAGGTGCATCTAAATTCTAAATTAATACAGCTAAATTAATAAGAATGAAAATATTTCCATAGCAGTGGTCTATTTGAAAAAACTTGAACACCTTTTATCTCAGAATGCTGTTTTTGAAGATACATCATTTTGCCATTACAAAAAAAAAACACGCAGATGGCTCTGAAATGATCGGTCATGACGTTTATTTTTGGAATAGTAATCATGAATAAAAGCCAATTCATATAGATACAAATATATAAAAATGACATACAAATATAAAAAAAAGTTTGATTTATTATTTTATAAATAACAAGATCATAATGAATAAATGCTGCACGAATAAACTGTAGAAAACAGAGGATTATTTTGAAAACACAAAATGGAATTTTTTCAGTGTAAGCCAAGAGCTACTCTTGTTTTGGAGTAGCTCTTAAGCTTTATAAGGTTTTCAAAACAATCTTCAGTTTTCTATATTTTATTTGTACAGAATTTTATATCATGATCCAGTTATATTTGTTTGCAAAGTCATGTTCTCTATTCATTAAGTTTAAAATAGCATTATAACTATATCATTAGTTACAACTTATATGAAGTTCTTGAAAAAGTTCAAAATAAAAGTAAATTATTAAATATATGAAAAACAAATTCAGGTCTGGAAGTTTCTCAAGTAATAAAAATTAAATAAATAAAACTATTTTTATAAATCTATTTAGAATAAAACCCAATTAACACAGAAAAAGTGGACAAATTATAGTTAAGAATGATGCATATACCCTCAGATAGTAAAAAAAAAAAAAAATGGTACATACTTGGGCCTGGTACTGTTCTAAAATTACATGTCCAGGAAACTCAGGCTCAGGAACTTTTGAAAACTTGCTAATAATCATCTAAAGAGAGTAAAATATAGTTAACATTTTAGCTGAAGCAAAATTTATTGAAATGAAATAAAATAAATGTGGAAATATATAGTTTATTTTGAAAATTGCATTTTTCACTTGTATGTTAAAGCCAAAATTCCAAAACTTTAAACAGGCATGGAACAAAATTTTTAGTATTCTTCAACTGACTTAAAATTATTGCTATTGCCATAAAGTGGATGAAAAAGATGATTTTTCAACAACTACGTAACATCTCAGAGACAAACATGTATCAGCGATTTTGTAAAATAAAATATTTAAAAATAAATTTTTTTTTTTTACAAGTCATAATTTCTTAAGCTTCACTCATTTATTTCCATTATTCATGTTTTTACTGATGTAATCAGAAGATGAAAACACAACTCATCACTGAAAAGACAGTGACAGAATTGACAAATGTTTATTTTTATGATATCAAAACTATATTTAATATCATTGAAAAGTATTATTTTTTTTTGTTGAAAAATATAAAGAATATATTATATTCTAAACAAATACTGCAAAAATTATCTAAATTATTTATTATTTTAAAGCTCAAGTGATACAAAATTGATAATTATCAGATATTCAGCCATATAACTTATTCATTTATTTTAGAGATTGTAACTCATAAATATCAGGGTAAGAAGTTTATTTGAATTATCAAATTTTGATAATGGTCACCAATTTTCATATCATGCTGATTCATGCTAGCATGACCCATTTAAGAAAATGCAGACATATTTTTATTATGTTAATTTTTATATTATTTTCTTTTCATTAAGTAACTGAAATGTGGTTCCACTCAACTTTCTCATACCAAAATCAATTTTAAAATAACTATTTTTTTTTTACAAATTTCACAAGAAAAAATTTGAAAAATCTGTATTGTCCATTCACTGGTTCAAATGATTACAATTATAGTTCATTTTAAAGGGCTTGAAAAAATCGTTTGACACAAAATGTATTACAGTCCCAGTAATTTGCAATGCTTGTTCTTAATATTTAGAAATTTTCTGATAGTTTTTGATAAATTTTTCAAATCAAGCACTTTAAGTTCTATATTGAAACAATCATCAAAATTAGACAGGTGGATTTTGAGAAAACACCAGGGCACAGGCCCATCAAATTTTAAACATAAAAATATTGCATAATCTTTTAACACACTTCTGGTATATTGAGATTCCTTACAATACTGCATACAGATTGATTACTGATACAGAATCCCGTAATTATTTCATAGATATAAGGTTCACAACTCCAAAATTGAGCCACCTATAATATATCACAATCTAATAAATCATTGTTTCATTTCAATTCAAGTTTCATTCTTCACATTTCAAGGAAATCTATTAGGATAATTGTAGCTTGTTTTTATTTACAAGCTTTTTTTATTTTTCTTCACAAAAATTAGACTTTTTCTGAAATAGCCTTGTTTTGTGTCAGTTTGATTCTCAGCATTAAATATGTCTAAATACAACAATTTAAGAATATTTATAAAATATTCTTCCTGTAACACAGCATATTATTCTTGCAGTCGAAACTGAATTCCACAGTTTGAAAATGAAAACTGGTAAAATCAATTATATATTTTTCTTATATGATAGAACCAAATAATAGAAAATGTGAAAATATTTATTGAAGTTAAACTACATATTCCAATGCAGAAATTATTATAAGGAAAATATATTATTATGGTACAAAAAAATAAAGTAACAAATCTAGTCTGATAAAATAACAATAAATGAGCCAAACTTTGTCGGTTACTAAAAATGATTTATCCTATAAAAATGAAACCATATATTTAGGTACATTTTGAGGTTCAGAATATATTTTGGTGCCTAAAATAATATGTTGCATAAACAGTTTGACTTATAATCAAAATAATAATAATGAATATCCCATGTAAAACTGCCTTATAGCAGTTAACCCTTTCAGGACGGCGGTATTCCGAAACTGCAGTGGCCCAAAGGATGGAGAGCTTCGTTTCCGAACTGTGCCCAAAGGACGGCTAATTTTTTGCGGTAAGCCTAACTCTCGAAAAAAATTCACTAAAAATCACCCGTTCAACACAGCATTCTACTTTTTTCAGGAATAAAGGAAATACTCTTTTTCTATTTGATGTATATTTTTCATACAAATTTCCTTTTTCCAAATTAAAAAAAATTTTAGTGTATTAAAAATGATTACTTACCTTGATTAAAATAGTTATCAGTTAATCAGAAAAAATATTGAAATGATTGTAATGAAATATTTATATAGCTAATAGAAATTATGTACATATATATACAAGAAAATAGCGTAGCTATTTTCATTAATTAATACACCTTTCGAGTATGGTATATTTCAAAGCAAGAATCCAGGCACAGACCAACATTGTAATCCTTGCATTCATAATAACTGTCTATGCACTTTCTTTTGCCTTTTGTAGTCCACGAATCTTCACTATCTGCATCACTTTCATTACTGTCTGGTTTGTTTACCATACGAGTATATTTATTCTTCCACAGAAAGAAAAAGTCTCAGCCCAGCCATTCTTTTATCCCAAATAACCTAATCATTTCACTGCTGCACATTCCTCTACCCCTCCCTCCTCAAAAAAATACTCTCTCATGTTCCTATAATTCACCAACAAAATCATTAAGCTAAAATCAAAACGAGACCCGAAACTCAATTATAAAATTGTTGATGCTGCGAGAAGTGCTCTGTTTGCTTATATTACAAAATCGTGTTTCACCGCTCCAAATGGAGAAATAATTCATTGGATCCTTCCTATGCCAAAGTCAAGTATCAGCAAAATACATTGGAGTTGTTCCCATGGACATTTAATGCTATCTAGTAGACAAATAAATTCAAATAAAAATGTTCCATATGAAAACGCGCTGATGTGATCCTCGTCTTTTAAGGTAAGTTTTTCCTCGACGCAGATACGTGACAGTCGTCCTTGAATGCAAGTTCGCAGCCAACGCGCAGGCGCATCAACTGTCCCCAAAGGGTTAAGTTTATTCTTGCAAGATATAAAGAATGTATCTTAAATAAAGAAGATAGAATGATAAATAAGTGATATATGGAAGGTGTTCCAATTTTTTAAATGTGTATAAATATTTATTTCCATAATATATAGTCACACACACAAATATTACCCAAGATTCATGGATTTTGAACTGTGAGACATACAGTATGTCTGAGGCACTACTAAATTAAAAAAAAAAAAAAAAAATATTGATATGCGATGACTTAAATGTATGAACACTTGTAACATTATTGTTACATTTTATTACATTCAAGTCCTGGATTATATAAAAAACTAAGCATTTTTAAAACTTTTGCCAGTTATAACACTATAATTTTTTGACATGCATTTCAAGGGTAAAAAACAGTTAAAACTACCTCGGTATTTTAAATATATAATTTGTTCAGCAAGAAAATAAATGTTTTGTTACTATGAGAATAAAATTTTGATTTTCAAATGTATTTAACTCCTCCAAATAATGAGTTATACATTTAAAAATACATCACATTCTTCCAAAGTTGGCATATATTATAATTATTAAAAAGAAAAACAGATATCATAAGTAATAGTTGTATTACATAAGATTATGTTTATTCTAACATGTCTTTAAAAAAAGCATACCTCTAAAGCTTTATAGCCCTCAATTCGTAGGGCATCACTGTCTGATGTAGCAGCCATGAATGCCATTCTGATTAAATCAGAAAGATATAAAACCATATAATCTGAAAAGCAGCAAGTTTACAGTATTTAAATTCAATATTGTATACTATCATATAAAATTTGATATAAACTGCTAATAACATCTATTATTCGTTTTTTTTTAAATATTCCAAATCAGTATCTATCAAATCAAAATGAACCAAAAAACTTCTTTAAACAAAGCAAACTGAATATGTTTTTAATTAACAGCATAAATTTCAGTTTGTCACAGTAAGTCAGCAAATCAAATTCAATTATTTCTTTTCTTTTTTGTTTCTTAAATAATATAAAGCATCAATTTTTGGGAGGGGTGAAGAAATTGAAACAAAGATATTTATAGGGCAATTTTGAGGCTTTGGATATCATAAATGTATTTCATATATGCTATTTTCTAGCAATTTTAGGTCATTAAAATTCTAGCTTTACTCAATACAAAGGGGTATTGGGTCCATATCATAAAATTTTATAAAAATGAAATAGTTTTGAAACCATAGTGTGTACGCATATGAGAATACATAGATAATTTTTTACATACTCAATGTTCACACATTACAATTTTTTAAGGGTTCTTGACTGAGAAAGAAATAGTTTTAACTTTTAAACTGCAGTTCCATTTCTGCGTATGGAGTAGCAGCACTACAAAGGTGCCAAGAAAGAAATATTTTCAAATCTTATAAATATTGATGGAAAATTGTCCTGTAGTTCTATTTTTGTGTAGAGGTGGCAGCACCAGAAAGAAAGCATTAGTAAACAACTAAAGGAGTAAAAACTGTGAGTCACAATTGTAACCCTGTGCTTTAGTTTCACAGCATATTTACAAAGAATTATGCAATACAGACATCCAAAAGCAAGTATTGGTAAGCAACTAAGGAAATAAGAACTGCATGTAGGAATTGTAACACTGCACTTTGGTTTTATAGCAGATTTACAAGGAATTATGAGATACAAACACCAGAAAACAAGAATTGGTAAGCAACTAAGGGAGTAAAAACTATGATTCACAATTGTAACCCTGTGCTTTAGTTTTACAGCATATTTACAAGCAATTATGCAATGCAAACATCCAAAAACAAGCATTGGTAAGCAACTAAGGGAGTGAGAACTGCATGCAGGAATTGTAACACTGCACTTTGGTTTTACAGTAGATTTATAAGGAATTATGAGCTACAAACTCCAGAAAACAAGCATTGATAAACAACTAAGGGAGTAAAGACTATGATTCACAATTGTAACCGTGTGCTTTAGTTTCACAGCATATTTACAAGGAATTATTAAGCATAGATACTACACTTTCCTTTTATATAGCTAGCAAGCTTACATCAAGCTACAGTTACCACAGAGACAATATTTTTTCAATAACTCGCTTGTACATGGCAAAACTACTTCTTAAGTGACTCTTTTGAGTGCAATTCCATGGCACATAAAATGACTGAACAAAAAAAATTGCTTTCATCCTTTTCCTTTGTGTCAAAGTAGTCTGCTTTGATGGAACTACAGAAATTAAAAAACGTGAAAGTGTGATATGCCTACCATATGTGACCATATTATCCCACTTTGTTTTTTTATAACATGTGCCATGATGTGTCTCATATTGCAAATAGGTAAGTCGCGACGTACCCTGCAAGAAATACCATCTAATGCCACCCTTAGTGTAGTTGCAAATGGAATTGTTTCTTGAATTTATTGTGCACTCGATTGCAAGACAAAGACTGGTCAAGTTGCACATGGTTTTAGTACCACCTATAATCAAGAAAAATGTATTTGTAAGTCTGCTATTTTTATTTTTCTGTAAGCGAGTCTAGCCATGTGATGAACTATGAATTTTATATATTTATTTTACTTCATTTAATTATCATACAAGTCAAACCAATCAAATCAATAGCAATTGAACTGTGAGGTTCAATCAAATAAAAAACATTTGTTACATGCCCAGTTCACTTTTTAATTCTCATAACCTACATATTAGTTTCTATTTTAATATGTGTTACATGGCTAAAAATGATATTGTTTCCTTGTACATTATTATTTCCCTTTTCCTCATGTTTACATTTTAATAACATGGGTTTCCTTTGATCTATTTCTCAACATGATTTCTTTTCAAAGAGGAGGGAGAAGAGAGGACTTGAAATATTAATTTGCTTTATTAGTATACTGCATTTGGTACCCAATTCCACACATAACTTTGAGCAAGAGTGATGATTCGAGCACTAAGGTACTCATGCGAAAATAGCAGAAAGAACAAATATCAACCGAGCTCACCTTTCTTATTTCTAATTTTACATTCTCTAGCTTGTGAAAGATCGAAGTGTACACTTTTCCCTTCACAAGCATTTATAATTCTCTGCAGAGATTCAGCAGCAAATACTCTAGTAGACCACCGAGGTGCAACAGCGATATGAGAACTTTCATCACTAGCTTTAAACCGTGCTTCATCATCGGCATCTGCATCATTCTCAGCATCATTGGGATCTTCTTTTTCTGACTTGGATAATGTTAGATCTATGAGAAAAATCACAAATTTAAATGAATAATCAGTAACATACACAAAAATTTCTTCTGGGAAAAGACAACATGGCAGTCTTTTTTTTTTCCTGAACAAAAGTGAGTTGTGGAGTCTACAGTACTTTTTTTTATTGTGTCTACAGTATGGAATCTACAGTACTTTTACAACATAGTCAATAATTAGCTACTAATATTTTAAAAACAAGTATTTAAGGAAATTTTAACAGCCAGTATTCTTTAAAAAAAAATATAATATCACTCTTAATTTATGATATTATGAAAGAAAAAATAAGCATATTGCACATTCATTTGTGCATAAATTTCTATAGTCTTTGAGTAAAATGTATGGCATTATATTTGTTATAGATATTTTTCATATTTAGTGTATAATTTTCATAAATTAACTGGAAACTTACCAGTATGCACATGTTGGCTCCAGTTCATCCTTGATTTTACCCCCCCCCTCCCACCACCACCACCATAAGCATGCAACTGAATAATTAAAAATACTATATATGTAGACTCTATTTTATACAGTCTTGTTTTAACTGATCTCTACTCAGGATAATATATTCCAAACCTAATGGAAGTTATTCAGAATATATTTTATTTGTAAAAGTGGTAAATTCTTATAATAAATGCTGAAACGGATATTTAGATCTTTCAAATAAAATATATACTTTATCAGAAACTACAATTATTTTTATAAAAAGTGGAAGCTGAATAGGAATACTGACAGAACTTATAAATATAAATACCTGCAGCAGTAAGAACACCTTTACAAAGCTGAAGCCAGTGGCCAACATTTTCCTCTGCCAGAGTCTGTAACATGCTCATAAGAGTATCGTGAGTATCAGCAACCAAACGGGTATCTGTTTCAGTATCCAGCATCGAAAACAAAACAGCTTCTAAACCATTCTCACATAGAAAGCCTTTATTATTAGTGGAAGAAGTACTTTCCCTTGCCCAAGATAATGCATGTGTGCAGATTTCAGATGCTTCACGTTGAGCAAGCTGTCGAAGACAAGCTACTGATGCTCTCCTAAGAAGTAGGTGAGAACTATTCAAGGCACTCTGTAAAGAAAGAGAAATCTAATAAGTAAGGTCAGAACATTAATGGCATTTCAAAGCATTTAGAGTTTATCACCCCTTTCGAGCACATTTTAAGAAAATTTGTTGCATTTATTTGCATTGTAGATAAATGTCCTTCTCAAGAAGAAATTTCTAGTACCTATGTTGTTGTTGATGAGACCCAGACCGTCCGACCTACCAGAAAGGTGTAAGGTAACTGTTTGGACGGCCGGGAAGTGCCACCCAATTTAGACCGGAACCCAGTGGGGGAGGCATCCACAGGGACCGTACCCTCCTTCCCCTACCACCAACCTCTCGGAAGGACTTACGGACCCACATGTTTAACGTGATCGTACTCCGCATGAACACGGCTCTATCAACTTTTTTATGTTAACATATGCCTGTAAAAAGTGTCATGTCTCTATTTTACTTATAGTTTTAAAAATAATTTACTGTTTTTGCCAGGTATAGATATTGAAAAGTGGAAGGTTTGAGCTTTAAGAAAACTAATGAACAAATTGGAAACATATATTAATGCAAAAAAAATATATTAATGTTTTATAATAAGAAATACTTCAATTTTGATTATGAAACTTAATTAAAAGACCAAATCATCCTATAAGTATTAGCATTATCACTATTCTGTAATTAACATTATTCTAATTAAAAATTCATAATTTCCTCATTAAATCAAGAATTTCATTAAATATAGGCTCATTATAGCTGAGTTCAACTGTATTAGCATTGAAATAATAGGTATTTCAGCTTTCAAACATAATACTGCCAATTTAATACATTCTTATAAATATGGTAAAAATCACTATCTTTAAAAAATATTAGCTTAATATTATTAATCATTAAAGCAATATATGTGGATATCCTATAATTTACTCAAAAATCCCATGTATGATAGAATATCTTAAAGACTGGTTGCAACAGAATAATGTATTCCCACACCTTCGTCAAATCTATACTCTTATGCATATGAGAGTAGGATGAAATTTTAAATTATTTTTTTAGCAATTCAATTCTGGAATTACTTAACACAAACAAATTTTTAGAGTACATTCTTGACCATTCATAGGCCAAAGAATTCACAATTTTCTAATTAAAATTAAGATTTCATGTACTTTTAGAATTTGCATGTCATCGAAAGACTTACACATAATGTTGGCACAAGACTTGTTAAGTTAACATGGCGAGGAGCAAACATATGAAGCTGCTGAAGACAAGATATTGCTTCTGCTTGAACCAGTGGATCACCATGATCTTGCATGATGGCACAGGCAACAAGGAAGGAAAATCGTGTTGTACAAACAGATAAAGAATTGCCTAAACAGAAAAAGAAAATTTTTAATTTTATTTGCGTAATGGTTAAAAGCATCTGTTAAGTATATGCACAGTAAATGTGTGAGTGATGCTAATGGATAATACTGTTATTAGAAGTGTTAGGGGGAAATTCCAGTCTTATACTTTTTCATTCTTGTCTTTTGATATTCAATTCAAGACAGTGAGTTGATATTTGAACTGATTACAATGTGATGCACATTAGTTCAGCTTACATTTAATGGGGAGAAAACAGGAATCAGAATACTGATTCAAATTATTTAAATTTGACTTGAAACATTAAAAATAATTATAATTTTCTTTTTTTTATATTTTTTATAGCCACGCATGTTTAACTTTAAATGAAATCACATCAGAAAAAATCTTACATAATAAAGATGTATGTGTGCATGTAGTCTGTAGTGGAAAACTAAGCATCGTACAACCCCGAAATTTAGTACACAGGTACTTCAGGACCTGAATAGGTGCCCTTCTGTATTATTTTTTATCTCAATTGGTTTTCCAGTTGTTTTATATTTTAGCCCAATGTAGGGCAATATTCATACAAATCGATTCCTTAGTGACCTAAAATATTATTACAAAGTTTTCATCTTCATACCATTGAAAAAATAAAAAAAATATTCTTTTAAATAAAATTTAAATGGAGTCCATATGATTAATAGACGAATTTTCATGAATATTTAAAAAATATATACTTTTTGTGCATTTTAAACTTAAATCTCTCTGATTTTTATATTACGATATACATAAATTAACATGCCATCCAACATTTTCATTTTACCAGCAGCTCCTAAATATATTTTAGACTACCACAGAAAAGAAAATTTCAAAAATCCATCTGTCAAATAATTATAAATTTTTTATCTGAGGTATGTCTTCAATTTTTTAAACAAACCTAGCGATTCCTTGCTACAGCTCGACTCCTCTTATGGAGCTGTTCTAGTTACTAAGGATACTCCCATACATGGGAGGAGCTTTTCTCTCTAATGAAGCCACACCCACATGTCTGTTGTTATCTAATCCTTTAAATATGGAACATAGGAGATTTTCAACAAGCAGTGAAGTATTTTTATAGCCATTATTAAATTGTACTATACAATTGGTTTTATTGTGAATGTAAAAAATTGAGTGTGGGAATGATTTTTATTCAAAATGGGCATTTCAGAAGTTGAGTTGTGTCATTTTTATGCTCATTTGTATTATTTACACAATGGGCATATACTTAGAACCCAGGCGACACTGGGTACAGTTTCTATATTTCATATTTATATCCTTTTAAAATATGAAAATTATGCCCTTTAAGAAAAATACAGTTAATTTATAAAATGGTCTAACTGTGATAAGATTGTTGAAATTAAGACTTAAATGCGTCTATTAATGTAAAAAGTAGCGTCTCTGCAAGTGACACATTTCAGTTTTGTGATTTGGGGAGGGGGGTCACACCCATTGTGCCAATGAACACAGATTACTTGCAATTTTCACTGTTATTTATACGAATAAAAGTTATTTATTTTGTTATTTTATATAGCTACCCTGGGTACATTTTCTAGTATATGTATAAAATGAATTGTTTCTATATTGATATGAAATAATAAAAAAGTAATATAAATTTATATCTATGATATAAAACATAACAGAATAGCAATGTTTTAGTTAAAGTATGAAATATAGCTTATTATACACTTTAACAACTTATTTAATACATCAACTGACATTGATCCATTAAAGAATTAAATGAATCAGCATCCATGACATATTTACTCAGTAATATGATAAATATTAAAAATTTAATGAAAATATGTTTACATAATTTTAAATGTTTAATTATCAACATAAATTACATTAAATATTTTGAGATATGAAATTAAATACTTTGAGATATGAAATGCCTTTTATCTAATTATTTTAGACATTTGTAAATTTTAATTAAACAGGTTTGTTCTTTTTTAAAAAGTTTAAATATATATATAAAAATTAAATACCTAAGTTTAAAATTGTTTTATTAACTAACATTTAAAGTGAGCATTTATATTATAAAATTGTTTACATTAATCATTTAAAAGATTTAATATTTTTAATGTTTTTGTTACATTAAGCATTTAGATATCTAAATACTCAAACAATTTCAATTTGTAAATATATTAAATATTTCAAAATATAAATGTTTTGCTTAAATTAACACACTGAATAAGACCTACATTTCACACTTCAAGTAATTAATTATTTATTGTATGAAATCAATCATATTGTATAAAATAACTAGCTATAATATAATAACAGAAAATGTGTATACATAAATATATGAATTTGACGTTTTTTTATGAAATGTTATGTCTTAATATGCTATTCATAAATCTATTTATTTCATTTTAAAATTATACTACTAATTTAGTCACTCAGACTTATGAGGCATTTAGTAGCAACAGTTTAATAAATGAAATATTCGTACATAGTTTGCAACTTTTAGGGAAATTTTGTATTGCACCATACTGAATTTTAATTCATATTAAATGTCAAAGGCAGATTACATATTTCAGTATCATTTACAGAATAGCATTTTCAAGAGCAATTAAAAATGATTTGAAAAATTAGAAAAAATAAACATACACACTAAAAACTAACCAATTTTAAACAGAAAGCAAATTTTTCATAATCAGTTCATGCTAATATTTAAAAAAATTAAATATGGAATTTAGTTTATGTAAATGCATGACCTTTTTAAAATAAAGCAAAATGCCATCCATATACAGTATATACAAATATAAAAGTGACATTTAATATAAGAACTTAGCTTTGAGATTGCTGAAAAACAGGGTGAATAAAAATATTCTTATGTATGTCTTTTATTATTTCAAATCATATTACCTTGAAGTTCTGGACCAACTGTAGTAATCAGAGCAGTCAAACATTTTCCTATGCACTGATGAACATCTATGTGAGTAGGAGCCATGTGCAACAATAATTTCAAAACAATGGATAGAGTTGGTTCAACATAGGTTCGAAACATAGGTCCACCTGAGTCTGCTATCATAGACAAGGCATGTAGGGCCCATAGCTGAAATATTGATAAAAGTGTGAAACAATTCAATGTGCAAATAAAATTAAAAAAAAATTATCTGAAAAACTAATTGATGATTAAATTAGTGTGAAAAATTAAACATATTTTCTATATAAAAATTATATAAAACAATGCATTATATTTACTCAGAATATAATCAGAATATTTTACTATAAAATTTAATAATTTTCTGATAGATGGCAGGTCAAGCAAAATATGTCCCTGTGGCTTCTACCCCCATGGGATTCTGGTCTAAATTGTGTGGTATTAGGCAAAAGTGAGACTTATTTGGATGAACAGAAGCTGCAATCTTTCTCCATTAACCATGGACTTTGGTCTTATGGACTTATTCTGGCCTAGTTCCAGACACATGGTATTAGTAACAACAACTATAAAAGTTGCAAAACAATATATGAAAAATATTTCATGTATTTTATATACAAAATAATTTACTATGCTGTGTGTGTGTGGTGGTGGTGGTGGTGGGGGGGGGTTCTACCCCCTGTTTGCTACATTCATGGACTCTCATTTTCAAAGTGCAGTCATCTAAATTTGAAAGACAATAAATATATTTCATTAATTTCGGTAATATTTGTCAGTTTTTACCAATCAGGATTTTATTGCATCTATAAGATGTTTGTTTTATCTTAAATACACTTACAAGATGGTGCGTCTTCAAAATACTATGTAATGGGTGTGAACTTTAAAAATTTATATCTTCATGATTTTCACAATGCAAAATGCTTGTTTGCCCAAACTGATTATTTCAAAAATACACCTAAAATTAGATTATGTTGAAAATTATACAAAATCCATTGTTAAAACCTTGTCAATTATTGTAATGATAATAATGTCATACTGGAATAATCAGGGATAATATATGCTAGAATGATTGCAATCTTTATGAGCATTTGAATTTTCTTCAAATAGAGATTAACTGCAATAATTTTCAATATAAAAAGCTGTGGTTTTCAAGACTTTAAAAGTTATTTTCTTACTATGTGCATCAATTATGACACTGAATAATGTATCATATGCATATATTACATGCTTTGCATCATTATAGTGACTATAAACCCTTCAAAAATTTCTATCCAATAAACTTAAATATATGTCACAACTTTAGTATTTCCAGATATTATTTTTCCCCAGTTACACAAAGAGAAATGCTTAGTTTAATTTTGTTTAAAATATTAAGATTCTAAACTTTGGTTACGAAATCTATTTGTAAAAATTATATTTGTTTCCTTTTATATCCAGTAACTAAGACCAAACATGATACATAACAAATGATATTACACTTACTTTAGATCTGTTAAATAATTGCTGAACGGGGCTAAAACAATTACTGAGCTGAGTATTTCAAAATCAAGATTTAAAATATTTTAGACATTAAAATTCTACCATATTTACACTATACAAGTTGACAATTTTTGAGAAAAAATGTTGGATTTAAGATATATTAAATAGTGTAAATGGACCTCCTTTATTACTGTACTCTCCGATACTTTGCTTCATTTTCAATCTTTTTTTATACAAGAATAAAGCAAACTATATAACTCAAAAACATTAATTCATATAATTCAGATATTTTTATTTGCAAACTAAATATAAAGATTAGAGCTAAAACATCCAGTATTTGAAATTTTATATTGAAATTCAGAAATAAGTGCTATCATGTTTGATGTCTACAAGGTTAATTTTTGATCTGTATTGAGAAGAATTAAAATTACTGCAATATTTCAATTTTTAAAATCTTATTAAAAATTTAAAATTTCATAAAATTTAAACAGATAAACTGCTAAGTAAATACATTTATTCCATTTTTACAGTTACATATAATTTGGTGATTTTGACATGCTCATTTACCATTGTTTGATGATATTTCATGCTGCAAAATTATATCAATCAAAAGATATGTCACAAAATGGAATTAATAAGTTGATCTGAATTTAAAAAGATTTTTTCAACTATGAAGCCTCAAATTATACATGGCAAAAGATGGTATTTAACAATAAGCAGTGCAACAGCACTACTATCAATCATTGCTACTAATTATATTTTACTTTGATTTGCTTTTTAATTATCCAACTATTTTGAATTAAAAGTACTTTTCAAAAATAATATCATAAAATAAACTATACCTGAACAATTGGTGCATTAGTGTCTTGGGCAAGAGCTAGAAGAATACTGACGCTTGTGTTCAAATGTTGGCCAGTGCCCATTCCACCTACATAGCGATGTAAGCAGCCCAAAGCTAAAGAATGGCCAGTACGAGAAGCTGCATCACGGGCAGTTTTTAATCTACATAAAAACATATTATGCATTATAAAGCAGCAAGAAACAGTTTAAAAACAACTACTAATAAAACATAATCATACAAAGAATTACAACTAACAAAAAAGGTACCTTCAATTTATTAACTTGATTCTAAGATCACAAAAAGAGCAATAAATCAACTGTAGAAAAATGTCTGTTGATTTTATTCTTTAATTCAAGTTGTTAGTATAATATTATAAGTACTTTAAGAGTGGAAAAATTAATATTTTTCTTAGTGTCATTTTTAAAGGATAGCACAGAATATTTGTTAGATCTTCTAAAAAACTTTAGAGAATTTCAATGCACAGTATTGCATGATGTTAAAAAAAAATAATAAATAAATAAAAAGAAGGCTTAATCAGACTGAGTTTAATTTAGTCCAAAATTGTGTGAAAAGGATTCGTAATCAACCTAGATCCCTTCGAGCCAAAATTAATGTAACTTGAAACTAATCCAATAGTTAGAACCAAGGATCTTAAACTATGAAAAAACCAAGTTTTTGATTAGTGTACATCTATTTTAATCACACTATTTGATCTTCCTTTCTGTCATGACTCTTCATGTTTTGAATAAGCTATCAACTTTAGAAACTTCAGTGAAATTTACCTTTAAAATTAACCCAAATGTTTAAGATAAAAATTTTAACTTTAGTGTCTTAATCTAATAGTTTTACATTGAACTAATTATTACACTAAACTTCTTTAGCTGGCATTTACATTAACTAATAAATTATATTCAAATGGGGAATTTGGATTACCAATTCAAATCACCTGTTGATTTACTCTACATAAAAAAAACTTATCTACGCCTATCTTTACCTATCTATCTATTTGTCACACTTAGCAACAGATAGACAGAAATGAACAAATTTGATGATATATCCCCAACTTAGTGTCTTTTGAAAAATATCACCACTTAACAATAATTCAATATATCTGAAAATTATATTTAATTTCTTGATAATCCTTGTCACTTAGGGGGATCTAAACAAGAAATTGCATTTTGTTAAGGGGGCTATATAATAATTATGTTTTGTTAGGGGAATCATATAGTACTTAATAGTATTAATTAGGAAAGGTGCATAGCCCACATATGTCCAAAGATTTTAGGAGCGCAAGTGCAGTAGTCAAGTGGATGAGAGGGAATCCTTTGCATTTAGTATCTTTTCCATTTATTTAGCAGCCTGATTTTCAAAATAGTAGTAATAATTTAGCAGTATAATTTTATTTTTAAATGAACAAAGCAAAGTATATTAAGAATAAAAATCTGAAAAGTACAAAATTTTTTACATAAAAATACAGCTACTGATATAAAAAATAAATGAATAATAAAATATATAATTTATATAAAATAATGGTCAATAAAAATTTACCGGTCAAACATGTGCTGAGCCATTTCAGCCACAAAACGTCCATCCCCAACAACTTGTGCCATTCTGCCCAAAGCTTCACCAGCTGCACATCGTAATATTGGATTTGCATGATTAAGAGAACCCTAAAAAACATCAAAACATCAATTATTAGAAAATAAAATTTTAAATTATAGAACTTATTTATAACTAATGGTACAGCCTCAACTGCACTGTGATTTTTGGAAGAAGGACCACAAAATCAAAACCACTGCAGTGAAAAAAATACCCAAACAAAAAACATAAACTGGAACAGAAACTCTGCATCCACTGTAAATGCTACAGCTAAACCCAATACCAGCATCTATTCCTGTATGCTGTTAATAGATATCCAATGTAGATTAAGAGTCGAAATAGTGATCAGTGCAGCGATCAACATCAATGGTCACTGCACTTGTAAGCTCTTGTCGCTACACTTGAATTTGTAAGAAACTTGCTAAGTGCTACAATTTAGTGAAACTCTACTCAGAGATGAAATTAGTCATAGCATACAGCTGGCTTCAAATTTAAAAGACATTGAACTCCGATAACAGAATGCTGTAATGACAAAGTTCATAAATACATAACTTACAGTATTTTCAAGATAAGAGTCAAGAAAGCAGCCTCAAGGTTGGTTACTACAACAGTGTGATTCCATATTTTGCACTACAAGAGTGTGATTCCATATTTTGGGAATGCTTTTGGAATTTAAGATATTAAGGAGAGATAGAGCCTACAAATTATCCTCAATTTTGAATGGCAATAATGTCAATTGGTTTAAAACAATATTGAACAAAATGCCCATGACTACCACTACCAAATTTTTGGCTGATGAGAAGAGAACAATGAACTGCAATAACAGCAAGTTTTTGATTTTCCAAAAAACTCTTGTAGCTGATGAGCATCAATAGAATGAAGGAATAGAATGAAAGAGTTTTTGATTTTTTAAGAAACTTTTGTAACTGATGAGTATCAATAGAATGGCGGAATGAAGTTTAAATAAAAAAAGTAAGCAAAAAAATTATTAATGCTTAGTAATAATTTTGAATTTAATAACTTTTTAAGCAGCAACATTTAAAGGAATTTACTTGCTTTATAAAATGGGAAATATATGGAAAAGTTAAAATAAGTGTAGCCTTGAGCAACATCTCATAGCAAATACAGACAACATGGTTTCCTATAAATAGAGGAATTGAATGCTCAATATTTTTATAACTTTCATAGTTGCAGCCAGGTCAGTTTTAATAAAAGGTACCATTATACAAAAATAATTTTAATTTTGTGAAGAAAAAAATTGTTTTATATAGAGACAATCAGATTTTAAAAAAGTACAGTAAAAAATACCTAACACATTCATTAGTTTTGCTTTACATATAGCACGTTTTTTTCAACTTTAGTGTTTGTGAATTAATTATTTTAAAGAAGTTATGTAACTTATGTAAAGAGTATGTTAGAATGTCTTATTTTAATTTGTGAATTGGTCATTTTCGAAATTTTGTGAAGGATATGATATTAAAATTTGGAATTCTGTAAAAGGTCTTCATGAAAACCCCAGAATTGTTAACATACTTAACATATAAAAACGGTTCTAAGTAGCAATTTCTTTTTCATATAACCACTGATTTAAGATTTTCACAAATCATCATGCCTTTAGAAGTAGTATTCCTAAATTGGGCTCCTTTTCAGTTTTTAATTTGTTTCCAAATATTTTTTTTAAATATCTTATCACCTTTGAAATTTATATATGCAATTCAAACACTTATTTTCAACAAATGCTTTAGCTTAAAAATATTTAAAACATCCATACAAAAAAATAAAATAAATAAATAAATAAAATAAAAATTAGTAAAAAAATTAAATGGAAAAAACAACTAATTTAATGTACAAAATTGATTTCTAATATATATTTTTTTATATATATTTTAATAAATATTTCTTTCAATATGTATTAAGTTAACAACCAAAGAATTACAACTAATATCAATAGAAAATTAACTATCAGTAGATAAAACCTTTGATAAACAAATAGTAAAGGTAACTAAAACCATTCATTAATATATAATACAATTCATGTCTATCACTAAATTTTAATATTTAATAAACTATATTTATGTAACAAAATTAATATAAATTCAAATTTCCAACTGAGCAAAGAATAAAAGCAAACTTTTGAATTGAAAGAAAATCCATACCAATGATAAACGGATGGCTGCTTTTCGAACATCCTCGGATCCTAAACCTGCTTTTGTTTCCACCAATGCCTAAAACACATAAAAAATCAAATTAGATGCATAAAAAAGGAATAAATATATAAACATTATAAAAATTAAATAATTGATACACTGATTATGAATAACAAGATGCAGATTCCTCAAAATATAAAAAGGTTAACTGTACTTTAGAATAACCTTGTTCCCTAATGTACTTTGATATTTGTTGTGTTTGAAAGATAGAATAAAACCTGCTGTGTTTAAAAGAGATAAAGGAAGACATAATATTTAGTTTAAAGAAAATTAGTTTATTAAATTGTAACTTCAAATTAATTCAAATTAACAAATACATAAACACTGCTCACAGGCAGGCAACTCAGGAAGAATTAACTTTAGAATTTTAGAATTTTATCAACCTAGTTAAAATTAAGGAATTAGCATAATAACTTTACTCAAAACAATCTATTTTAAATTCCATCAGAAAATCATTAACAAAAATATTAAATTTAAAGAATTTTAGAATTTACCCAGGCTCTTATAAATTTATGAAGGTTTAGAAATTTGCTCTCAGAATGAAGTTTTAGAATTTTAATTTTACAGAATAAAATTTAATTAAAAGCATTTAAAAAAAATATTGAGAAATCATATTCAGAATTAAAGAAATTAAGAGTTTAAATAAAACATCTGTATTCACCCGGATGGGCCATCAGACAGGGGGGGAAAGTTCCAATAAGTGGAGACAAATTTTGTAGACTGGTTTACTGGAGATCAGGAGAGAATTCATCAGCAGAGGCCTAACAACTACTTCTGGATAACTAGGATCTTCTTAAAACTCAGACGTCATCATCAGACGCTCCGTTCACATAACTCGCATAATGAATTTCACCACACACTTTTCCGGAGAGTTACGTCACGAATTACGCGATAAAAGCTTGAAAAATCCATCATTTAAATTAAAACAACTAATGTAAAAAAAAATAACGCGAGGAACTTAACGTTCCATAGAAAAGCTCGCGTGGAACATAAGTTCCATTCGAAAATCAACAACGCGCTTCTCGCGCTAACACACGACGAAGGATTTCAACAAAAAACTGAAACTGAAAAATTCTGCGCTCGTATTTATACGTGCGGCAAAAGGGCGGAGTTTAGATAAACGGCAGCAATTAAAATTCACTTACCGAAATTAGAATTGCCAAAATAATACTCATAATTCCGAGAGCAGACGATCCGTAAAAACGCGAACCAATTAAAATAAATCACGAATTCCAAAGAGGTACGAAAAACGCTTAGGTGGCGCATTAATCACAGTAAAAAGCCCGCAAAACAGAATTCCGAAAATGGCCGCAACTGAAATTTTTGAATTGCAGTGAGACATGGAAATAACTTGAAACTGAAGAACAAACGGAATTTCTAACCAAAATGGGAAAATGGGACATCAAATTAAAGGGAATTTTAAGGGGAATCAAATAAATAAATAATTTTTAAAATTTACAAATCAAAAGTAATATTAATTTAAGGAATGGAACATTTTTAACTAAGAATATTATAAAGAAAATTAATTTAGAAGATTAAAAATATTCTAATTAAAGAATAAATGAAAAAGCCAATAAATATTATTTAAATATTACCAAATTAAGAATATTGAGCCAGGGAAAAAGAAATAAAAGTAAATTTTCAAACCTCCAAATTACATACATTCTAAAGCAACCTAACACATTCCACTAATTTACTAACTTATACATCACTGCTCATCAATTAGCTATCTGACTGAAACAGAAAATATTAATGTGATTCTAGAATGAAACAAGGATTATAAAAACCTATTAAAAATATGAAAGAAATCAGAGATGAAAATTGCTAAAACATGTTGAAACCAGTAAATATAATTTCTATTAAATATATTGAGAATATTAAATGTTGATAAGAAAGGTAGTGTCCCAAAGCATAAAAACAAACCGTCACTACAACAAATGTCATGTGACCGGTTTTGCTTCTATTATATGTCATACACAAAATCATAGTTCAAATTCTCAATCCCCCCTCCCCCATATACTACATGCTGTCATCGTTGCTCTATGAAATATCAATGTTTCCCCATAGAAAATAATGCTATGAAAATTTTAAAATTCAAATATTCGAGTTTTAATTATAAGAATTATGAAACATTTCACCTGGTTCTAGTTTTCACATAATATAATGCTAAATAACAGTAGATGCATTCATTCTTAAGTTATTGTGTGACATCACACCCACACACACATGCACATATTTCTAAAAGCGTTCGAAATTGGTTCAAGAAATGTTAAAATGTGCTTATCCATCAAAATCTGGAAGTTTTCAGAAAAACAATACATTCTCTTAACAATAGTACGACAAAGTAAATGGCCCAGTTGAACATAAATAATTTGTGGTGAACAGAATAAATACTTTTACCATCAGAATAGATTCAAGATCATGTTATAGCCAAATTTTACCCAATTAGACCAGAATTCATAGGTTGAAGTAGATTTCACATCATAAAATATATGCTAAATTCAGCTTCACCATGGATTCAATCATAGCTCAGAATACTTATCATTCAGGCATAGGTAAATATACAGGTGTAAGTTTACAAAAAAATTTATACAAAAAGGAAATTGTAATTGAAAGAAAAAGGCAGCATAATACAAAGTACTACAACTTGCATGAAAAAATTTTAATCTTTTATACATAGTCAAGTCTGCACTTAATAAAGCTCAAGTGGCCAACAAATTATTTCACCATTTCAGACTTTGACAAAAATAATTCACACTTATATTTACTGTTCTCTTACAGTGTTAAGGGGCCTACTCTAAACATAATAGCCAATTATTTGCTATAAGCAAGATTATAAGTAGTCTTAATTGCATATTAAATTATAAAATAAGATGCTTCATCTTGCTTTCTTATATATTTATATACCATATTGTTTAAATTCACTAATATAATGATGTATTAAATTGAGAGTTCTATGATTGCTAAATATTAAAATATTTATGTAATTTTATCACAATGCACTGCTGAATATTCCAAACAGGAATATTTAAGTAAATAAGGTATAGATCTGATATTTTAAAATAAACGACAATTTAAATATGCTACACATGCATAATTAACATATTTTTACTATTTACAATATATATGCAAAAAAAAAAAAACTTTATCTTATAACTTCTTTTACTGTTTCAACTACACTTGTTCAATGCAATAAATAAAAGTGTTTACAGTTTGGTTGCCGGAAAATAAAAGATAAAACTGAAAACTTGAAACTCTCATTCAAAACACAGTTTATTATCAAAACAAAGTTTATGTTATCCAATTAAGAATTATTTTACTATTCTTTTATGTTTAAATGTCAACTATATCTATGTTCATAACTACAGTACCATCACATAAAATGCTCTAATGATAAGTGAAATGGCAAAACTTACATTTTTATACAAGTTTACAGTTACAAGTAACTAATTTCTAAAATTACTTTAAAAGTTTATTTACTCAAGTTGGCAATAGGGCAGTTAAACTTACGAATTGAATGATATTTAGTTTTATACTATATTAATGCCAATTTTGTGGATAACAAAGCCTGAACTTTGAATTTTCTTAAAACAAATAATTTTGTGGAGAATTATCACTCTTTCTCCATGTTCATTCCAAATGCCATTAATTATTCTAATTTGTGTTTTATTCTAAAAACACACACACAAAATAAATAAATAAATAAATAAATCTGTTTGTTTCTATTTCATTAAAAAAATTATGTAAATTTCATAGATATATGCTTTGTTTTCTAGTTATCATGTGCACACTTCACTAAAACAGACATCATTACTAAAGTTATAGTAACATGTTCAGAAGAATTTAAAACACAGATTTTGACAAAATTTCAAATGAAAATTCTTTTGCTAAAACACTTATTCTATAAAATATAAAAAACATATGTAAAATATTATAATTAAAAATCTGAAAATAAAATAAATTATTTTTTAACAGTGTAAGACAGTTGATTAAATGTATCAACTGGAGACAAAACATCACAACACATACCTTAAGAGCATTTAAAAGGGCAGTAAATATGTTTATCTGTACAGCTTCTTGTCTAGTGGCCTTTGCTTGGCGAATGCACTCTGTGAAGTGTTCAAGCATTTGAAGTCTGTGCTTAAAAGCAACGACAGGAAACACTAAACCAAATAGAACAACAGACATATCGATCACAGCTACCCCTAGAGGCAGTGGATCAGGAATGATGTCTCCCTAAAAAGTAAAACATTTTTTTAACTTATGAAATTTAAATCTCAGATTTACTTAATAAAGAGAGAATGAATTTAGAACTATTCCAAATACACACAGAAATAAAGATACTTTAGTATTATATCACTTCCAGATTATTTGTAGCCAAAATAGATGTATACATCTCATTTATACTATGAGTTTCAATTCCGAATGAAATTATTCTGATCTTAATCAACTTGAAAGCATGTTAAAAGCATTTGTGCTCAGAGAAGGATGTGATAGCATTACAAGTCAAAGCCAAAAATAACATTTTATATGTTTACTCATTTTTATCTTTTATTTTTTGCAACTTTATTTTACAACTTTATTTGTAATTTTTATTTTGTATATTTTATAATGCAATCCAGTCACAAATTTCTACAGTTATAATTTCTTTCCTAAATATAGATACGTATATAACAGAATCAGTGATGTTATGGCTAAATTCAGAGTAAAAATTTTTATTCTCTTCTACAAAAAGACGATCAAATACAATTCTCTTTGTATCCACCCACTGATCTGATTTTATTGGTTTGATTAGTATTAACATTTCTAGTACAAATAAGGTATTACTGACCAATTCTAAATCATGGTACTTCATTTAAGATTGCTTGCTTATTCATGTATATTCATGTACAAAATCTTTCAAAAGTAAACAAAACATTATGAAAAGTTAAGTAATTTAAAAACAAAGAAAACATTTTTGAAATGTGAAATTACTAAACATAAATAAAAGTTTATTAATTCAAATTACTGAAAGTAAATAAAGGCTATATAAAATATGGAAAAGTAAATAAAAGCCCTCTAAAATAGAAATTATGGAAAGGTAAATTAAAGCTCTCTAAAATTCAAGTTAATAAAAATAAAAAAAACATTTAAAAAATGTATTCTCATGTATTAAAGCAGTGTTTTTCAACCTTTTTGAGTCTATGGTGTACTTGACTACCTACACTCTTTTTGCTACTCCCCTACAGCTGCAATGGTCATTGAAAATTTATTAGTAGTCAAAAACATTCAGATATTTAATATATGTTTTTTTAAAAAGTAAAAATCATATCCACCTACAGTGCATTTTACTATCATTTAAGGTGCCCCAGAGGGCAGTGGCACATAGGCTAAAAATCACTTATATTAAAGTATATAATTTTTCAATGCATTAAAATCTGTATTTTCATTTTTTTTTGTGTTTTGTTACTGTTCATATTGTAGTGCCGGGATTCGAACGCACATTACTTCTGTGTATAAGTTGTAAACTCATCTAATGTATTTCAGGTCATGTGATTTATTTAAAGTGATTTAACTATTTAATTCTGTTGAAAACTCTTTCTAGTCATGCCTTTGAGTAATTTATATATGTTAGAAACATTTAACTCTTTGAACCATAACCTGTAATTGATCTGAATTCATTTTAAAAGTATTACTTCTGCGAGCACTCGAAGGGCCATTTTCTTTCCATTGAATCAAGGTCACTGTTGGATGATGAAAGAGGAAGTTTGAGTTCGTTTCTCATTCGATTAATATGTATTATGCTGAAACATAAATGTGAAAGCTCATCTATCTATGCAGTTGTTTTCCCAACCTTTGAGTCTCGGCATGATGTCTCACTTCTGTTTGATTGGCGTGGGAACCTTTTTGATCTTTGAGGATTTTGTTCTGGATTATTCTACGATATTCTAAAGCTTTCTTGATGGTCTGAGTGTTTGTGCATAAAAGCTGGTTGAGAGATTTTGCGGCGCTGTTATATTGGTTTTTCTCCCTTTTGAAATTATTATCTAAACCTCTTTAATTACTAAATTATAATTTACTTTTTATTCTTTAAGTTATTTACATTACATTATTCTAAGTTATTATATTTATTTTTAACCTGTGATCGTATAGTATTTTTAAATCAATCAATAAAGTTTACTTTTATAATTATTATTTTCTCTTTATTTACTTTGTTTATTTACAGCTTGGTCTGTGCTGAACCATGTTACACTTTCAAAGACATTCCAACTTCCTAATATTTCTAAAAATTCCACTTACCTTTTAAATACATAAATAGCACAGCCAACATAAAGAATTCACAACTCATTTGTTAAATTAAAAATTAACTTTTATTAACAATTAAAAATTCAACATCTGATCCATTTATAAGATTTCATTATTTGTATAGTGGCATAAAGTTAAGTTAGTACATTGCTCGTGCTCCAAATTAAAATCTTTTAACTTTGTAATTTAATAAAAATAACCCTGGGAACAGAATCCACTCTGGTCTGAAGACCAGAGTTTGGTCTGCCTGAGCTGTCCACCACTAAAAATGTGAAAAGCATAACTCAGAAATAATAAAAACACATTATCGGTGTATATGAAAGAAATCATTTTCATAAAATAAAACATTCGTGTATATATATATATTGTGTGTAGCTCCACCCAGATGGCATGTATAAAAGAATAGATCTTAAGATGTTGATTGGGAGAAATCATCCAAAGACAGCGAATGTTCTCGCTTCCAACAGTAGATGGCAGCACCAGAAATGAGGAGCAAAAATGACTGTTGTTAAACATGATAAAAATCACAAAGCTACACACAATTTTTAAAAATATACTTATTAATTGTTGACTTGCAAAAACATGTAACTCTTTCTATCCTTCCTATTGAAACCTTTTTTTTTTTGATCTACACTGAAATTTACATTTTTCTTTCTGGAACATGATGATACTTTCTCACACATAGCTTGTAAAATTTAATGACACGATTGAAATCAAAACGCTTCTAGTTGGCCGGTAAAATAACATACAGCTCTTCACTGCGGAGCTCTCGAGTGGGCCCGCAAGGCACTTGGAACACTGAAAAATGTGGAGAGGGATCACTGATGCACTTAACACTGGAATTGGCTGGCAATAAGGACAGTAGGTATCATGGGAATTCTGAAGCATGAAAGGCTTCCCAAAAACATTGTTGTTGGGCAATCTTTGTTGGCATGACGATTGATGATGGATCACTGGCCGATTTTTCTCAACTTTGTATTCAGTAACTAATGGAACATCCGGTGACATAGACAGCTGAACTTGTGCAGAAACAGAATCGCCGATTTGACGTAGTTCCCTGCAAATGCGCTGAACTCAGAAGCAGGTATTTTTACTAATACCCTGTAGCCAGTTTCAGGAATGTCAAGATGCTCAGTATCTAAATTCATAAGCTACCGGCGACCCGGGGCGTGAGCCCCAGGCTCGGCTCTTAGAAATTTTTATCAACCTCCTCGTCTGCTGCTCAGTATCGAACTCCCCCGGCAACACACGCTTGCCTTCCCAGGAGACGCCAAACTTGGCGAGCGAAACTCTGCGCTTCGCGCCGAGCGCCCACGCATACACTGCGGAAATAAAACGCTGTTATGCCAAGAATCATAAAAAAGATCACTTCTCCCGATGCGGCAACCCGCCGCACAGCAACCCACCGGATGTTCTAGCACCCCGAAAACAGGTGTTTTTACTGATAAGAGGTTGAAAGCCAAATTCTTCTTAAAAAGTGCCTTTTTTCTGCAAACTGATGAATGAAGTGAAGTTAAGTTAAAAGATGCAAGCGAGAAACGGAAGGATTAACAAAAGATTATTTAACGTTTAAAGGCACATTGCGCACAATTTTGAATAATAAAAACATTAAAAAGATAACAAATTACGTTAAAGGGGAAATAAATCGCCGAAATATTAAAAACAACAAATAAATTTAGAATTTTGAAGGGAAAGGGGAAAATAATGAATTTTAAGCTATTACATAATTTTGAACTAATAATTAAATTTAGAGCTGTAGAATCTCGGCATAACATAATTCCTCTCGACCACCGGAAAAAAAATTTTAGAATAAAATTTTTCACAACAAAGAGCCGAAAATAGCCAAAAGAGAACACCATCCTGGTGGCAGAGAAATTGTAAACCTACGAGAACACTCGCTTCATGTAGCAACTCCTGGGATTACAAATCTGAAAAATGTTTACAATAAATGTTACATACAGGGAAGGCACACTGATCATGACCATAAAATTTAAAACTTGCACTTTTCCTAGACTTTCATTAGAAAAAAATTTCGTATCCCTCCTTTAAGAGAAGAGAAAAACCTCAAAAAAAAGAAAACATTTATTACAACTCTAAAATTTTAAAATTTTTAAAAACTCGAACTGAACCTCAAGAGAAACAAAATATCTGAATTCTCACCAAATTTAATATAAAAAAAAAAATTTGAAACTCAACAAGGGAAAAATACACTGCTCACAAACAAAAGAAAAATCAAATCCCTCCCAATCAAAACAAAAGCCAAAGAACCCCAGTAGTGTGTAGCAGAGCCTGGGCAATGTGACATAAAAAATACACTTCCCATGGCGCCCCCAAGCATTCCTCGCCTTTGGGTCCGCCTCCCTTCCTATATACAACATGAGCCTGGCCTCCTCATGCTTACACCACCCTCAGCTCAACCATGCACTACCCACTTAAAAGCAAATGGTCACCAAAATTTAGAATTTAAACTGCACTGCGCCCAGGTGAAAGAAAGTCTCAAAACACTGAAAAACAGTCTGTCAAACCCCCGTTCCACATCCCTCGGGTTTGCAAAAGTGATACAGAACCAAAACCTGCCAGACTTCCTCAATAAACAAAATTCCCAATGACAAAACACACAAAAAAAATCAAGTGTTTCCAACAGGCGAGAGTACACGTCTGTACTCCCTCTAAAACTGAAATTTAATGAATAGTATCGACAATTTCAAAATTTTCACAATGAAAAAGTTGAATGCAAATTTAGAATAGAAATGATGTGAAATAACTGCCAGAGCTGTGTGCTTCCAAGACAGGTAAAAGAAGAAATTAACTTGAAGTCGAAGGAGTCGAACAATCGAAATCCCTCAAAAAAAAACTATTGTAGGCCCAATGTAGCACACAACCCTGAAAGTCCCATTAAATTTCCTAAAGCAAATCCTGTCGAACGAGAAATTCTCCCCAAAAAAAAACATCTCCACAGCAGTGACTTTCATCAACAAGTGTACTTCCACTAGAATTTCACTAACTCAAAGGTCCCCAAAAATTTAACAAATTCGAAGAACTCCCACAAATGGTAAAATTTTGAAAATCAAACCCCTGTCTAAAATTTGAATTACAAACTTCAACAAAAACGAAATCCCAAAAATGTAAATTTCACGCAAACCAAGGTTTTTTTTTAACTCAACCTCCCCAGAGAATTCACATTCTAGCAAATAAAAAAAAATTTCCAAAACATAATTTTTAAACAAAAGCAAAATTTAATTCTAACCTTCCAGTCTATCAATTCATTCTTAACACTCCCAATCACCACAAGTAAAAAAAATTTCAATTACCTATAAAAGGAATTTCAATAAAAAAAAATTTTAAAACAAAAAAAAAATCTGCATTTGTAGAGTGCATCACCCAAACAGTCGTAAAGAAGAAAAACAAAACAGAGTTCCCAATTACTTGTCATTACAATAAAAACATAAATTTTGATGAAGACTTTGGACCAGCCGAAGAATTCAAAGGGTCGAAACATAAAATTTTGAGGCCTCCAAGATTAATAACACGACTAAACAACTGAAAACTCAATTTCAAAATCTCCTCCCCCACATTCGAAGAAAATACACAATCTCCCAGCAACAAACTTTTAAGAGCCAAAACACTTTTAAACAAAACAAAAAAAACATTTCATAAAACTAACTTAAATTAAAAAAAAATTTCTCAAGGAATATTTCTCAAAGAACAATCTCCATTCCCCCCAAAATAAACATTCTGAGACTGAACTTGCACAATTTAACAAAAAAAAATTTTACACTACCCAAAGTCGATCGCTTGGCTGAAGGATCAATGACACAAGGAAAAAAAAAAACAATTTTTAGCGGGCAAGTAATTCTCCAAAAAGGAAAGGTGCATTCCCCAGCTGAGCACCTTAAAGGCGGCTTCAAAGCACCAAAGTGACAGTTAACATGGCCTACTGAAAAACAAAAAAAAATTTCTTTTTCAAACACATTTCTGTGAAGAAGAATTTCTATGAAAACAAGGCTTCCCAGACCTCAAAATTCCTCCGGGTGACCATGAAACTAACCCATTAGCCGTACCTTTAACTTCACCCAAAGCCAAGAGTTGTGACTAATTATACAAAACAAAAACAAAAGAAAACTTTTGATCACTGTTCTCCCCCTTTAATAAATTTTAAAACCAAAATTTGAACTGAAACTCAAATCCCAACTATATTCCAAAAGAGAAAAAAAAATCTTCTATCATAAAAAAAATTCCTAACATTTAAGACTAACCAGATCTTTTGACATATTTAGCTACTTTTAAACACACATTAAATTCAATACACTTAAAACACAACTACTAATACACATACATTTTTCGCTATTCTTCTATTCTTATTTCCAATAACTCTCTATCTCAAATCTCATAAAAACTGTTGCAACATTTCTCAAATCTCAAAAAAAATCTGACAGTGGGCAAGGGGTCGTGAATCCCTTCCCAAAAAAAAAACACAATACACACATACATCATGGGCAAGTGATTTAATTCCCGAGGGAAAAAGGTGCATTCCCCAGTGAACACCTCAAAACTGTGTGGCATCAAAGCACTGAAGTAGCCATTATGGGCAGACTGAGAAAAAAAATTTTTACCCACTTAAAAAGTTGAGAAGGAATGGTTTAGCAAAGCAAGGCCTCCTTTGAACCTGAATCTCCCAGAATCCCCACAACAAACAACCACTTCTCCGCCGCACACTTGCACAATAAAATAGCCAAAAGATCCTTAAAGGTGAAAAAAAAATCTCTCAAAGTCAAAAAAATCCTACTCAAATTCCAAAATTACTCTGAGTCAAACTCTAAAGTTTACTTTAAAAATTCTATAAAACAAACAAAAAAAAACCTTTAAAACAACCAGCTATGATTAGCTTACACAGGAGTGAAAAGAAAAAAAATTTCAACTAACAAAAGCTTAATAAAAAAAAAAAACTCCTAAATCTTTCTAACTTTTCATAAAACTACAATATTATTTTTAAAACAAACTGAATTAATGAAATTATTTAATTCATTTGTGCCCTTCCCCATAGTAAACATATGAAACATATAATAACATCTAAATAAAACACTTTCAAATATATTATTATGGTGGACAGCCCCTTAAATATTATTATATTTTATTCAGTGGACAGACAACTCAGGCAGAACCAAAAAGGTTCACGGCACCACATGTTATAATGCTTTTCTCTTTCCTTTGAGAATATTTTACTATTTATACTTTAATTATTATTTCATTTCTGTTATTTACATTACATTATTCTAAGTTATTATATTTATTTTTAACCTGTGATCGTATAGTATTTTTAAATCAATCAATAAAGTTTACTTTTATAATTATTATTTTCTCTTTATTTACTTTGTTTATTTACAGCTTGGTCTGTGCTGAACCATGTTACACTTTCAAAGACATTCCAACTTCCTAATATTTCTAAAAATTCCACTTACCTTTTAAATACATAAATAGCACAGCCAACATAAAGAATTCACAACTCATTTGTTAAATTAAAAATTAACTTTTATTAACAATTAAAAATTCAACATCTGATCCATTTATAAGATTTCATTATTTGTATAGTGGCATAAAGTTAAGTTAGTACATTGCTCGTGCTCCAAATTAAAATCTTTTAACTTTGTAATTTAATAAAAATAACCCTGGGAACAGAATCCACTCTGGTCTGAAGACCAGAGTTTGGTCTGCCTGAGCTGTCCACCACTAAAAATGTGAAAAGCATAACTCAGAAATAATAAAAACACATTATCGGTGTATATGAAAGAAATCATTTTCATAATATAAAACATTCGTGTATATATATATATTGTGTGTAGCTCCACCCAGATGGCATGTATAAAAGAATAGATCTTAAGATGTTGATTGGGAGAAATCATCCAAAGACAGCGAATGTTCTCGCTTCCAACAGTAGATGGCAGCACCAGAAATGAGGAGCAAAAATGACTGTTGTTAAACATGATAAAAATCACAAAGCTACACACAATTTTTAAAAATATACTTATTAATTGTTGACTTGCAAAAACATGTAACTCTTTCTATCCTTCCTATTGAAACCTTTTTTTTTTTGATCTACACTGAAATTTACATTTTTCTTTCTGGAACATGATGATACTTTCTCACACATAGCTTGTAAAATTTAATGACACGATTGAAATCAAAACGCTTCTAGTTGGCCGGTAAAATAACATACAGCTCTTCACTGCGGAGCTCTCGAGTGGGCCCGCAAGGCACTTGGAACACTGAAAAATGTGGAGAGGGATCACTGATGCACTTAACACTGGAATTGGCTGGCAATAAGGACAGTAGGTATCATGGGAATTCTGAAGCATGAAAGGCTTCCCAAAAACATTGTTGTTGGGCAATCTTTGTTGGCATGACGATTGATGATGGATCACTGGCCGATTTTTCTCAACTTTGTATTCAGTAACTAATGGAACATCCGGTGACATAGACAGCTGAACTTGTGCAGAAACAGAATCGCCGATTTGACGTAGTTCCCTGCAAATGCGCTGAACTCAGAAGCAGGTATTTTTACTAATACCCTGTAGCCAGTTTCAGGAATGTCAAGATGCTCAGTATCTAAATTCATAAGCTACCGGCGGCCCGGGGCGTGAGCCCCAGGCTCGGCTCTTAGAAATTTTTATCAACCTCCTCGTCTGCTGCTCAGTATCGAACTCCCCCGGCAACACACGCTTGCCTTCCCAGGAGACGCCAAACTTGGCGAGCGAAACTCTGCGCTTCGCGCCGAGCGCCCACGCATACACTGCGGAAATAAAACGCTGTTATGCCAAGAATCATAAAAAAGATCACTTCTCCCGATGCGGCAACCCGCCGCACAGCAACCCACCGGATGTTCTAGCACCCCGAAAACAGGTGTTTTTACTGATAAGAGGTTGAAAGCCAAATTCTTCTTAAAAAGTGCCTTTTTTCTGCAAACTGATGAATGAAGTGAAGTTAAGTTAAAAGATGCAAGCGAGAAACGGAAGGATTAACAAAAGATTATTTAACGTTTAAAGGCACATTGCGCACAATTTTGAATAATAAAAACATTAAAAAGATAACAAATTACGTTAAAGGGGAAATAAATCGCCGAAATATTAAAAACAACAAATAAATTTAGAATTTTGAAGGGAAAGGGGAAAATAATGAATTTTAAGCTATTACATAATTTTGAACTAATAATTAAATTTAGAGCTGTAGAATCTCGGCATAACAGCGCACATTTCCCCCTTGGATTGACTAATGTCACTACGGCTGTCTGGGCTTTGGCTCCGATGTTTTTCAATGCTCACTCCAGGCCTCGGGAACTTGGACTGATATTGCCAGTTCCTTGAGGTTCATGGGCAGATGCTTCCTGCTACTGTGTCTGGGGAAATGTGGCCCTGAGATGTCCAGGAATGATACAAGGCCTTGCAGGATCAATGATGAGATGTATGAGGGTGATCCGAGGCCCTGCCGGATCTATGAGTCGACATTTCCTGTAGGCATGGCCCAAGGCCATGCCAGGTCCGACTACATGTCTTGATGGAGTGAAAATGAAGATGGAATCAATATGATGCAGTGTGTTCAGGCCCGGCCATGTCTAGTGCTGTCTAGTTACATAAGTGTGCCGACCTTTTCTACAAAAAAAAAACAAAAAAAACATGGGTAATGTTCTGTTTGGGACTACATGCTGATATTTTTAGTTCCATCTCGGATTTTCGCCTCCAGATGTTATGACACTTTCATGGCTTGAGGTAAGCCTTTGTTTTCATTTCTGTTTTGGAACCCTGATGTTCTCCCGCATCTCAGATTATTTTGATACCACCAGATGATGACTCCTGGATGAACTGCGAGCCGAGCATTATTGGCTTCTTTGCTGGCTCTTCAAAAACTAAATTGATTCTTCACTTACTTCCAAATTAAATTTAATTTTATTCTAATTTTATATTGAAGTCAGTAAATTCTAATCGAATCCCTTTCAAGTGCTCGCCCCTGTTTAATTGACTATAACATATTGTGAAATTTTTAATTATAATGTTTTGCCACTGTTTATTGTGATTTGATTACTGCGATGTTGAAGTTTATGGAAAGCTTGTGGCATGTTAACTAAGGTCCTTGTGCGCTTGAGTCCAGTGGGTGAAGCTGATAAGGATTCAACTGTAATTTGGATTACTCCATGATTTAATTTCGAGAATAAATAATGTTTAATTAATTCCAAAATTTGGTGTATTTATTTGGCTTTACTGTGATATTGATTTATTTTAATTTTGCTGAAGATGATGATGTTTCTCAAGGTAAGGGTTTAAGCTTTAAATGTTTTGGTTCTTCTGTGTTTTCAGGCAGATCATCTTGAAGATTTACTTCTCCGGACGGGAGGGTAAACCCAAGTCGGTTATTTGCAGCCTATTTGATCACGGGTTTGTAATGGTGGTGCTGGTGCTGGTGCTTATACCTTTCAAATTCCAAATTTAGGGAGGTCCAGATCCCACTAAGACAATATATATATTCTTTCACTTTTATTTTAATGTAACCATATAGTTTCAGATCAGAAGAAAAAGAAGCATAAAGAAATGACAACCTTTTTTTAAATGCATCAACAGAGGTCTGTATAATACTCAAGTATCAAAATAGATATAATTATATTTCATTTATTTATATTATGGAATTTTTAGCTCGAAGATAATATAAATGTTAAAAATTATTCGCTGAAGAAATCAAATAAATTGATGTTGGTTCAAACACACATCAAATGATTCCTATGAATTATTATTGGTGACAATTTCAAATATAAAAATCTCGCCAAATTTATATTTGAAACCTATAATATGAGAAGATAATGCTCAATTTGCATTATTTTAAATTTTAGTTATAATATATTTTCGATAAAATAATGCATATTCACTATATCTACAAGCTAAAATCTGTGTTCAAATTGCTTGAAACATAAAAAGGCTCCAGAAAATCTATATATCTTTAAGTATATTAGGTATTCTTTAAGTATTCTTTAAATATTCTTATTATAAGATATTCAAACTTTAAAAACAATAAATATATCTGTAATATCCAGGAAATGGCCTCAACTGTGCATATATCACAGGAATGACAATGCACTAAAAAAATTCCAAAAAATGAGCAGCAGATATAAACAATAGTATAGTGGTCTCAAGGTTTTCTGAGATCCCAACGGATTAATTTTTAAAAGATCCCCATCTGAACACAAATGCAGTAAAACATCATTAATTCAAATTATTAATCTGAAAAATCAATTATCCAACAATTTGTGCTGGTTTTATTTATTTTCACAAAGATGGACAGAAAATAGAGTGAAGCTTTTGAGAATAATGAGCTCTAAGTTTAACCTGCGACAGTTATCCCAAGAGAATTTTGCATGTGGAGCAAAATCTAAGAAATATAGCCCTATATTAATCACAGAGATCAAAATTTCTTTTACTTTATAATATAAACCTGATAAATACAGATGATTTAGTCTAAAAGGTATTAATTTTTCATATGGAGGAGTTAATTTACTGTTCAGAATTAGACAGGGACACTCAGTTATAATTAATTAAAAGTATAGATCATGGATTAAGAATTTTAGGAAGCACAGATCAACAAATATTCAGGTCCCTTTATTCATAGTATAAAAAGTAAACAATGTGAATTAGCAGATTCACAAGCTGTAACTTATATATATATATATATATAAAAAAAAAACCATGCCCACTTTGGACTACTTTGGTCAAATGGGTAATCTAGCCTGGATTCTCCTAATTGATTTTCTAATATCTAATACCAGAATACTTATAGTTATAGATCAGAAAGTAAAAATAGATAATTAAGCAAAAGCTTTTAGGTCAAGACCATTAAGCTCTAGGGGGTCCATGAAATTACAAAATGCCAAAATGTGAAAATACTGAAGTTAACATAAAATGCTATTGATATCATGCATTAACACCTTCAAATCACATTCAGAGCAAATAGTGAAGTTAAAAACATCATGATTTTAATATATCCAACAACAATTCGATAAAAAGCATATATAAATATAAAGATAGGTAAAAAACAAACAAATGAAAACTGATACATGTATGAAGGAAACAAATTATCTTATGAAACATTTTTTAAACTAAATGATCATCATCTAACTCAAAACACATTATCTAATCACTAAACAAACTCACTAGTTGAAATTATGTCATTTAAGTGAAATATGAGGACTTTGAAATTAGTCTAAAAGTAACAACTTTCATTCCGATTGATTTGGTTTACTACAGTAACGAAAATAAAATTCAGGATTTTATTTTGAATTGCCACAGTTTTTGCAATGGGAAATTATGGTGAGATTTAAAATTTTGAAAAGAGCTAATGTTACATTTTGTTACCTTCTTCAATACTTTGTACAGTGCAGTATGATCATGTTCAAGTGCCCCTGATCCCGATGCACTGTTTGGTTGCAACTGAAATATAATATACATATAATTAATAATATCAAATTAACGAACAAAAGAAAATAGTATTTTTACATAATCCAATAGTACAAGAAAACTCTACACACACAGCTTGCTACACTCACAAATATCTGTTTTCGTTAGGTATAAGTAAAATATTTTACAAAGAAAATTGACCTTTCATTGGCAAAATTATTTTTAGAGTCAGAAAAATATATATAATAACAAATGTCTCAATGAAAGGGAGGGGGGTGGGGTATAATGAATATAAAATGAGTATTATGATTAAAAATGACCTTTATTTGGGCTTCTCTTTCACTATTATGCATAATGCTTAAAAATTGATGTCATTGTCTACTTCAAAATATTCAATTCTTGTTTGCCCACAATTATTATTTTCAAATCTAATAAAACATTGATCTTTTTCCATTTGGCAACTTAAGTCAAAATGATTGGAGAACAGTAAATTGCAATTCAAAAGAAAATGTTTAAAAATTGCACAAACATTTCAACTAGTGGTCGAGTTAAAAAAAATACCACATAGAACTATACTAAAAGACTTTTATAATGACAAAAAAAAAAAAATAGTATTAATAATAATAATCATCAGAATTCATGAGATGTGTCCAATCGGTAATAATAATAATAATAATCGGCCAATAATAATAATAATAATCAGAATTTATGAGATGTGGCTAATCGGTAATTATATTATGACCAGAATTATCTTCATTAATATATAGATATAAATAACAGTAAAAAATAATATACAAACATTGAGAACACACAGTATTAAAATTTTAATTAAATAATACTCTAAACATACATTTACTGATAGCAAAGATACAGATTAATTACCAAATAATAGTAACAATCAAATAAGAAAATATTTATAAATTGGCATCTGATAAGCAATGTAAATTAAAATCATAATGAAATGAAAACTCTGTAAAATAATTAAATCAAAGCTGAATCAAGGCAATCAAGCAAATAATAGTTGATCATTCACTTACAAGAGAAAAGAGATGAGTAAAAACATTGCCAAATAAATATCAAACTTCAAAGAAAATTATAAAAGATAGAATTGTTTGCAGCTGAGGCAAAAAGGAAACAAAATTAAAGAAATTAAAAAAAGAAATTAAACGGCTGTCATGCCCGATATAGCAGATGCTAAAAAGCAAAGTATATCAGCCTTAAAGGCAGAATCACGACATCTTAATATACTCACATTATCCCTATCCAATTTCCTGTTTGGTTCCATCTATGAGAAAGAAGGCATTTAGCTTGCAGATATCACTGAGTGTCAGAAAAATTTTAAATATAAACAGAAATAAAAATATTCTGATCCCCATTTCCAAAAAATCCTGCTTTAAAAATTCACAATATATTACACATTCTACATAAAATCGAATTTAACGTAGAGGTTTAAATAAATCTTTTATATACCTGTATACAATTGAGCAAATGTACAACAAAGTCAGAAAGAACTATTATGATTATATTAAAAAAATAATTAACTTTTCCTTAAACTGAGTAAAAAAATAATATATTTAAATTTATGTTCTGATGGCAATTCTGTCCCTAGCAAGTTCTCGAAATCTTCTCAGTAGATTTTCACTCTTCTTTTTTTTTAAATGAAGTATCTCGATACACAGATTTGTCCAATAATTTAGATTAACCCAAGAACATATTCAAATTTGAATAATGACTATTTATAGCTGTACTCATTATCTATAATCTACAGGGATGGTTTTTGTGATTTTATTTTTAAACGAAAGCAAAATTTTATGAAACAGATCTATATTTACTAAGTCATTTAAAAATGTTAAATTTGAAATAGTGCCTAAGAAAAAGGGAACACTGAATGTTGTTGAAAGAAGTCATCTGATGAACGAATTACTCACAGTTGCAAAATGTTTGCAACAGGTTCAGCTAGTCTTTATTAAATTTACTTGTTGCAACAGACTATTTTAAACAACATTTACTGGTATAATGAATTTCATCCCCATTACTTAAATGAATCAAATTAACATACTCCTGATCATAAAAAAAAAAGTTAAATACAATTATGTTAATAGCATAGATGAACTTCCTAATAGACAAAACTATGTTCGGATCTAGGGTGGCAGATTTTAATGAGTGGCAAATTTCATAATAAAATTTCAGCTTTAAAATCTAAAGTGGAATTTTTAAGTGTAAAGAGAAAATACAAAAGATATCAAAGAAATAAGAGATCTGAAATGTCTCATGAACAGAAAATATTGTTGAATACTATTTTTTAGGGATGTATGCCCTTTAAATGATCTTGAATTAAGTTTTTTTACAATAAAATATCTATAGTGAGCATCATCACTTGACTTTCTCTATTCATATTCAATATTTTTTTCATTTGCGTCACAATCAGTATCAGAGTGAAAGAAAATGCGTCTTTTTATGAACTTCTATTTTTCAAGTTACACTTCTAGTACTTCTTATATGAATGCAGTGAATTAATTTATATTAACATATAACATTTTAATATAATTTATTTATATAACAAATTTTACACTATCAGTTTCCTGTATTGACTATACAACTATCATTGTTACCAGAATTATTATTGTTATCCATCGAAAATAATGTTATGAAAATTTTAAATAATTCATGTTCTAATCATAAAATTGGTAAAACATTTTATATACCTCTTGGGTTTTATATAATGTATCTACATAAATTCTTTTATAGAAATATGAGAATGCATTCTTGAGCTATAGTATCCACACCTCCCATCTTAAATTTCTTATAATTCATGTTCTAATCATACAAATTACAAAAAATTCTATTCAGTTCTAGTTTTTTACCTAATGTATCTATACAAAAAAAATTCAGAAAGACATGCACATATGTTCTTACATAATCATGTTCAAACCTCACAGATATAAACAGATACACAAACATAGACATCGTTCTGAAAGTATATAAGATATGCTCAGATATTAAAACATCCTATTCCATCAAACTCTTGAAAATTAAAAATTCAGTAAAAACAATACATTTTCTATAGAACAATATGCTACAGTAAAAATATGCTAAGATTATTCTTACGTCTATATACTGTTGTTTCTAGAAATGTAAAGTACAGTAGACTCTCTCTATCTGGACACTCTGTAATGCGAACACCCCGGTATTATGAACACATTACGATGGTCCCGGCGAAACTCCATAGACTTAACATAAGATGAACTCTCTGTATTCTGTACACCCTCTAATATGAACACCCCAGTATTACGAATGCTACTTTTGATCCCCGTTCCCCCTTTACCTCTCTGTAAACTGAAAGGAAACTGAAAGTGTGTTTGCAATCGGAGGAGAAATTCAGAGAAATGCCTGCCCCGCTCCTCGCCCCCAATCACAGATAAGTGACAACAGATGTTCACCACGTGTTAGAGGGAGTGGTCAAAAAAGGGTTATGCTTTCTTTTCCGCACACCTGATTGGACAGCATTGTCGCTTCTGTTTTTCTTCCTTTTTGCTCGGTAAAGGAAAATTTTTTTCGCCATTTCGCTGTGGTTGCAGGGAAAGAAGCACAGTATTTACGCAGATACAGTATGTCAGAAATAAGTAGGAAAACAAAAAAAATGGAAAGAACTGAAGCTTCAGGAAAAATACGAAGTTATTCGGAAATTAGAATCAAAAGTAAGTCAAAGGAAAATTGCATCTGAGTTTGGAATTTCAGTAGGCCAAGTCAACGCCATCAGCAAAAAAGAGAAAGAAATTACAGCTGCTTTTGAAGCAAATGAACCTTCCTCAAAGTGTAGAATTTTTGAAAAGAAAACAGAAAACAAGAACATAAACAATCACATGTGGAAGTTTTTTTGCCAAATGAGAACGAAGCATCTTCCTATCACTGGACCCCTGCTAAAGCAGATTATTCTGGATTTTGCAGAAAAGGAGAAAATCACGGAATTCAAGGCATCGGAAGGATGGTTGACTCGCTTCAAAAGTCGGCATAACATCGAATTCAAAGTAATCAATGGTGAAGCTGCAGACGTAAATATGGAGACTGTGGAGGAATGGAAAACTAAACTTCAGGACATAACGAAGAATTTCGACACAGCTGACATTTTCAATGCCGACGAAACCGGCCTGTTTTTTAGAGCTCTTCCAAGTAAAACCCTAGCACAAAGAAGCAAGAAATGCGTGGGTGGGAAAATGTCGAAAGAAAGGCTTACCGTCATGTTTTGTGCCAGTTTTACGGGTGAGAAGCTCAAACGACTTGTGATCAGAAAAAGTAAAAAACCATGATGCTTTAAAAATGTGAAGATCACATCATTGCCTGTGCTCTATCAATCAAATCAAAAAGCCTGGATGACATTAACAATTTTCTCACAATAGTTGGAGGGCATTAACGAGATGATGAAGAGAGAAGGAAGAAAAATTCTTCTTTTGAGGGATAATGCCACATCACATGGAATCATGCAGCTGAGCAACGTGAGCCTGAAGTTCCTGCCACCTAACTGTACTTCAATAATCCAACCACTGGATCAAGGAGTGATCAAGACCTTTAAAGCTCACTACTGAATTCATTTTCTAAAGAAAATGGCCCTGGTGATGGAGGAGGCAAATTCGGCAACCCAACTAACGAAGAAGGTCAACGTCATGTCCATTGGATATCAATGGCTTGGAATGAAGTAACCCCTTACACCATTCAAAGATGCTTCTAAAAAGCAGCATTCCCATGTAAAAAGGAGGAATCAATAACAGAGGACCAAGAAGCAACAACTGTGAGTAACTTGGGGTCAATTCTTCAAGAGCTTCATACTGAAATTGAACCTGGAGCTTATCTCGAAGCCGACGGAAGCCTTCCGGTTTGCAACAACAACACTGTTGAAGAGAAAGAGGATAGTGAAGAAGAAGCTGAACCAGAAGAGACCGATGAAATAAGAAGTACGATTACCTTCAAGCAATATGGCCAAGGGATTCAGGACCTGATGAATTATGCGGGTGAACATCACCCGGAAGCCTTTCCACTTTATAAACAACTAGATAACATGTACGTTGCACAAGCATACACAATGCAAAAACAGACTAAAATTACTCACTTTTTCATGAAATTATTAACTATGTACTGTAATAAGTGTATACTGTAATTATGTAATTTTATTGTATGTTTTGTAAAACTTTTTTAATAAAAACAAAACACATGAGATGGTAGAGAACAGGTCCGACTGAATGTAGTTTGACATTGAACTAGCCGCCAAATCTAAATTCAGCACCTTCATCTCAGTAACTGGCATGGCTAACCACGCTAAGTATTCTATACAGTCTATAAACTCACTACGTACATGCATTTCCCAATCTCCCTCTATAATGAACACCCCCATAATCTGAACATTTTGGTCGCTCCCCATGAGTGTTCAGAATAGAGAGAGTATACTGTACTTTGTCATTGATACTCATATTCTAGAAATTGCTCAATTAACAGTAATATTAATGCTATACAGTAACACATATATTCATCAAAAACCTTCTTCTGCACACAATCATTGTTTGGTTCACTTAAATTATAAAAATCAGGAATATTAATCTACATATTATAAAAAAATAATTTCAACCCCTAATACATGAAAAAAAAAATTGGTACACATACCTGATCTTCAATAGCTTTATGATCTGTTTCTTGTAACCAAAATCCTAGAATAATGCTATCGTTGGTATGACATAGACTTCGAAGCATGGAAGTAGTCGTGTTTGCAGGATTTTCAGTCAATGTGAACTCAGCAACCAAGAGTCTTAATAAGCTGTTGTAAGTTCCTATGAGAAAACATCATTGGATCAAACATTATCTACATTTCAGAAATACAGAAAGTGTTATACTTGAGGTTTATGACCTAAAGATATTTAAGAATAATAATGGACAATACTTAATACATGGACTATGAAGCCAGTTAAAAACTTACCTCAAGGGTCAAAAATAATTAGTACATAATTTAATTACTAATTACAAATATGTATTTTCAATGTAAGCTTTTTGTTCTTCTGTTAATACACTGATGCACATTATTAAAATTGAGGTCATGAAAGTTACTATATTTTGCAATACATTTTTTCAGAAAACTTTCAAAGGCTATAACCATATTTTGCTTAAAGCAGCATTTTTTATCTCGAAGAGGAAATGAAGACTATAGCCCTCATATTGCAAAAAATGAAACGGTTATAGTTGTCATTTGTATCAATGTGTTTATATGAAAAAAGACCATTTTTTGTGTTACATCTGGCTCATGTGATGCTCATGCGATTCAGTAAGCTACTTTATTTCTTGAAATGTCATGTCAGCCACATATGTATAACATACAAATTTTGAAGAACTTCTCATGCATATAAAGTGCTAAACATTTCATATATTTAGTATATAGTGCTAAACATTTCATATATTTCATATATTCACATATCATAGATACCTAATAGAAAAATTGATAAAAATTTACCTTCATAAGAACGTGGAGGTAGAAGAGAGAGAACTTCATAAAGCCTCATTCTCACCATAGCTGCACAAGCCTTCAAGTGCTGTCCATATGATTTAAAAACATGTCCAACACTGAAAGTAAAGTGTATATTTTTATATGAGTAAACACACACATTCAGGGTGTCAAGAAAAGTCATGGACTAGGCCAATAACTTGAGAAGAATTAGGGTTATTGTATATTTTTATGCAAGTATATAGGAAACCCCAAAGAAGTTACACAATATTCCCACTTTAGTGGAGCTGGCCCACTTTTTTAGGGGGATACAGGGGCTATCTCACATCTCTCCCATCACAGATATGGGAAAAAAGTTGCATAGCATTGCAAAATTAGTACAAATCTTTTCTCACCCCCCACCCCCACACAAAAATACAAAAAAGAAAGGAACCTTGAAAACCTGTGTATACAATCAAACTTTCCTCCTTTCCAAAATCAAACATTTAGACAATGTGTCAGAATATAAACTTTATTATACACAAAATACAAAATGTTCACCTTCAGCAACATAGCATGCTTGCACACATGTAATAAGATATTTCAGTGCATTTTCCAATGTCTCTAAGTTTACATTGTTACAAACAGATTAACAAAATGGTCTTTTTAAAAATTGTTAGAGTTATTTTCCCTCTTTTTTTTAGGGTGGGGGGAAAAATACTTAGTACTAATTTTGCAACATTCTACAACTTTGTAATTAACTTTTCCCCTTTATTTTTAACAGAAAGTGAGATAACTCCTCATACCCATCTAAAAAAAGAGGGGCAGCTCCCCAAAAGTTGTCTTGTGTTGGGTTATACTTTTGGATATTTAATTATTTTAGGTGTTTTGTTTTTAGTTTAAATGTGTTCAGGGGTCTTATTTACATAGCCATTCTCTTTTAGTTATCCATTTTCCAATTGTTTAGGTTTTTGATATTCTTTGTTCAAATAGGTTCTTTTCAATAGGTTTTGTGTTAAAAACGGCGAAAGTTCGTTCTTTTTAGGTTTTAGCAATTTAAATTTATTTAAATTGGCTAATTTGTGATTCCATTTATTGCCCTTTTTTTTTCCCTTTAATTTGATTCCAAATTTATTGCTCTCTGTTAAAAATTGATTAATTCATCGCAATTTTACAGTTTTATTCTATTTTCAGCTTTTTAAATATTTCAGAATCGTCCATATTTAAATTATTGCCGAATTCGTATTTTCCAAATCGTTTCACTTCATTTCCTTTTAATTTTCGTCTGCTCTAAAATTCCATTTCTCTTCTTTAAAGTTTCGAGTTTTTAATTGGTTGACCGTAATATTAAAATCGTCTGTCATTAATTATTTTATCGTTCATCGATAATTTTGTTTACAATCTGTGGCAGCGATGTTTGGCAGTATATAAGCAAAATCGCGCGTTTTTTTTGTGCTTTCTCTTTTGCAATTGATTAGAACCTAAGATGTGATCTGTCAAAGTTGTTTTCAGCGCTTCGGCGCGAGCCGTAGTTCGGATTCGGCTTGAAATGTCTCATTCCCGGTTGTGATGTGTGTTTTGTTTTTCAAGATGTAATTTGATTTGTTTAGTTTATAATCAATCAGCAGGCCTTTGCCGCTGTGCTCTCTGATGTTGTTTATGTCTGGAAGCTGCGACGGAATGAAGAGCCATGTTAATTAGTTTCATATCGTTTAAATAATGATCCAAGATGTTTCACGATTTATGTGATGTCGGCCGAGGAAGTCTTACCGGCCAATTAGAAATATGTTTATCTTGACAAGCTGCCAGTTCTATTTTATGATGAATGGAGTTCGCATTTCCGAGCCCAATTGACGGACACATGTTAAGTTCTCCATTTTGATGTCAGTAGTCCGGTGCGGCTGTTGAGAGAAATGATTTTTTTTATTACTCGACGTCCAGCTGGTGTGGAGAATCTCTTTGGAGTTGAATCCCGTGGAACGGCCTTTTCCGGATTTTCTGCTGGACATATTGTGACCCTGTGCCATGGATTTTCCTCTTCTGGTGTTCTCTGGATCTGCTGCACGTTTGGTGATTCTGCCTCCCGCCGATTTCCGCCGTTTTTCTTGGAGCCTTGGTGATATTATTCCTTTTCCTCCAAATTCTAATATTTCTCAATAGTTAAAATATGTCTTTATTCCAATTGTTTTGAGTTAGCACAGAAATAAGACCCCTTTAGACTTATATATTTTAAGTTGCGAATCCTGTGGTTATCTTTTAAATTTTGTTCTAAATTCCCTTTTGGCTTACTGATGTTCTTTTATCCCAAATTTTAGTTTAGATAAATAATTGAATAAGTTTAATATTGTTAACTTTAAAATTTAATATTCTAACTTTTTTTTTACCACTATACGACCGGCCATTCCATTCTATTTATTTATTTAAGTTGTTTATTGGATTTGTTAGTTAATGAGATGTAAAATGTTTTGAAAATTCTTTTAAAAATGAAGTTTAAAATTTTAATAAACGTTAGATTTTGAAAACCTAAAATCTGTGTTCTTTCTTTTACTTTTAATGTTTTTATTTTTAGGAAAGTTCCATTTAATTACATGTAGAGTACATATTTGTACACGTAGGGAAACTGGTCAATAGGTCCACTTTCAGTTTATTTAAGAATTCAGTTTATTTAAGACTTTCAGTTATATTTCTAGAATGTTTTCAGGTTTGAGGAACTTTAGAACTTTTTCAGAGTGTATTTCAGTGTTTTCAGGTTTAGGTTAAGTGAACTTTACAAATTTCAGTGTATTTTAGAAGCACTTTCAGATGAATTTCAGATGACTTTTAGGTTAAGAACTTTCAGTAAGAAATTTGAGATCTTAGAATACTTAGAATGAGTTAGAATGTTGTTTTCTTTTGTATTTCATAAATGATTCATCTTTCTTTCTCCCCCCCCCCAACAATTGGTGCCGTGACCAGGATAATTGTTGGGGGGGGGGAGAAAGAAAGATGAATCATTTATGAAATACAAAAGAAAACAACATTCTAACTCATTCTAAGTATTCTAAGATCTCAAATTTCTTACTGAAAGTTCTTAACCTAAAAGTCATCTGAAATTCATCTGAAAGTGCTTCTAAAATACACTGAAATTTGTAAAGTTCACTTAACCTAAACCTGAAAACACTGAAATACACTCTGAAAAAGTTCTAAAGTTCCTCAAACCTGAAAACATTCTAGAAATATAACTGAAAGTCTTAAATAAACTGAATTCTTAAATAAACTGAAAGTGGACCTATTGACCAGTTTCCCTACGTGTACAAATATGTACTCTACATGTAATTAAATGGAACTTTCCTAAAAATAAAAACATTAAAAGTAAAAGAAAGAACACAGATTTTAGGTTTTCAAAATCTAACGTTTATTAAAATTTTAAACTTCATTTTTAAAAGAATTTTCAAAACATTTTACATCTCATTAACTAACAAATCCAATAAACAACTTAAATAAATAAATAGAATGGAATGGCCGGTCGTATAGTGGTAAAAAAAAAGTTAGAATATTAAATTTTAAAGTTAACAATATTAAACTTATTCAATTATTTATCTAAACTAAAATTTGGGATAAAAGAACATCAGTAAGCCAAAAGGGAATTTAGAACAAAATTTAAAAGATAACCACAGGATTCGCAACTTAAAATATATAAGTCTAAAGGGGTCTTATTTCTGTGCTAACTCAAAACAATTGGAATAAAGACATATTTTAACTATTGAGAAATATTAGAATTTGGAGGAAAAGGAATAATATCACCAAGGCTCCAAGAAAAACGGCGGAAATCGGCGGGAGGCAGAATCACCAAACGTGCAGCAGATCCAGAGAACACCAGAAGAGGAAAATCCATGGCACAGGGTCACAATATGTCCAGCAGAAAATCCGGAAAAGGCCGTTCCACGGGATTCAACTCCAAAGAGATTCTCCACACCAGCTGGACGTCGAGTAATAAAAAAAATCATTTCTCTCAACAGCCGCACCGGACTACTGACATCAAAATGGAGAACTTAACATGTGTCCGTCAATTGGGCTCGGAAATGCGAACTCCATTCATCATAAAATAGAACTGGCAGCTTGTCAAGATAAACATATTTCTAATTGGCCGGTAAGACTTCCTCGGCCGACATCACATAAATCGTGAAACATCTTGGATCATTATTTAAACGATATGAAACTAATTAACATGGCTCTTCATTCCGTCGCAGCTTCCAGACATAAACAACATCAGAGAGCACAGCGGCAAAGGCCTGCTGATTGATTATAAACTAAACAAATCAAATTACATCTTGAAAAACAAAACACACATCACAACCGGGAATGAGACATTTCAAGCCGAATCCGAACTACGGCTCGCGCCGAAGCGCTGAAAACAACTTTGACAGATCACATCTTAGGTTCTAATCAATTGCAAAAGAGAAAGCACAAAAAAAACGCGCGATTTTGCTTATATACTGCCAAACATCGCTGCCACAGATTGTAAACAAAATTATCGATGAACGATAAAATAATTAATGACAGACGATTTTAATATTACGGTCAACCAATTAAAAACTCGAAACTTTAAAGAAGAGAAATGGAATTTTAGAGCAGACGAAAATTAAAAGGAAATGAAGTGAAACGATTTGGAAAATACGAATTCGGCAATAATTTAAATATGGACGATTCTGAAATATTTAAAAAGCTGAAAATAGAATAAAACTGTAAAATTGCGATGAATTAATCAATTTTTAACAGAGAGCAATAAATTTGGAATCAAATTAAAGGGAAAAAAAAAGGGCAATAAATGGAATCACAAATTAGCCAATTTAAATAAATTTAAATTGCTAAAACCTAAAAAGAACGAACTTTCGCCGTTTTTAACACAAAACCTATTGAAAAGAACCTATTTGAACAAAGAATATCAAAAACCTAAACAATTGGAAAATGGATAACTAAAAGAGAATGGCTATGTAAATAAGACCCCTGAACACATTTAAACTAAAAACAAAACACCTAAAATAATTAAATATCCAAAAGTATAACCCAACAACTCTTATTACTCTTATTATTATTGGGTTATACTTTTGGATATTTAATTATTTTAGGTGTTTTGTTTTTAGTTTAAATGTGTTCAGGGGTCTTATTTACATAGCCATTCTCTTTTAGTTATCCATTTTCCAATTGTTTAGGTTTTTGATATTCTTTGTTCAAATAGGTTCTTTTCAATAGGTTTTGTGTTAAAAACGGCGAAAGTTCGTTCTTTTTAGGTTTTAGCAATTTAAATTTATTTAAATTGGCTAATTTGTGATTCCATTTATTGCCCTTTTTTTTTCCCTTTAATTTGATTCCAAATTTATTGCTCTCTGTTAAAAATTGATTAATTCATCGCAATTTTACAGTTTTATTCTATTTTCAGCTTTTTAAATATTTCAGAATCGTCCATATTTAAATTATTGCCGAATTCGTATTTTCCAAATCGTTTCACTTCATTTCCTTTTAATTTTCGTCTGCTCTAAAATTCCATTTCTCTTCTTTAAAGTTTCGAGTTTTTAATTGGTTGACCGTAATATTAAAATCGTCTGTCATTAATTATTTTATCGTTCATCGATAATTTTGTTTACAATCTGTGGCAGCGATGTTTGGCAGTATATAAGCAAAATCGCGCGTTTTTTTTGTGCTTTCTCTTTTGCAATTGATTAGAACCTAAGATGTGATCTGTCAAAGTTGTTTTCAGCGCTTCGGCGCGAGCCGTAGTTCGGATTCGGCTTGAAATGTCTCATTCCCGGTTGTGATGTGTGTTTTGTTTTTCAAGATGTAATTTGATTTGTTTAGTTTATAATCAATCAGCAGGCCTTTGCCGCTGTGCTCTCTGATGTTGTTTATGTCTGGAAGCTGCGACGGAATGAAGAGCCATGTTAATTAGTTTCATATCGTTTAAATAATGATCCAAGATGTTTCACGATTTATGTGATGTCGGCCGAGGAAGTCTTACCGGCCAATTAGAAATATGTTTATCTTGACAAGCTGCCAGTTCTATTTTATGATGAATGGAGTTCGCATTTCCGAGCCCAATTGACGGACACATGTTAAGTTCTCCATTTTGATGTCAGTAGTCCGGTGCGGCTGTTGAGAGAAATGATTTTTTTTATTACTCGACGTCCAGCTGGTGTGGAGAATCTCTTTGGAGTTGAATCCCGTGGAACGGCCTTTTCCGGATTTTCTGCTGGACATATTGTGACCCTGTGCCATGGATTTTCCTCTTCTGGTGTTCTCTGGATCTGCTGCACGTTTGGTGATTCTGCCTCCCGCCGATTTCCGCCGTTTTTCTTGGAGCCTTGGTGATATTATTCCTTTTCCTCCAAATTCTAATATTTCTCAATAGTTAAAATATGTCTTTATTCCAATTGTTTTGAGTTAGCACAGAAATAAGACCCCTTTAGACTTATATATTTTAAGTTGCGAATCCTGTGGTTATCTTTTAAATTTTGTTCTAAATTCCCTTTTGGCTTACTGATGTTCTTTTATCCCAAATTTTAGTTTAGATAAATAATTGAATAAGTTTAATATTGTTAACTTTAAAATTTAATATTCTAACTTTTTTTTTACCACTATACGACCGGCCATTCCATTCTATTTATTTATTTAAGTTGTTTATTGGATTTGTTAGTTAATGAGATGTAAAATGTTTTGAAAATTCTTTTAAAAATGAAGTTTAAAATTTTAATAAACGTTAGATTTTGAAAACCTAAAATCTGTGTTCTTTCTTTTACTTTTAATGTTTTTATTTTTAGGAAAGTTCCATTTAATTACATATTTAGTTACATATTTGTAAATTTAGGGAGAAACTGGTCAAATGGTGCATTTTCATATGTAATTTTGATGATGTTTAGGTTTAAAAACTTTGAGAATTTGGAATATTTAGAAATGCTTTTAGTGTGTCATAAAATGCACAAAAACTACCGAACAATTGGTGCCGTTTGACCAGTCTAGGGGCTTATTCATGCTAACTGTAATAGATGTTCTTAATAATTTTTGTTCTTAAAAATGAAATTTCAGTAAATATGATTCCACACCTGTTTATTCTAAAAGTGATTACTGTTGATATGTTCTTAAACTGAGGCATGATGTTTTAGAATGTTCTTGATTTAAATTAGAGGAATTTATTTTAATATTTTGATTAAAATTGAAATTTTAGGATTAATTTAAATGTTTTCATTTAGAATTTTTTTTAGGAAACTTTAGAATTTTTGAATATGACATTTTCATTTAGAATTTTTATTTAAGCATTCCTTAATTTAAGTTAATTTGATTTGAATTTTATTATTTGAAGTAGTGTAAAATTGCATTTAATTCATAAATTTAGGAAATTATAGGCATGCGAGGAACGCACTTTATGGTATTTGCATTTTTTGTTCTAATCCCATCTCATTAACAATTTTTTTTATTTTGATGTTCTTATAACCCACGCTCCCAGCAACACTTAAAATTGTTTTGATAAAATAGAGAAAAATTAATTGAGTAAATTTAATATGAGAATATTTTTTTTTATTAAGTTAAATTGTATAGAATTAAAGCAGTAGTTTTTCGACTTAGAATTTTTTGTATGTTCTGATTTGGAATTGAGATTTAAATGCTCACTGATATGTGAATGTAGATGATGAAATACTGGTGATTAATTGAAAAATTGGGTAATGCAGGTGTTTTTTACACTCCAATATGAGTGTGACATAAATATCAACTTGAGTTATCTTGTTCTTCACATTGATCATGTGTTTGGTTTTCACACTCAAATAGAGTGGTGATAAAATCAGTTTGTTTGTTCTTAATTCTGAATCTGATATTTTTAATACTGTCTTTAAAATTTTTTTTGGTCGTTAAAGTGGATAAATTTATTTTATTATAGGAGAATTAAATTTTTTTTAAGTGGAATATTTAAAATTGTGCAATGCAATTTGAGTACTTTTGGTTTTGAAATTTAAATGGGGATTTGTAATTTGATTTTTCTTTGGTATTTTGGTTAAAGTAATGTGATACACTTGGCTGTTAGTGAATTTAAATGTACTACTTATACTTGATGGATATTTTTGTGCTATTTTTTTGGGTTCAAAAAAGATTCACAACCTTTGAGAGGACTCACAACCCTCGGCCCCTTGTCTTAATTTTTTTTTGATTTTTATGAGAATTGTTTGAGATTACCAGAGAGATACAGTTATGATATTTGAGTTTATTGTTGTTGAGAGTGCAAGATGTTGCACAATAATTAGTAGAATCGCGTTTATTGATATTGGTGTAAAATGATGCATAAGGTCATTTTAATGTATATTTGTATTTTGAACGATCTAATTTGCCAAGTAATCAGTTTATAGTATAATTTGTAAGCAAGTCGGTTAAATTTGAGTTCAGTTCCAAATTGTTAGGGAATTGAGTTTGTTATTTTGGGGGTAAATATTCCACAAATTTTTTTGTTTGTAACTTGAGCCAACTTTGATATTATTATTTAAATTGAAAATTATGCTTCGAATATTTGTTTTCTTTGTAGAGGAGGAGATGGTGATGAATTTGATGATTGTATTTATTGGTTGTTATGTTGAAGGTACCATTTCAAAATTTATTGTTTAGATTATTGGAATTCTTTGGCTGGTCCAAAGTTTTCGTTAAAATTTATGTTTATTCATGACAGCTAATGATATAGAGATCTGTTTACTATTTTTCTACTGCTTCTCTTTGATAGCATATTTGTTGGAGCATTTAAAAATGAATTGATGAATTTTCATAATATAGAGTTACAATGAAGTTGAAGTATTTAATATTGAATCTATATGTATGTTTAAGAGTTTAGACGAAATGTTGAGAAATATGATAATTGTTATTATGAAAGTGTTTAGTGAAGTGATTATTGATTTATTTATAAGGAATTTGATTTTTATGTGATTTTTATGGCTCATGTTACAGCTGTAGTTGAGATTTAGATTTTTTTTTTTTTTTCTCCTTCGTTTCGCGAAATTTTGTCATGTGTTAGCTAAAATTTTTCATTTTTCAAATGAAAAATTTTTTTTGGGACGTTCGAAGGAGTTGTTGGGTTATACTTTTGGATATTTAATTATTTTAGGTGTTTTGTTTTTAGTTTAAATGTGTTCAGGGGTCTTATTTACATAGCCATTCTCTTTTAGTTATCCATTTTCCAATTGTTTAGGTTTTTGATATTCTTTGTTCAAATAGGTTCTTTTCAATAGGTTTTGTGTTAAAAACGGCGAAAGTTCGTTCTTTTTAGGTTTTAGCAATTTAAATTTATTTAAATTGGCTAATTTGTGATTCCATTTATTGCCCTTTTTTTTTCCCTTTAATTTGATTCCAAATTTATTGCTCTCTGTTAAAAATTGATTAATTCATCGCAATTTTACAGTTTTATTCTATTTTCAGCTTTTTAAATATTTCAGAATCGTCCATATTTAAATTATTGCCGAATTCGTATTTTCCAAATCGTTTCACTTCATTTCCTTTTAATTTTCGTCTGCTCTAAAATTCCATTTCTCTTCTTTAAAGTTTCGAGTTTTTAATTGGTTGACCGTAATATTAAAATCGTCTGTCATTAATTATTTTATCGTTCATCGATAATTTTGTTTACAATCTGTGGCAGCGATGTTTGGCAGTATATAAGCAAAATCGCGCGTTTTTTTTGTGCTTTCTCTTTTGCAATTGATTAGAACCTAAGATGTGATCTGTCAAAGTTGTTTTCAGCGCTTCGGCGCGAGCCGTAGTTCGGATTCGGCTTGAAATGTCTCATTCCCGGTTGTGATGTGTGTTTTGTTTTTCAAGATGTAATTTGATTTGTTTAGTTTATAATCAATCAGCAGGCCTTTGCCGCTGTGCTCTCTGATGTTGTTTATGTCTGGAAGCTGCGACGGAATGAAGAGCCATGTTAATTAGTTTCATATCGTTTAAATAATGATCCAAGATGTTTCACGATTTATGTGATGTCGGCCGAGGAAGTCTTACCGGCCAATTAGAAATATGTTTATCTTGACAAGCTGCCAGTTCTATTTTATGATGAATGGAGTTCGCATTTCCGAGCCCAATTGACGGACACATGTTAAGTTCTCCATTTTGATGTCAGTAGTCCGGTGCGGCTGTTGAGAGAAATGATTTTTTTTATTACTCGACGTCCAGCTGGTGTGGAGAATCTCTTTGGAGTTGAATCCCGTGGAACGGCCTTTTCCGGATTTTCTGCTGGACATATTGTGACCCTGTGCCATGGATTTTCCTCTTCTGGTGTTCTCTGGATCTGCTGCACGTTTGGTGATTCTGCCTCCCGCCGATTTCCGCCGTTTTTCTTGGAGCCTTGGTGATATTATTCCTTTTCCTCCAAATTCTAATATTTCTCAATAGTTAAAATATGTCTTTATTCCAATTGTTTTGAGTTAGCACAGAAATAAGACCCCTTTAGACTTATATATTTTAAGTTGCGAATCCTGTGGTTATCTTTTAAATTTTGTTCTAAATTCCCTTTTGGCTTACTGATGTTCTTTTATCCCAAATTTTAGTTTAGATAAATAATTGAATAAGTTTAATATTGTTAACTTTAAAATTTAATATTCTAACTTTTTTTTTACCACTATACGACCGGCCATTCCATTCTATTTATTTATTTAAGTTGTTTATTGGATTTGTTAGTTAATGAGATGTAAAATGTTTTGAAAATTCTTTTAAAAATGAAGTTTAAAATTTTAATAAACGTTAGATTTTGAAAACCTAAAATCTGTGTTCTTTCTTTTACTTTTAATGTTTTTATTTTTAGGAAAGTTCCATTTAATTACATGTAGAGTACATATTTGTACACGTAGGGAAACTGGTCAATAGGTCCACTTTCAGTTTATTTAAGAATTCAGTTTATTTAAGACTTTCAGTTATATTTCTAGAATGTTTTCAGGTTTGAGGAACTTTAGAACTTTTTCAGAGTGTATTTCAGTGTTTTCAGGTTTAGGTTAAGTGAACTTTACAAATTTCAGTGTATTTTAGAAGCACTTTCAGATGAATTTCAGATGACTTTTAGGTTAAGAACTTTCAGTAAGAAATTTGAGATCTTAGAATACTTAGAATGAGTTAGAATGTTGTTTTCTTTTGTATTTCATAAATGATTCATCTTTCTTTCTCCCCCCCCCCAACACTTGTCATCACTAGGGTTTTCTATACACCATTTAAAATCATTTATGATATGATAAATATTTCTTGAGTTTTCTGCCTGGTCAATTATTTTCTTTTGACACTCTGTATATATATGTGTGTGTGTTACAATAAATGCTGTAAATCAGATCGACAGTTACTCAACATTGTCGACAATTGTCACTGACATAAATAAATGATTAAAACTTTATCTTTCCCTAACATTTAAATATAGAAATATTTGTTTACACTTAAAGGGAGTGGTGAGCAGGAGCTGGCTCAGCTTTACAGTGGTACATATGTACTGCTTGTTAAAAAATTTAGAAATTTATGTACCAGTTGTTAAATAGTAAGAAACCTTTGAAATAAATAAATAAAAATAATAATTTAATAATATAGAATGTCGAAAATTTAAATCAATTGCCAAAGAAATTTATATATGCCGAATAAATATGTATAATACTTATCTGTTAGTTCTCAACATAATGTGAATTAGAAATGAATGATATGGAATTCTGAAAGAGTTATTTTAATGTGTTAATTTTTATGTTAATTTTTAATAGCTTACTGGCTGTTGAAATGTTAGCAAGCTCACCACTTCTTAGTGGTAAGCAAAGATAAGGTAAATAAATTTAAATAATGCAAGGCAAATAAATTTAAATAATGCAAGGCAAATAAATTTAAATTTTTAAAGTTGGAAATGTTTTATTTACATATTATAAATTCAAATAAATTTTTATAAAATTTAACTTTTACACTGAAAATTGATTTTGTTTACACTTTAATATTTGTTAAATTAAGAATAATGCAATATTTTAAAAATTTAAATTAAAAAACATTTTTACAGTGAAATTCATTTATAAAAAACTTGGAAACAATGAAGTATCAGTTATAAAGATTTTCTGTACCATTGGATCTGCAATACCAGAGCCATATTAAATGGATAGGGTATGAAGAATAATAAAATGCTAAGCTACTGTTAATAATTTTAACAAGATGAAAGTTTAAATTCTATGTCATAAAATTTGTTTAAAAATTATTTCAAAATGTTGTAAAGGGGCTTTGCAAAAATGAAAGTTTAACTTTGGATAGATGATGGAATTACCTAATTTTTCTATGTTTGTTAAGAGTAAATTTTAAAGCATCAAACACAGAAAAGGTTAAAAGAGAACGAGTTTATAAAATATACTACCCATAACTTACTTTACTAGCATAACAAGAGCAGATTCAATTGGTGAAAGGAGTCTCCTAATTACATCTTCTGTTACTAAATCCTTACAATGCAGCAGAAAGCTAGCCATTGCTAGAAAATATCAACTTTAAGTACATAATATGATATTATAATTACATTAAATTCAAAATTGCCACTCACACATCCTATTAAAGTTCCCTGACTTTTCCAAGTTTTTCATATGTCTTCAAAATTTTGCAGGTTTAAAAAGACTAACAGATCAAATAAGCTCAACTGAATATTTAGTACAACTACATTTAAAATAAATAAAATATGCAGTACATCGAGAAACTTTATAAAATCATTTGGAAAATGCTAGTTAAAATTTTGAAATTCCCTGACTTTTCCAGGTATTTGACTTTTAAAAATATTTTCTGATCTTTAAAATTTCAAGTTTCTCTTTCTTTCCAAGTGGAGTGGCAATCCTGAATTTAAAATGATTATCAGCAGTGAAAAATTCTGAATTATTATAACCCACAATATGCAATTTTTACATAAATAAATATATCAAACAATCAAATAAATAAATTTTCTTATACAGCAATATATTTTATTTTATTAAATGCAACATTAAGTATAGGAGGTATCACTAACTTCAACAATACATAAATTTCATGACATACTAATGTACTTGTTTTCATGTTGTAATAATAAATAGCCAGAGGTTACTAAATATAGTAACCAGTTTTTATAGCAATTAGTTTTTTAATATGTTCTGAGCTCACGCAGCGGGCACAAAAAGTGGGTCAAATTTTAGTATGAGCAGGTTGACTGGGTCCATTGCAGAGTAGAAATACATAGAAATTGTATCAAATTCAGAACAAGTGCCTCTGAAATAGATGAAAACAAAGACATTCAAAAGGCCCCCACTCCAACTCCCTCCTTCTTGCAGGGGTGCAAAAGTGGGTCAAAATTTAGCGTGAGCAGGTCAAGTGGGTCTGTTAGATACAAAATAAACTGCATTTTCAAGTCATAACACAATTACACCATTACGCACTATCTTCTGCAAACAACACAGTTTTTACATTTCCAATACTTTTCTAAATTGATCATCGAATATAATAAGCAAATTCCCATGATGGATACAATTTAAATCAAAACCAGTCACTTGATGAAATTTTGTGTGTAACAGATTGTAACATTTACATTCTAATAGTTATTTGAAGAATAAACCTGTGCAGCAAGTGTGAAACCCCTACAGAAGAATAAAAAATTTATGCAAGCTATGAACACACACATAGTGGGTGTGATACCCCTTAAATAATAGTGAAAATTTCATATTAATTGGAGATAGGGGCAAAGATAGATCAAAATGCGGATGAAAAACTATGCAGCGTTATGAGCAGAATTATGTCTCTACGAAGGATACAAATGTAATCAGAAATTCAATAATCATAGTACAATTCGACTAATTGCACACATAGTTTCTATTTTACCACTACACTTCTGATTCGATCGCCAAATACAAACCACAAATTTTTTCCAAAAATCTCAATCTAGCTCTGCTCATGACATTAAGCATTAATGATAATAAAAATCTCAACAACAGATTCAGTCATGCAGGTAGGTCTCTCATCTCCATAGATATATTAGTGGCGCTCTAGATAATAAAATTATTTTTTTAATTACTTAAATGATTTAAATATCTTTATTTCATTTGAAATGGCAATACTGTTTGCAACAATAAAATGTTAGAGTTTGAAAATGAATGCTGAAAAAAATAAAATTTTAATTTCAAAATTCTATAGCAAAGAAATTGAAAATTCATATATAAAGAAAGAGATAAAGTTAGCACATGGGGACCTTTTGAAATATAAGTAACTATGGTTTGATTAAAAATGGAGATTCTATTATGAAAATTTCATGAGGAGATAGATTTGCCAGATGGGTATCCATTTATCTCTTTTTAAGACATTTTCTTCATTGTTCCAGAATTATAAACTCTGTAACAAAGAAACTATTGATTTTCTTTAAAAATTTTTATACTTCAGCAATAAACCTAGAACTTTAGCTTCAATTAAAAAAAGATTAGATTTTTAACATGGCTGTCCCTGTTGCTCTTTTTCCAAGATTTTTGAAATTTGTCTGTGATTTAAATATCTGTAGAAAGAAACTATCAACTTTTTTTTAATTCTGGCTTCTCAACTCTCTTTGAAACACCTTTAGCTTCTCTCTTTTTTTTTTTTTTAAATTTGAGATCGCAGACTGAAAATTGAGGAGATACATTACATCGATATCCCCATCCCCTTTTTAGACATATTTTGAACATATTTAAAAATCTATTAAATTTTTCGAATTTTTTAAAGTTTCCTGCAACTCCTTGGGTTGAAGGCTACATTTTAGAAAAAATGATGAGGTGTTAGGCCAATTATTGGCCTTAGAATAAGGGGGACATACCAACATACATACAAGTAAACATGGGTTTTCCCACGTTAATGGCAAGATTATGCATAATAATTAAACATTGTTGCTCAGTAGTGGAATTAAATTGTTTATTTTTGTAAAAAATATGTATTAATTTAAAGCAGATTATTTTAATGCAATTTATCTGATCTAAATGATAACAAAATTGATAGATGATAAAAAAATTTTTAATAAATGAATGTTAATATATTTTAGATTGTGTTTTATTGGTTGCTGCCACGGAAGAAAAAATTATTACAGAAATTATTCATAATTTCAATTTCTTAAGTCATCTGTTTTTATTTTGACAAAAGTTTTTTCAGTTCACATGTATTGTATGCAATGGAATAAAAATGATGGGGAATACTTTTTGTTACTATTTCTGTATCGTATTTTGGCATATGTTGACAAAACTTCATATATGTGTAGTTTATAAATGGGACCAGGACATGTTATTTAGATTTGCTTGTCTAGACAATTTTGTGTAGTGAGAACAAATATTGTTTATACTTTTTATATTTTACAGAGACATGTAAATATATATTTTTAATGGAAATTTTTGAGCAATATGAATTAGAATGCTATTAGAATTTTCACATATATTAAATCATTAGCAATGATGGGTATAACTCCTAGTAGTAATATAAATGCAAAATATATTTTAAATCGATCAGCAAAAATCTAATAAACATTTTACTGAGTATGAAAATTTAAGAGACTTTTAATATAATGTTTACCAGCAAGTGCTCCAGCTCTTCCTTCTAATGTTACTTGCCAAGTGAAAGCATCACCTCGGTGTCTTTCTTGCTCAAGTTCTTTGTTGGATCTGGGAAATGAATTCTTCCAAAGCAGCATCATACGAGGTAGAAGCCCTTTTACAACTGATGGTCCTGAACAATACAAGTAGTAATATTATAAAAATGAAAAAGAAAATTTTCTTAAATATGTGTTCTCTTAAATAACTGTGAAAATTATATAATCTAAGACATTTAAAATGTGTTCCACAGAACTTTAGAATCATGCAAAATTATATTTACTAAAAGTAATTTTATATGATTCTGAGTTCCACATATAACTATTATCATTTTTATGAAAAAAAAAAAAAAAAAAAAAAAAAATTCAAAATCAGTTGACCATCAGCTATTGGAAAAATTGAAAGTCTTAATTAAAAACTATTGCAATAAAAATGTACAGAAATAAGTATTTCTACAAATTTTATCAATTATCGAATAGCTATAGAAAGTAAAGATGGCAAAAATAAAGAATAAATAATAAGATCTTGCACACAAGATTGTATATCTTGTAAGTTATCAATCTCTTATATCAGAGTCTACTGCAATAACTAATTTAGCAGAATTATTTGTACTTGAAAGTTTTCTTTTGAAGTTAAAAAATTTGCAATCATTTGCAAGTTTCTTCCCACAAAAAATATTATTATTCATATTTTTAAAATATTTTTTAATGCAGTAAAAACTGTTCTTTTAATGTTACAGTGAGCAAAATTCAGAACTATAATATTATGGCAAAGGGAGCAGTTTGAATGGTAATGTTGTGGGCAGGCACTATACTTCTAAATCTGGAATATTTTCAAGCTAACATATTCTATTTAGACTTTCTAAGGACTTGCTATTAGATATACCTCTGGTCCTCAAATGTTTTGTGACTTTTGGTGAACATAATTTCACGTATGTTTATTTTGTACATTTTTAATATGAGCAAGTCTCTAACAATATTTTTTAAATTATTGAACCTGAGTCATTAGTTATTTTACTTATTATCTGTTTTAATAAGTTATATAAATTTTTATTAAGCTATCTTTTATTAAACTGGTTTAGGCACGATTTATTAATTGATTTATTTTTAATTTTTAATAATCTTCATAAATTTTAAACTTTAATTAATAATTATAAATTTTATTCAGTAAATATCATTTGGTTTCAAAGCTAACTTAACGATGTTATAAGTTTTAATGCAATTTAATTAGAATTGTGCATTTATGTAAATAATGTAATATCCATACACACTATGATCCTTTTGCCCAGGTAAAAGGCCAATAACCAATAACTTATTTAATGAGATGTTTTGTTTTTCTTTTTAAATTCATTAGATGCATTCAGTTCATTTTCATAGCCTTTGTGTTTCACTTTGTTACTGTTAATTAACAAATAGCTTTTATCATTCCACAGGTCAAAATATATCAAAATATAACCTACTAACCTAAGGTCATAACAGAGCCAATCATCAACCAGCCAGCTTGGGTACGTTGAAGAGACAGGCGGCTATTTTGAGATGCACTTCTGAGAAGATCTTCAGCCACATTAAATATCATCTGGAAATTCAAAAATCACATTTTAAAGAAATTTAAAAATGAAATAAAAAATTTTAAAATCACCATTTTTAATTACTAATAAATGTTTCTTCAAAAACTAAAGTTGCCCAAAATTTTGAACAGTATAAGATTTGATAAAATTGTACCTGAAATTCTCAGAAAAGTAAATTCTTTGAAAAGAGCTGAATGTGAGAAAAATGTTTATAATTCTTTTTCAAACACATGTGTTAGAATGAACATCATATTTGATTAAAACCTCTCTATAAAATGTTATAATTTAATTTATCAACTGACTTTTTTAATTATCAATATTTATTTATTTTTATTACTGAAGTCTTTTTGTTGGATGCATAGATATCATTTAAGTTATAATATCTAAAACATTTGTAAAAAAAAAAAAAAAAAAAAAAAAAAAAAAAGACATTTAAGCTTTAACAAATAGCTCAAACTAGTCACTTAAAATTTTAATCAAGTGATGTTAAAATATTGTGTAACACAATTTTCTATTTCAATTTTGATATATTTTAGAAGAGAATCCCAGTATTGGGATAGTCAAGAATCCTTATTCATATCTGTTGGGGTGCTTCACAAGAAGCTAGAATATTAATAACAGAAATTAGTTTTCAGAATTTAATTCTTAAGTGTTAATAAGTGTCAAAACATTTGAAGGTGCTAAAATTTACTTCTGTGGTTGATTTATATATTTAAAGGGTGGTTTATATGAACTATCTATTAAAGTTCTTCCAATTTCATTACATTTTTTCAAATTTATCTTTCTTCTCATTGAAATAATTCCAGATTAAAAAGAAACACAAACTACTTTCAGTTTCATTATTACAATTTCACCACAAATCACTCATAAAATTATATACAAACAGTAATTCCTACATTTAAGTGGTCTCAATTCAAATACATGTTAGTGAAATTAGTTTCATAAAAATATCTGAAACATTAGGCCTCTCGATAGACTTAATTTTATTCACCATTGTTGAAATTTACCAATTTTAAAAAGAATCTAGTGCATTCTGACAAAGTTCCCTACAATTGAAGAATACTCATGAAATCTTATCACAATTTTATTTACATACATAGACTTTAATTCTGATAATTTATATTTGTTATGTTCAGTGTTCTCCCCAGAAAATTTTGAAGCCGAGTGGTCAGAAAAGTTGCTGAGTGGGATAAACTTAGCAAAAAAAAGAAAAAAAAAAGAGCACAGGATACCAAGGTGGGAGGGGCAACATTTGCATTTATTAAAATTCAGTTAAAGTATCAAAGTAAAATTAACATTTTTTATATGTTAATTTTTCTCTTCTTCTTTGATGCCAGTTGATTGCAACTTTTTTATAGTAAAAGTCTGTTAGATCTGGTCCTTTGAGTGAAACCAGCATTAGATTATTTAGAGTAATCTGCTTCCCAGTTCCCAGTAATCTGCTTCATATGATTTCTTAAGCAGGTTTTAATTCACTTTAAAACAAAAAATCCTGCTTTGAATTCAGCAGTGCTTACGGGTATAGCCAGTCGTTTCATGTAGCTGGGCAGGCAGCAAAAATTGGCTAGGCGGTGTGCCCATTAAAAAGGGTCTGAGTATAAATTTGAAACAACTTTACTAAATTTACTTACTACATTACCAATCTTTATAAATGCCAAAAGCATAATGATGAAAATGGCATCTATAAGTGTTCACCCACAATTACTTCTATATACACTTTATTTTATCAAAATTTTAAATTTTGAAATTTTATCAAAATCTTAAACTTGCATCCTGATCTTGCAAATTACTAAAAAATATATCTAGTTCAAAATGTATGAATAATATTTTATATATCATCTCATGCCAATTTTTGGTTTCACATAGTCATGGTTTCACTTCTCGCACAAAAATGGACATGTTAAAAAAATAAGTTGTTAAAATGTGATCTAGAGGCCTTAAAATATGCATTTTATGAATATCAAAATATTAAATTTAAAAATTGTGGAAGAATACAAAACTTCTTTATATCATAGAACAGAACTTTCCATCTTTTTATCAGTTGAGTAACCACTGACTATACTTTTTTCAAAAGCACACAGTAAGTAAAAAGCAAACTTTGGTTAAAAATACCACTAATTTATGCATATCTGCAATTTTTCATGCCTCTCAGATTAGGAAACACAGTAACAAAACATGACAGTAATAGAAACTGAAATTCACATTTTAAATATTCAAAAATCAAACAACTATTTAAATCGAGATTGATTTTTAAAAGGAAATAAAACTAAAAGTTAATAAATTGAGAACCTTTCCACGATTCTGGGGTATTCCTAATGGTGTATTCCTTGAAGAACCCAGAAGAGCAGCCATTGCTGCAGAATAGCCAGCTATTGCTTCAGGGGAAGATTTCAAAACTTCTAATCTATCTGTACATCTTTCTAACAATGGTGTCAGTTGTGAAGGCACTGCACCCGTTATTGAACGTAGACACCATGCAGCAGCAAGCCGAGCAGCTGAACTGGAGTGCACAAGTACAGATACTACACATTCCAAAATACCTGAAACCAAATAATATAAATAAATAAAATATTAATATATATTAAAAAACAGATCGAATAATTTGAATATTGTGCTTATTCACAGATAAGCAAAATGCACAATGTATTTAATAACAAAATCCATCAGATTTCAGAAAAATTTAAAAAGAATATATACTATATGAAATTAAAAAAAAAAAAAAATCTCTGAATTTTCCTGGTTTGGAACTTTTTAAGAAGATATCCTCAATAATCCTCTGTTTTTATAAGAAATTTTTAAATTAAACAGAAAATTCTAGTTTATCCTTGCTCAATTAGGTAGGGTGAAAATCCTGTAAGATAAAAAAAAATATTGTCATCATGATCCCAGAAACAAAGTAGTATTAGTGGACCAGTTTCACACTTTTTAGCACTCTTCAACACCAAATAACTTTGTGACTATACACTTGGCCATTGCAACTTCGTGTAATCAAGGCCACCAACTGCATGCAATCTAAGCTCAATATTCTCTAAATTTAAATCCAACTGCATGATATAACTGACTTCAGCTGCTACCAAGATGTGTCAAATTGCAGCACTGACCAAGTTTTCTTACTACGGGTGTAGTTATCAGCTACTTTGTGCCAAAGAGCACTAAAGAGTTGTTGTTGTTGTTACCCAGACCGTCCGACCTACCAGAAAGGTGTAAGGTAACTGTTTGGACAGCCGCCACCCAATTTAGACCGGAACCCAGTGGGGGAGGCATCCACAGGGACCTTACCCTCCTTCCCCTACCACCAACCTCTCGGAAGGACTTACGGACCCACATGTTTAACGTGATCGTACTCCGCGTGAACACGGCGGCAGTTTTGGCAGTGGCTGGAATCGAACCCGGGCCTACCGAGTGCAACTCCAGCGCGCTAACCAATGGGCTACCGCGCCCCAAGCACTAAAGAGTGTAAAAACAGTCCAATGTTGATCACTGCACTGGAAGTATGATTCAAAACTTTGAGACGATTGGGGTCTGTAACTATAGATAAAAAATATTTGTCATTTGCATTGCACACACCCAAATTTTCTGTGATAAAACTTGTAGCATAGGTAACAAAATCTGTACAAGAGCACAACATGTAACTGAATTTTGACACCATATGACAAATAAAGATTAATTTCAGAATTTAAAAACCCCCAAACATTATACATACCAACAGAAGGATCACAGACAATCGAGGCAGCAGTAGTGTCAAGTACACTGATTAAGCTCCCCAGTTGTTGCAAAGAACAAACTAGTACATGTTGACTCAAAGCTGAGTCTTGAGAATTATCTTTATTTGAGGATTCTCCAGAGCTATCTGTAGGAAAACATAATTGATCATTTGGATTTAAGTGTAATGAAAAATACAACTATGATAAAATATACACATTCATCCTTTTATTTTGCATTGAATTATTAACAAATTATCTACTTTTCTTATACTACTGTATAAAGTACACATAGGCAACTTATGATTTGAATGTAGCTCATTATAGCAATATGTAAGTCTCACAACCTTTTTCTTTTATATTTCACAATTTTTCTTTCCTATATATTTGAAAATGTAAGAATTGAATTGATTTTGCTCAGTTTCTATTTTATTATAAAATTAATTTTCAGTAAAAATTAATGGATCTTAAAAATTTGCAACTTTTCATATTATTTGTTAGTATAAATAAATTATGTGTTAATAAACATTTCCTAGATTGTAATATTGATGTTTTCTCCATTCATCCTTTAATATATGTAGGAAATATGGGCAATCTATAAGGTTGAATATCTGATAATGGTCATTTTGTCCCCCTTGGGTTTAAATACTAATAATAATAAATAATATATATATATTTTACAATATTTGTTTAGAAAACAATCTGTTCTACATAATTTTCAATAATATTAAATATAGTTTTGATTTTATAAAAATGCAAATTTGTCATTTCTATCACCATCTCCCAGTGATGAGTTCAGTTTTCATCTTCTAATTACATAAATAAAAAACATAAATAATGAAAATACTATAACCATATTTATATAAACCATATTTATATAAACCATATTTATATAAAAACCATATTTATAAAATAACCACATTTATAGAAAAACCATATTTATAAAATTTTTAATAATTATTTTTCAAAATAGCTGATAGACATTTGTCTCTAAGAATCCACGACATTATGCTATTATCCAAAATGTTGACCTTTTCATCCACTACATAGAGACAGCTGTGATTTTAAGTCAATTAAAGTGCAGTATTTAGAGTTTTGTTTCACATCTGTTTGAAATGTTGCAAGTTTTCTATTAGAACGGAAGTCAAAAACAAAATTTATTATTCATTTTTGATAAGTATATTTATTACCAGTCATTTGTGGCATGTATTTAGTTATTATTAATATGAAAGAAATTTTTTAAATACTGTCTCTTGCTAGTGCATAAAAGTTTATGCATAGTACATACTTTATTTCCCAATGTAAGTTCCAATTTCTGTGCACAACAAAAGCAAATCCATATGTCATATCTGACATGTGAACATAATGAATATGTATTAAAATTCTATTAATCATATTAAACAGCTTTGTGATTTATTACAAATTTTAATAAACATTACCCAAAACTTATTCTAATTTAAGTTTCTAGAAACTAAAAAGTTATTATTATTATTATTATTATTATTGGTACCTGAAAATTGACAATTATTAGATATTCAGCCATATATGTGGGTTGCATATGGAATAAATTTAAAATATCTATCAAAATTTATGCATTACGTGATTTGATCAACACAGACATAATCCATTTAATGAGATAAAAGGCCTTACAAATTTTATTCTCCAAACTATAAAGAAAAATATAGTGTATGTTATATTTAACGTTGATTGCAACTGTACATATATTTCATAAAAAATCTTCCCTGATTGAAAATTTTATTGGATTTCATAAAAGATGGGTCCATTATATAATTTTTTTTTTTAACTCCATATCTCAACAGTGGCATAATAATACTTTTGGCACCCTGGAGCAAAAAATTTCAAGCTATCCCATCCCATAATGGATATTCTTTAATCAATTTAACTTAACCCCAAAATATGTTCAGCATAGTTTTCTAGAGTAATGCTTCCCAACATGGAGTATGCAAAGAATCATTAAAAACTGAAAATTGTAATCAATGGCAATTGAGAACAAACAAATTGATGTCATTTAAACCAAATTGCATTCTCTCATTGAGACTGCTGACTAAAAATATATTTAAATTCTATTTATATGAAACCATATACAAATTATCTTTTCATTGAATAATGCAGGTTTTTGTCACATGTTCTTGTTTCAATTAGCCTGTTTCACAAAATTCTGCCAAATCTAGAAATGCACATTATCTACTAAAAATGTACTAAAAATGTACCTGGAATTTAAAATGAGCAATCATGGTGTTGTTGAGACCCAGACCGTCTGACCTACCAGAAAGGTGTAAGGTAACTGTTTGGATGGCCGAGAAGTGCCACCCAATTTAGACTGGAACCCAGTGGGGGAGGCATCCACAGGGACCGTACCCTCCTTCCCCTACCACCAACCTCTCGGAAGAACTTATGAACCCACATGTTTAACGTAATCGTACTCCGCATGAACACGGTGGCAGTTGTGGCAGCGTGCAAATCCAGCGCGCAAACCACTGGACAACAACGCTTGAAATGTGCCAACAGCACGCGGTGTTCCCAGGTGGTCACCCACCCAAGTACTAACCGCACCCGATGCTGCTTGACTTCGGTGATCTAACGAGAACCGATTTTTTCAGCATACGGCCGTTGGCCCAGCAGTCATGGTGTAGCCATGTGTACACATTCTCCATCAAAACAACATCAAAGATGTAAAATCATTTATGGAACTACTTTGCTTAAAATTTAATTTAAGAAAATGAGAAGGACATGAAAACAGATAGACAGGAGAGAAAGAAGCCAAAATTTTAAGTGAAACTCTACCAAGGCTACCCATCAAAAATTCATGAAATTCAGTACAGCTGTTCTCCCATGATGATGAGATAAACATGAATGGATTTTTAAATTTATTTATATAGATAGAGATGAGTATAGTGCTTAGAAAAGAAGAATATGTTTCTAAACATTTTCCTTTGGTCGGAAAATTATTTGTCTGTGAAACTGTTTGCTATTTTTTTTTCTATACATCTCGATGAAGCAACACGTTCGGACTCTTAAATTTTTCAGATAACAGGCATCATTAATAATTATAGGTAAATCTTGAATTGATAAGTACTAATTATATCAATCCAAGCATATTTTCACCAATTTTACTTGGTGTTTATTCATCCTAACATCAGTCTTAAAACTACAAGACTTTTAAAAATTAAAATACATCTTTGAAAAGAATATATATAAAATAAAGATCAAACCTTCATTAACATGCTTGATGATAATCCGAACCAATTCTTTACAAGCTGAAGCCTGGGCTTTCTCTCCCAGCATTCTCCCAAGAACTGAATGCAGAATAAATGTAATGCACTTCCTGCTATACACTGCATCCACATGAGTAGGCACAGCTTTTGGGTTAGCTACAAGCTCAAGGAGATGAGTAAGTATAACATTCAAATTGGATTCAAGCCAAGCTCCACCGAGCTTTTGGATAAATACAACATATGCCTAAAAGAACAAAATTCATTTGGATGATTTTACTCCACGAAAGAAAACTAAACACAACTAAATGCAAGTTTTAAAGTATATTGCAGCACTCAAGATATAATTTTCATTTTAAAATCAAATTTTTCATTTCGAAACAATACTGAATGCTAATTTGATAAGAACATAAAAGTGAAAAGTCTGTGCTAAATGTCATTTTTTTTTTCTGGCTGCATGTCTTTAAATGATTAAATCTTCAAGCCTTTCAAAGTAAATAGCTTAACATGAAATACTTCTAAACAAATATCTCGAAAACATTTAATGTGTTTAATATATAAATTTCCCTATACTTACAGAAAACCTAATTTGACACTACATCAGTATAGGAAAAACTATAAGTCTTCATTAAGTTATATAATCCATCTGATAAATGCTATAAATAGTTTAAAACTAAAATTTTGATAATTGATGGTTTGAGTTCATATGAATTAAATTAAAAACAAATATTCAAAATTTAACTCATATTTTTCTACATTTTAATAAAAAAAAAAAGTATTATAAATTGATAATTGAAAGAAATTTTGTTGCTATAGAAACAATATGATCAATGTGCACATAATGGGCATATGAAAACAAAACTGTAAACCACAATGTATTCAAGTTAACTATGCTCTTAAAACTAAGATCATGCAGAAAATCAATAGACTTATTACTGCTAAAAATAAACATACCAAATTAAAAAAAAATTACTTTATTCTTTCAAGATATCAAAATTCCCAATAGCTAGAGAGTGGTTTATGATAACTCCTAAACAATGACTCCACTTTTTTTCTAATTAAAAACAGTTAAAATCATTAACTCATTTGATAACTTGTGAAAGCATATTTATTTATTTATTTATGTATTTTTTTTTTGGGGGGGGGGGGGGCATTTCCATTTTAGATCAAATACATGATTTTTGAAAATCAATAGGCCTCTTATATTTATTAATTCTATTAATAATGTGAAATTTGATTTAAGTTGCTGCTACTTGCACACTAGTTCATTTATATTCAGAAAGGAAAACATGTCAATCCATCAAATTATAAAAGTAGAATTTTTGATGCCAATACTATGTAGTATGTAGAGAAAGTAAATATAATGTTTCATTTAAATGTCGGGAAATTTTTAAAAATATTTTTATTACTATATGAACATTAAATACATTCTATACTGTTTTAAAATTAATTTTCACTTACATGTGTGACACCCACACGAATTTCTCTGCTTACAGAAGATCCCCCTTTAATCATCTCACCAGCACTTCCCTTAAGAAAGCCAATGCCCCCACGAAGAAAACCTGAAGCCATTAATCCTAAGACTTCATCTAAACTTGGCAGGCGATTCTTACCAACTGAAAAGATAAATTAAGTTTCATTACAAAAAAGAAAAAAAATCCACAATACAAGAGATAAATTAATATTAATGATACATTAAACCTCAACTGTTAAGGTAAAAAAAAATATATGCTGTGGGTAGCACATGACTTGCGCTACAAGCTGGAAATAATTTAGCTCTTTAGAAGTTTAATAAAATGACTTTATAATCATGTGCAAGATTTACAAAACACTGTTATTGCCATTGAATTAACATGAAAATATCTGATATATATTTCCCTGTTTTATTATGATATACTTATTCCCCACTATTACAAAATATCGTAAATATGAATCTAAAAATAGACTTTTTCATATCCATCTGTACCAGTCAGAAAGGAAATTTTATTACACAGATTTCTAAATTTGTCACTTTTATTGGTATTGCCATTATATACTATTATTAAATGTTGAAAGCTCAGACCACCCGACTCGTCCTAGGACATGAGTAGCTGTTTGGATGGCCGATTATTATTAAATGTGTCACAACTCAGGAAACACATTTAACAAAATAACCAATTCAATATTTTTCTCAGATAATATGTAGAAGTCTATTTGCTCTTTTTAATACATTCAAAATATTGAATAATATCTTAATTCCAGCAAACATGGGTGATAATGAAGAATTTTACAAAGTAAAAATCTGATATGGTCTGACGTTCCATACATCCTGCAATCCATTTACTTTTACAGGCTAAAAATGAACTTATAAAAGCACTCATCTATACTTACATGCAATACTCATAGCACAAAGTTCTATACATTAAATCAATATCAATTAAATTGAAATTTGACACATTTGGCAACTTGTCGGTCGTTCTGGGCTTTCGACATTTGGCAACTTAGTTTAGCATTGTCATGCATTGTACAACATTCTTAATAAATAGAAAAGCTGATCAACTTATTTACTTATTTATATCCACATACAATACTCTTTTCTACTATTTAGAAAAATTGCAACAATGTTGCTTTGATATTACATGATTAATAATTGATGCTTTAGAAAACTTTAATGGCATCACTATGCAACACCAGCATAAATATTTTAAATAAATGAATTACTATATGAATTTAAATAAATGAATTACATAAATGAATCTAGAAAAAATAAATGAATCTAGATATAGATTCATTTATTTTAAATAAATGAATCTAGATATAGAGTAGATTTATAAATAAATGCCCATACAAAAATGGTATAAAAAAAAATTGATATTGACTTCATATTACAATGATTGAAATACGGTTATTTCTAACACAAAAAATTATTAGGATATATTTTTTTTAACTATGAACTAGATAATGGGAAATGCGCTAAAGGAATTTGATCCAGTTTTCAGATAAAAATTAGATCTGACTAAACCAGTACCTGGTAAAAAATGCTAATAAAAATTCAATTCTTTATTCAAACCTTGAAATAGCCTTACCAGTTGGATGAGATGCTTGCTGAGTAGTAGCAATAACGATGCCTAATAGCTCAGAGACTGCACAACGGACTTCATAATTGGAGCCTTCAAAGGATCTGAAGCACAATGAAGCAACAGTTTCCAAATCGGAAGTATACAGAAAGGGAGAATGTTTCAACATTTCTTGTAGACACTGTAAAATACGTAAACAATATTGAAATCTTTAGAGTGTTAAATAAATATTAGATATTCCTTGTTATATAAGCATGTAATAATCTACCAGACTTGAGAAAATTACTGCCAATATTAAATAAATTAAACTAAAAGTAACTCCCCAGAAAAATAACAATTAAGTTAAAAATTATAACACAGAAAAAGTCCGGCCGCACACATTGCTACAGTAAACCCTAGGGTTGGTTGTTCGGTCTGCTAAAGCTCAGATAACTAAAGCTCAGATTAAATTATTCAGAAAAGTAACTAAATAAAATAAAAATGCTATTGTTTGAATTAAGATTTAAATTTGAGCCCTTTCCTCGAGCCAAAGACCAAACAGTATGCGCCATTAACAACCGCTATGAATGAATTGCCAAAGCAGTTCATTTTTAGTGGTTGTTAAGGGCACATATTATTCTTTGGCCTAAGGAAGGGGGCTTATAAAGCCCTCTAAACAATTTTAGTCACTTAACTGATATATGTATAAAGCCCTCTAAACAATTTTAGTCACTTAACTGATATATGCCTGTTTTCTTTAAGGAAATCTATAAAATAATAAGTGTGGAATATAGTTTATAACATGAAAACTTGTTTGAGTTACCTTAGCAGCTGAGCATCTGACTGTCATAACTCGGTCAGTCAAACAATGCTTCAGAGCTTTAAATATATCTTTATGTACTGAGGTAGCAGCATTTCCAAGACCAGAAACTATTTTCTCCATAGTTATCATCACCTCACATCTTGTTTGTGACTATAAATAAACATAGTAAAATTCTTAAAAAATTATATGTAAATCTAACATTCAGTTTTAAGATATTTAAAATACGAGTATAAGGAGCATCTTTTAAATATAAAACTAGAAAATACTAGAAAATTAGAATATAAGTTTAAACAAAATACCAGATAACATTTGATTAAACAAAATATATGAAGTGCACAGATACAGGAATTGTATAATGTGGTATCATTATTTCATTTTTACTCTGTAAATAAAAAATATTAATCAAATCTCTCACCCAAACAAGTCATTCAATTTCTTATGACAATAACAATGGACTCAATATTGAAATTATATTCCCTAAATTGCTGCATTTAGATCAAAATGAATAATTTTTCTAAATTTATACATTTACTTCAAAATGTAACAAAGTATATTGAAAAAATTTGTGTACAGGCTAAAAATACTATTGTGCAGCATAAATAATACTAATGATGTTATAAGCTACTATTATAGCAATTTATGATAGAAGGGTTACAGTGACATGAAATAATATGCACAAGAGAAAAAAAAATTAAACTGAACAAAAATGTCATACTTGGTTTGTGCTACATAAAAAATAAACAGTTCAATTAATTTAATTTTCAGTTATGCCCATTTACTGTCATGGTGTGGAAAAGTATGGAAAATGTTTTGTAACCATAAAATAAAGCCCATATTTTAAATTGAAACATTAGAATTACTCCCATTACAATTACAATATCAAATAAGTAGAAACAAACTTTTCTCAAACAGACTATCCAAACTCCAAATAATGTAACCTGATCCAAACATTTATTTACAGACTGGATGACTCATACAAGTAAACTTCCCTAGATTCTGATTACATAAATCTAAATGTATAGAAATTTCTAATCCGAAGTTGCCAGATCTCACCACCTTATTATGATATAAAGATAAGGACTTTATTTCCTGAAATTATCAATTAAAAGCAAATTTGAATGTCAATGTCACAAAATTTGCTGCCAAATGTATTAGAAGTTACATTTATGGAAACATTTTTTCCCCCAAAGATGTTATTAACATGCCATAAAACTGTATTACATGAAATTAATGAGTATTTACAAGTAATTTATAATATTATATAATCAATGAATTTGATTTCATAATAGAAATTAAAAAACAAAACCTCTGCATTTTTTAAAGACTTGAGTAAAATATAAACTGTTTCTTCATAAGACCTTCCTGTCATTCGCCCCAATTGTTGGTACATGGTACCAAGACAAGATACAGCAGCCCTGAAAATTAAAACATAATTGCACTCCATAAATCTACAATAAATTCAAAATTTCAAAATAAAAGCATTCTATACAACATTTGATATTAAATATACAGGTGTCCGAAAAAGATTGAAACACACTTTAATTCTTTATCTGTTGGAGCTAAATGGGCAATGTAAATTGTAAAAAAGTTGAAAGTAAGGTAGGAAATGAAATAGTTAATGAAATAGTCCTCCCATTAATTTTCAAAAATTTACACTTTTTAAATTTTTATACGACTCCCTTAGACAAATTTGATCAATCAGAAATTTTTCATTTTTAATGCAACAAGATCATTACCCCCCCCCCCCCCCCCCCCGCATATCTGTATCTTTAAAATTGAAAGAGTTATATTTAATTGAAAATTGAAAATTGTGAATGGGGGACCATATATCAAATTAGAAATGTAAATTTGTGACATATCACAAAAAAGATAAAACTGGATGATAATACATAGGATACCCAACTGTGTAGTGAGTACCACTGCTTTATATGATCTCGGTCTGCGAAATGCTTTATTTAGATGCATTTGTGATAAAAAATTTTAACACATATTAACATATTTTTGATTTAAACAATTTCCATTGTCAATTTGTTTATGATCCTTATTTTCACTGATGAAACAGCCTTTCACATGGTACGGAAAAGTGGCATAAGTCTGATTTTTTCCTTTATCATAATTCAATTGATTTTAAAGATACAGTTATGAGGGTTTTTTTAATGATCTTGTTGCATTAAAAATAAAAATTTTCTAATTGACCAAATTTGTCTAAGGGGGTCGTATAAAAATTTAAAAAAGTGTAACTTTTTTTTGAAAATTAATGGGAGGACTATTTTATTAACTTAGTCTTATTTCCTACCTTACTTTCGATATTTTTGCAATTTACATTGCTCACTTATCTCCAACAGGTAAAGAATTAAAGCATGTTTCAATCTTTTTGGGACACCTTGTATGTGTGTATATATATATATATATATATAACAGATAAACATTTATATTATAATAACTCAGGAAGTACAACCAATGGTAAACAGCAAAAAGAAATAAAACATTAATTTCAAGTACCATAATTTTGGAAGAAAAAGAAAATAAAATGGATGAATTTCTATTATCATATTTTGATTAAACAGAAATGTTCTTATGACACAGGTTTATTTTACTCTTTTGTAACAAAATATGAATAAGAGAGACGTAATTTATAAAAGAAATATTGAAAGTTGTAGGGTACATCTGAGAGCTATAGAATGTAGACACATCAAGATGATATTTTTCAAACAAAATACAAATATCCCCCTTTCTTTACTACAAGTGTAACAATAAATGTCAATAACATGCTTATTTTGTTATATTTGGAAACTATAATTTGGAAATAATTACTTGATTAAACAATTTCTTATTATCTAACAATATTGTTAAAGTAAGAAAGTGAGGCACTTTGAGGCACCTTGAATATTAAAATCAGGTTTGATATTACAATCTTAATATTTTATATACTAGATATAATCAAAATTTGTCTCAATAATGTTTTATCCATTGAAGACAATGTTCCAAGCTGCCCCACCAGGCAGGGCACCCTAGAACACTGAAAGAGTTCTAAAAATATATTTACTAATTATAAGACATTTGAGGCAAATTATACTTTTATTTTAAGCAGACATGTTTAATTTATATTAGGTAAGATTTTAGTTAAAATAAAATTATAAAAAAAATATTTATAAACATTGAAATCAGAAATGTCCCACTCTCCCCTAAATTCCCTTAAAAGTTTACAGCAAATTTGTATCAGCATATATCCATACAGATACCTTTATTTTTATTCAGTTCTGCTTTGCAGGTTTTAAGATAATTTTATCTTGGTAATTGTGTACACAGATACTCTTTTTATATTGCTCCGAGCATACAAATAAACAATATATTGATACATTATTAAATCTATTTATTTATGTTCATTAAATAGGATATAAATTGGCTTATTCTATATCTAAATGCGTTTATGTTGTCTCCTTTTCCTTAAATATTAGAAATAAGAGCATGGAAATATTTAAGAAAATGAGGCTGGCATGAAAAACCCTTTATACTATTTTAACATTTACAATAAGCAAATTAGTGTATAGTAGACATCACTGAATTTTTAAATGTGTACAACTGCAAATTTTGAAATCTATAAACAGTGTTTTAAGGTACAATATTTTAAACCATAAACATATGATAGAATAAAAGTTTAATCTGGATACAGATAAACACATTGGTGAGGATGAACCAGTAATCAAAAATAATGTAGGGCTCATTAACAATATAAAAGGAAAGCTAATTGTCTATAATCTAGTACAAAATATGGCAGCAGTCATATAGGAAAGATACAACTCAAGAAACAATATAAAAGTTTTGAAAATGAACAGCATTCAGGTGTCAATGACAAACTTGGCTAATTCAGGACTCAATCACAGAGTCTCTTCATGTTGAAACAAGTGCTCTATCAACTGAACTATTTTAAACATAAACTCAATATTACATGTACATATTTAAAATATTATATTCAACAATTAAAATAGTTTGCAAAGAAGTCAATATTAATAAATTTGTGGAAATATTAAAAAAATAATTTTACTTGAAGGCAAGCTTACAGCATTTTTTAATGATGCACCATACATTTTTTAATTTTATATTATAGAGAAATGATAATTAAAAAAACAGCATTCAAAATTAACATAAAAGATTACTACAAAAGCTCTTCACTTTTTAAAAATCAAGCAATTAAAGCACTAATGTTTCTACTTAAAAATTCAGAAACAGATTTTCAATTTATGTTTTATCAATGTGACAAAAATATTACACAGCAGATAAATACATATATAAAAATACATATTTTAAAATATAATGAAATAAACATTAGTTAAATATTTACAATTTAACAGGCAAAAAGCTAGGAGAATCATCTTTATTCCTGAGGATGTCATTGCATTTATTGATGGAATCAAATAATAGAGAGGCATCTCCGACATTGAACAGAGTGGCCAAACAACGACCAATGAGTTTTCTAGTAGGAGGACCAGGTGATTCATTAATCTGCTTAATAAGTTGCTCAACTAACTTCTTTTGACACCCTTTAATGTCAGACTAGAAAAAAAAATAAGTTATTAGCCATTGTACTACAAAAGAAAATTAAATATTTCATGTTCTTGAATGCTTAATAAATCTCAAAATATGAATTTTTATATTTACTACACATTCGCTAACAAAATGTTTTTTTAAACAGTCAACTCCACCAATGGAATATTCTATTTAATATATTTCTACAATTGTAACCATTACCATTAATTTCACTAAAATATTAAATTTAGTTCTCTCAATCTCTCTTTGTCTCTTACTCAATTAAAAAAGTAAAAATTACTTTCAAAGTAGGAAAAACAAAAAATCTATTATAAGCATGCAAAGACTAAGGTGCTGACAAATTAACAATTTATAATTTTCAAAGCATTCGGCTGTAATGATATATATCTACTACAATAGACTAAAAGCTTTTATATGCCGATTTATATTCATTGAAATTTCCCTTGTAATTTTAAAATTAATTTAACTGTTTTTTCACATACTGCATAATACAATGTAATGCTTTGCTAGAAAAAAGAAATTAAGTTATTAGCCATTGTTCTACAAAACCGAAAATTAAATATTTCAAGCTCTTGCATGCTGTAATGCCTGTGTAATGCTTTAGACAAAACAAATATCACATTCGTTGTTCATTATTTTGTTTTAAATTATTTTTTCATTTCTTATCCCCATTTTAGTTCAACATCTGATAATCTGGGATATGTATTTGATACTGCTGAAGTTTACTGTATATTTTAGTTTATTTGTGACCTAACTAAAATATATAGTATGAAACTTTATTTGCAAATTTTTATCCCTGGTTTTCCATCCCCCAAAAGTATTTTATTGCACTTTGCCACTAATAATGTTAAAATAATCATATATTAAAAAAATTTAAATCCTGTCTTTAAATTTCACAGATTTAGAAAACTGATATTAAAATATTTTTGAGCTTGCTGAGCTGGTTATCGTAAAATGTGGTGATATGAATGCTAGTTTTTCTGAAGTGCATTCTTCATTAATATAATTTCTAACTACTTCTGCCATGGTGTCAACACTGAAACATTTGCTTCTGAAATTAAAATTAATAAAGAATTTTCTGAGGAATATCATGGAGCAGTATCAATATACATTAGCACTTCTTAGTTCAGCTGGAAGTTGCTGAAAAACTGGAAGTCTTAAAACTGATCAATGGCTACAAGAGCTAAATCTAGACGAAAACCATTCTAGAATAAAATTTGTTGACATTTGGTAGAAACATTTGTTTGTTTTTTTAAATACAATAACATTTAATAAACTATTTTTAAGCACCTCTTCTCTATTTTCCAAACTTTTTTTATGGAGGTGTGAGTTTTATAGCAGCACACAAGAAACCAATTTTATTCTTACTGTTTAATGGATAAAACTACATAGTACTTAATATTCTTATATCATTTATAAAATGTATATACAGCCCTTTTTCCATTTTGCATTGGGGCCCAATGCTTTTTAGTCACACTACTGGTAATTTGTCTGATGACAATGCTTTTAAAACTAAACTGATTTTTCTGTTTGATTTGCGCTGTATAAATTAATGTTTTACTACTTATGAAATTGAGTTCTGGAATAATGTTAGATCAATTTAAAACTATTATTATTTGCATGTTAATTGTTGTATAAACAAGCAAAAACAAGTTTTTTGGATGCTGGAAAACATTGTTCACAAAACTTTGAAATTTTAGAAAATTTACTGCCTGTTAGGACAAAAATGAACAAAATAAAAAGAACCAGAATATAATAGGTTATTTAAATTCAATTATGTCTCATAAACTAACATTTCAATGTGGATTTTTTGCACATTTTAAAGCTACTATGTTAGAAACTACTAGATACTATGCTAGAAACCTTTAATACAAATTTGGCCACCGCCAGTCTTAAATTTTTGTCATTATTTCTTCTGGTATATTTTTAAATTTCTATAGCTCTGACAGAGTTGTTTTGTTGTTCCACTTGTGGAATTAAAAACATCAGCTATCTCTTGCCAGACAACTGTTTTCTACAACACTCTCTTCATTGGGTTTTTTTGTTCTATTATTTGAATTTTAGAATTTACCAGCTCAATTACAAGTTCCTTCTCAAATGCCGTAAATATTATTCAAGCAGCCATTATTTCAAATCGAAAACAATTAAGAAAAAAAAAATCTAAATTTAAAAAGCACATGCAATTTATTGGATCTGGCAGCACAGGAAAGGAAAATACTGTTTTGTTCGCAGGGGCAAACAATAATGACAAATAAGCCTGAATGTACACAAACCCACTTGATGAGTCTCAGCCAATAGAATTCCATCTTTTAACCTGTAACTCAGAGACCAGAAATCGACTAGCTAGAGTTGATTTTTGGATGGTGAATATGAGTTTCTCATTAAAGTGAAACTGCTGTAAACCAAGGGCTTATGAACTAAAGATTTTGCAAGTGGTTTGGTTGGAATGGTGAATACGGGGGTAAGAGAATGTGTGGTTCACCACCCCACAGGCTCTTGGAGCTAAGCTCCTGACCAAACAAATCTGGTTTTCAGCTTGGAATTTTAATAATAATTCCCTTTCTAGCAGTTCACATTGGCTGTGGTGGTGTCACATTGTCAAATTATTCAATTACTCTTTCTAGTTAAAACATATTTTTGCCACTAGCATTTTTTAACACAAGTAAACTTCATTATTGATTTAAAAAAACCATGCCCTGATAGAAGTAATACCTTTTGAGCAGCTACAAGAACTTTATCCAGAAATTTCAGCCACTCAAAAATGAAAACAGGCCTTTTAGGTTCTGGTATTTGTTGAAGAGCTTCTTCATTTAAAATCAGGCTATGAGATAGTTCCATCATTTTGGCAAAGCTACACAAGTAGAAAACCAAGTTAACGTAAAAGTTACAAGCATAAAAGATAGCTTTCATATACTATATTTTAAATTGTGAACTAAACATAATTATACTAAATATAAGTTTGAAAAATATAATATAGATCACATAAAACTGTGATATATATATATATATATATATATATATATATATATATAGATAGATAGATAGGGGAGAGTGGGCACAATAGACCTAGGCCAACCATCCATCAAGTTGCTCTATGTCCTCGGACGAGTCGGGTGGTCTGGGCTTTCGACAATAGACCTAGGGACACAGTAGACTACCCTCCTTTAATTTTTCTTACGTTTTTTCACAATGCTTCACATTTTGACATATATATATGAAAACACAGTCTTAATGTACTATATCCAAAAATCATGTCCTCAACTCATTATTAAGACATTTTACAGTTGTAGGTGGTTTATAGATAATAAATAAGATAGAAAGTAAAAAATTAATTTAAGCATGGTTTATGTTCTAGTTTACACACTTGAAGTATTATAATTAAAAATTTCAAATCTTGCGAGTGAAAATGGAACTAATGAACTAGGAGTAAGAAAATAACTTAAGTCTAAGAAAATAAATGTTAAAGATTTGTTAACATGATGCCTTACATATGATATTTTAAATCTAGAATTAAACAAACAGAATCTTAATAATATTTAAAGCTAATTAATATATTTCTAGTTCTATCTCTTAGTATAGTGGATGGATCAGTGTAAAGTGAATGAAATCAACCATCTTATAAAATAATAATTATAACTGTGTTTTAATCTTAGAGCTAGGGCCATATCCTGGAAAATGTATATAAATGTGCAAGCATTAATAATATATATACTTCCTTCAGAAACTGTATTTAAATATGGCAGTATTATCACAATTAAGCCATTGTTCAGTGTAAAGAGGCAAAATTTAGAACCCGAAAGAAGCATTGATTATTTATCAAATTAATTTGAAAAAATCAATTCACTATAATTCTGTTTTACTATAATACATTTTCACTATAATACATTTATTTTAAAAATATCAGGGTGGATAAAAATCATGATTTTTTTAAAAAAATCAAAAAAATCGGATTTTTTTGATTAAAATCAGATTTTTTTGATTTAAATCGGATTTTTTTTATTTATATTAGCCTTTTCCAAAATCAATTTTTTATATTTTTCAGATCAGAAGGTAAGTTAGACTATATTAATGTACTGTATAATTTAAAAAAATTTAATTGAATATATATTAATATAAGATTAAAAAATATATGCAGGGGTTAAAAAAACCCAAAGACTGTTTAAATAAATAGGGTTTTTTTTAATTGGGTTATTTTATTGGAGAAGAAAAGCCATATACTATCTTTTTCCCTCCCTGCCATTTTAGTAAATGAATCTACTAATTTGCTTTCTATATCTATTATACAACACAAGTTTAGCTATCCTCTAGAGTCAAGTTTGTAACAGAATCTGAAGTGTCCTGGGAACTCCTTTCAAATAGTTGAAAAACAGGTTTATTCGGCTACAGGTGGATTAGTGTCCAGAGAGAAATACTTCTTTGTCCGTTGCAGGGATGCCAATTTTTAGCTAGATATCCACATAATTTTGACTTCATCTAGCTAATGAAAATGGGCATCTACATCATGACTACAAATCTAGATAATTTTGATGTCATCTATCTAATGAAAATGGGCATCTAGATAATGCCTAAAAATCTAGATAATTTTATGAAATTTCACCAAAATCAAATATTTTTTGTGTAAAATTGAGATGGTGTTGGTAATTGTCTCAAAAGGAGCATAACAGTTTTTTACTAGCATGAGTTATGTAAAAACAAAGCTCCGGTATAGAATGAAAATAAAGCTACTGAATGCCATTTTAACAGTTAAATTAGGACTATTAAGACACATGCATATGGGAAATGTTATTATAACCCCCCCCCCCTCCCCAATTTTGAAGGACATAGAAGCTATGGTTACATATCGAAAATGTACAGCAAATGAAGTTTTATCGTTTCTCAGTCAGGCACTTCAAATTTTACAGATGAGGATTATGATTGGTTAATGTGGAAATAAAGTGTTTTATATTCTTATCAGAGGTGGAGCTACAATTTTTCTCAAAAGTTTTTTTTTCTATTGTGATCAAGAGCAAAAAGTACCAAAAAGCCTTAGTTTTTGTACTGTATAGGTTGGGGCTATCGAATTGAAGAGAGGGAGGGACAAAGGGGATAATGCCCAGGGGCCCTATGATCCTATGAGACCTCAGCCTCAGAGTGATTTTTTAAGTCCTTAAAAAATAGGTAAGGGTAGGGATTGGTGGGGGAGCCCAATCTGCTAAACTGTTTAAGGGCTGGTCAATCCTATTCCCAACATTGTTTGTTATATTGGTGTGGTGATTGTGTGTCGCCGGGCCCCGAACCAGGGACCTCCTGCCTACAAGACCGACATTATAATCACTGAGCAAAAGCTAGTTTCTGCTCAGTGATTATAATGTCAGTCTACGAAGCAAAGGGTCTCTGGTTCAGGGCTAGGCGACTCCCAATCGCCACAGTGGTTACCCTGGACATACGAGCACAAAAAAACCTTGCTCTCCAACGATTTCACGAGATAGCAGTACCACACGGAGTCAGAGACCTTGCCACTCCCTTCCTGGTTGACCACGACAGACGTCATGCCTGAGACAACACGCCTCCCGGCCTTCAGCTCCTCAACTGCATTTCAGGGGGACACGTGGGGGTTTTCTCAGCGACCCCCTCCGGGGCCTTCATCAGGTGGGGGAGTGTGCGGCAGCAAAGACATCTGATCAAAGATGCTTGGAACCTGTACCCGAATTATAAGAACGGAGGAGAAGCTAGCTTTTGCTCAGTGATTATAATGTCGGTCTACGAGCAAAGGGTCCCTGGTTTGGGGCCTGGCGATTCCCAATCGCCACATTGGTATGTGCCAGCAAAAATCACAAAAAAAGGAAGGAACCAAATTTTCTTATTTCTATGGTAAAAATTACATATAAATATAAAGCAATTAACATTAATAAATTATAAAAATAAATTACATATAAAGCACATATAAATAACATTTCAAAAGGTATTTTAAATTTTTGTTGCTTGAAATATGTACGTAAAAACTGTATCGCAACCACTGATTCCAATAAATCATCACAAGAACAATTAAAATGTTAAATATTGTCTAGCTATGTTTTTAGATAACTGACAGAAAATCTACATAATTCTAGCTTGCGTACTTTTCATTTTGAGTGATTTTTAGCTATAAAATTAGAAAATAGGTTGGTAGCACTGGTCAGTTGTCATTGTTACTTGATTTTATACTCCAAACACTGAATAGTGTTATCTCCACTGACCGAGAGTTAAGGAAAGGATTTCAGTTTTTTTTTATATACTCTAAAGATGTCTTGATGTGGAATTTTATTATTTTAAACATTTATTCTGTTCCAAGTTATTTTAGCATAAAAATACAAAAAATAAACTTCAAGAAATGACAAAACTAAAAAATGATTTTAATCAATGATTTTTTTAAAAAAAATCAAGTGATTTAAATCATGATTTAAATCATGATTTAAATCAAGCCGATTTAAATCAAACAACCCTGAAAAATATCTTAACACATTTCTTGCTTTTGTTTTGTAAAAATGACATACAACAAACCACAGAAAACTGGTAAAAGATCTGTGTCCCAAATGAAGGCATTAAGCAGGCTGAAAAAGTGTTATATTGATGATAATTGATCCATTCACTTAATCTACAAAGAGAAAGGTAATGCAAAAACAACACTTCTAATGTATTGTGTTCAAAAGTACAAGTCCTTAAAAATAGCAGCTAAGTGAAAAGTGAGAACACATCTATGTATTAGGTTTCTGAGTATCTATGTATTAGGTTTGTGCCTAACTATGCAAACATGCAGGTTATTCTCAAAGGAAGAGGAAAAAATGTTGGAAGATTAACTTTTGGATATGCTGCTAGAATACTTGTGGACTTGTATTTAAAATGGCAAGGAAATTCATGCATGAATTTGCAATGATTAATCTAAAGAATATGTTCTGTAAAAAAATTTTAACAACAAAAAATTGGCTGCACAATTTTAGAAATTTGGAATCTGAAAATTTCGCTTAGATTGCCAGAATCAACAACTTTTAATCGTCATAGGCCATCAACAAGCAATTCCAACATAATTATCAAATGAAAAGCATTTGACAAAATTTAGATCAGCCGAAGAAATTCTGCCTATATACTTTAAAATTTTATACAAAATTTATAAAAAAAAATTCCAATACCTCAAAAACAATTAGATAAAAAATTCCAATTAGATAACAAATTTTATTTGGTAGCATCTAAAAATGGTTTTTGTTGTAAGATTACTTATGATTATATAGTCTGTAAAATTCTTTCATGGAGTTTGATAAATTCAATCGGATGAAATACAGAGCTGTATTACAGCAAGACTAATATTATTGAACCTTTCTAAAATAATGAAAAGGAAGTCAATAGTACTATATGTGAATTTTTCTTATTGTGAAGTTTTGCTGCATTTAATATGATGTATTTTATGATCTTTCTTTAAAAAAAAAAAAAAAAAAAAAAACCCTTTCTAAAACAAGAAACTTAAACTATTAAAAAAAAAATTAATTTAATCTAACTGAAAATGAATAATGTTTAAGTTTTTTTTCCCAAAATTTCATTCAAATTTATGTTTAAATTGTTAAAAGTGTATAAGTATGTCAAATTTAAATCTGCATGAACTTAAAGGAAACTGTGATGCACAAATTTTATTAAAATATGTAAAATTCTAATATATGCAAGCTTTTTTTCACTGCAAAGGAATAAAGTGTACAGCCTAGAAAAACTCTCTATAGAAACAAATGAAAATTACATGTACAAGCTGTATTAGTATATGAAATATGCTAATTTGATCTGCAGTTTGATTTCCAGTGATTTTATATGCTCATCAGAGACAAGTTGTTGATCATACAATCATTGGAGGACCTTATAAAGCAGCGAATAATCTTTGAAATCAATAAATTACTTTTGGGTAAATTAAATGGCTTTATTCAATTGATAGTTATAATACATCACCGGCAAGTGCTTCGTAATTTTGAGTAATGGAAAAATAAAGCATCTAATTACAGAACGTTTAGGTAGAATATATTCTTCAAATGAAACCCAATTTTTTTAATTAAAATAATAATTAATAGCAAAATAATCAAATCACTAAAAAATATTTTATTTAATGAGATATTTGATTACTAGAATGAACTGAAATGTTATAAAGATCATTTCTTTAGACTTTCCTGAAATATTTACTTAATTCTGATCTTAAGAGCTCTTAAATAAAATGTAAACAAGAAATTATGGATAAATTCACGAGTTTTAAGCTACACCTATAAATATAAGTTAACGAGAAAATACAACCTCTGCTCCTCTCTCGTTTCATTTGATGCATAGATTTTAACCTTTTGCATAAAAGTTTTCATATTTTAAAGGACTACTAGAAGCTGTATGAAAGAAAAAATAATTTAAATACGCAAGCTTCCACGTTAACACTAACAATAAGTCTGTCTGCTTGTCAAATCGTCTGTTACTCATTGCTAATGTTTCCAGCTTAATCAGATAATAAAAAGAAAGTAAGCGGATGTTCAGTAATTGCGATAAAGTAAATAAATAAGAAAGAGCAATGAGTGACAAGATGATTCAACACATACTTAGGATGTAGAAGGCGGCTTTAAAAAGAAATATTAGATGGAATTAGATAACGAAATAATATTTTGATGAAAATTACTCATGTGCATCCAACTTAAAAAATCTCTTTTATGTATAACTAAGTCACGCTCATTAAAACATTTGAAATAATTATAAATCAAGGACAAATTATAAACATGAAATTGCAAATAAGAGTTAAATCCCCTATATGTAATTGATCGATGCCACCAGACTGAGAAATTTTATTTCTTTCCATCCTTTGGAAATATTCTTTTAAATCAGTGTTTTTATCTGCTAATTGTTGTAAATGAGGAAAAAATAAGATAATTTAAAGCAAATTTAAAATATTTTATTTTGAACTTACTCATTTGTCAACTATTCTTCGCCAAAGTTTCTTGATACATCTCAACTCTTCATCTAATGCAAAACTTGTGACTTCCCTTCGAAAGCTGTCTGCAGTTTGTTTAATTGTTCGTGTAAATATATAATTTACCATGCTTCTAAAATTAAAATATCCTAGTTTACATATTGTATACTATTTCACGATTACATGCTGCCTCGTTTATGCAGATGATATACCTACTATGCTGTGGAATATTAAAGGGTGTGTTGCAGGTTTTGAATTGATGTATTGAGCTGTTTTATGTTTATTACTTATTCATTAATTAAAATAATAATCATTGATCAGGTTCTTCACAAATGAATTCAGAATAAACTATAAGTCTGAACTTTTATTGAAAATTGACTAAATTGTGTGTATTCAATAAAAAACTACCTACCTTGTCACAAGTCATTATTGAAGGTTTCAGATTTAATGCCTTCTATGACTTTAATAGCAAAATTTGTTATATTATTTTTTCTATTTTGTTTTGTACTTTTCAGTATAAAACTTTGTGTTCTTAATTTGTTTTTAGTAGTAAGCTAACAAGTAGCTTCCTAATTTAAATTAAAATGTTATTTGTAATTCAATCAAATCTGATATGCTTAACTTGAGTTATTTTTAAATTTTCAATTTTAGCAATTCCCTTCATATTAAATCTGTATCAGCATTGGGACGTAATGATAAATATTTTTCTGAAAGTTTGAAAGATGCACTGCCAAAAGCTAGTATCCTAGTTTTTGCTGTAAACAAGGTGAGTGCTATTTCTTTGGATTTTATATGTTATTGAGTGTAGTGATGTGCACAGATATTCATTTTTACTTAAAAAATGAGTAATCCTCGTCGTAAAAAGAACATAAAAGGATGTATTAAAATATATTATACAATTTCTTTAGGATAACCATCACATTTGTTCATTTCTTAATATAGAGGAGTACTATAGTTTGAAATGCCTTGTTTCTGATGCGATAGGGGTTAAATCCAAACCTGAATCAAAATTCTGTATCATTGACATCAATTCAAATGTTTCTATATAATGCATCACTTTTTTTTATGACTATCAGAAAGGCTGTTATATAATGACAGAATATGGGGATTTTTTGTTTTAACTGTGCTTCACTTTGTGGTTCTATTACCTTTTTAGGAATTTTTTTTAGCATGTTTCTTTACATCCGCTATTATACTGCTGCAACCAAGTGAAGATCTTGGTGCTTGAAATCACAGTCAATCATCATTCTCTCTATTGCCATTATTTTAATTTCCTTCTACTTATTTCTATTATGCAGATAACTGGAGGATTTTAGTACATTTATTCATCGTGTAGTTAAATAATGTTTCTTTAAAACTTTGTTGAACAGATAAAATCTGTTTGACAAACTTGTCTTCTAAATTCCATTTTTCTATAATTTATTAGGTTTGCATTAATGATAACATTTTGCTCTACAATAGCATTGTTGTTGTTGAGACCCAGACCGCCCAACCTACCAGAAAGATGTAAGGTAACTGTTTGGACGGCCAGGAAGAGCCACCCAATTTAGACTGGAACCCAGTGTGAGAGGCATCCACAGGGACCGTACCCGCCTTCCCCTACCACCAACCTCTCGGAAGGACTTATTTTAATTTCCTTCTATCGGACTCACATGTTTAACTTGGTCGTACTCCTCGTGAACACGGTGGCAGTTTTGGCAGCAGAGGAAATCGAACCCAGACCTACCAAGTGCAATTCCCGCATGCTAACCACTGGGCTTCCGCACTCTACAATAGTATTGTGAAAAAGAGGAAAAAAAAAATTACATTTTAAAAGTGGACACCTTGAAATATAAAAAGAACTTGTATTTTAAAATATATTAATTCAATACAAAATATCAATACTATTTATTTCATAAAGGTTTATTTTCCAGTTGTGCTTATATACTATAATACTTATTATATTAGGTTCATACTTACATTGTAAATAACAGCATTCATGGACCTATTTTGCTAGTGGATATACTTCAGGTTTGATCCTGAGTAGAAACCACTTCCGTAAGAATACACCAAACAGGCCAGCAGTTGTTGTTCAGTATATATATATATATATATATATATGGATAAAGTAACCTTAGATTTTAGACAGACTTGTCTTCTAGCTTTTAAAGCTTATGTTTATGTCACCACTTCCATATTGGTTTTGCCCTTGGATTTAGAAAAAGGAATTAAATGGGTAACATGTCATTTTAAATGCTGCTCTGGAGGCAAAAAAATTGCAACTGTACATACTTAGGGATTTGTGCCATAGCGTACCATTGTTATTTTGGTGTTAATTTGAATTTGAGCTGTATCAGCTAAAATGTAAAAGTCATTTCATTATTTTCTTTTGGCTTTCAAAATATGTTAAAAAAATGAAGTATAAATCTCATAAAATTCAATATCTTTGAATAAAGAATTATACATCCAGTGCCCCAAAATTGTCTGCTACCACAATCACATTTTAACAATACTGTAATATCCATCCAGATCCTTTTCTAAATACATGGTTTTACCATTTATGCTGTCATTTGTTAGTGACAACTATAACTAATCAAAAGTTACATATGAAGGTAGACATTTAAGCAGGGCTTAATTCCTAACAAAAAAAGTGCAGGAGTATTATTATTATAAAATATTTTCCAGCGCAACGAAACAATAATTGCAACAGTTATCCATCACCACTAGCATACATAGTTTTATTTTGGAGGGTGGAGGGCGTATAACCCTATCCCATCAGCACACACACTGGGTTTGCAACTGGGCCAGCACACACACTGGGTTTGCAACTACACCCTTGCCCATCTCTATTTCTTATTGCTTAGTCCAGTGTGGTCCAAGGTCTAACAATGTTTTAGTAGCGAGCTAGATTTTTTACTATTTTTCAATCACGGGCCAAATGTTTTATATACTACTTACTATTACAGGATTTGTGGGGCTAGAAGGGCCATTTATTGGTAAGAAAATTAACTAAATATAAATAGTAGTATTAAAATAATTAAGCCTAGTCCACTGTGCCCTTAATTTTCTTTCTCTAAAGTTATTGCAAATAATTGTATGCAATAGGTATTTATTATTTTTAACTCACCTACTTGCATAATCTCATTGTGGAAACAATTTAATGAAAAATATTCCACAGAATTAACAAATCAGAATTTTTATCTTCAACAATTACAAATCGAAGCGTTGCCACCTAATTTGCTGAAAATGAGCACAGTTAGTGCGTAGCACCTGTTACTATATATCCTCTGTATTCTGCAGTAACTAGGCAACACTTGCATCTTAGTTTCCCCCTCTAGGGGGAATTGTTGTCTTGTATTGACTTGAATTTGGCACATAAGCCTTTTGGCAGGTTGCCATATACTGATGGATTCGTTCATCAAAAAGAAGAATTCAAAATATGTGCACAACCTTTGCCTTCACCAGCTTTCCTATTAAGCGAAAGCGATTGCAAAATACTCAAAAACTGGAAAAAAAATTCCTAATAATTTCATTTCAGTTTTTGAGGGCTCCGGAGCCCCTAAAAAAGCATCCATTCAAGGGCTCCGGCTAATATTTAAATATTCTCCAAAATTAAAGAAGTACCGGAGCAGGACTCCGGCCCCAATTAAGCCCTGCATTTAAGAGAAGTTAAAAGAAATATATTTGATGTAAGAGTATTTTTAAGCCAATTTTCTTAGCTAAATGTAATAGTCTCATGCAAAGTTCAGAAAAGTAAGAGGTTTAAATTAAAAAGTATCATTGATATGTATAAGCTATGATATAAATTATCATATTTTTCCTTTTTTCATCTATTTTCTGATTTAAATTATGAATTCATATAAAAATCCTGATATAAATATGTTCATTTTACCAATTTGCCCATTTTCTTTTTATTATTTCAGTTGAGCTTAGAAGACTTCTCTGTAAATGATAAACCAAGTACTTTGAATAATACTTTGCATAACATAGAGGTATGGGATTTAATATTTTTACATGAAACAATTTGTAATAATATGATTTTTAGTTATTTGCATGTGGAATGCCTATATGAATTAGATTGTACTTTATTTTCTTATTATATCTATATCTTAGTTGAGAAGCTGTAGATATTTTTTAAGCACTTGTGTATTATACTGTTCTCTGTAATGTTTATAGCCAAAATAGATATTTATATTCCAATTTTGTGCATAGCACTTTATAAATATGGCAGTAGTTATGTATAACCTTATTATGCTCTTTTGGCATATGACATTGTATGTGTACAAGACTTTAAAAAGTAAACAATTTTTTTTTTAAATGTAAGATCATTTAAAAGTAAACAAATGTTTTTAAAGTACTCAAATTCGAAATATGAAAAAGCTTCTTCAAAATGAACTATTGAAAAGTAAATAAAAGCATAATATTTTCAAAAGTTATTCATAACATTTAGGTATTTATTAATATTTTTAAATCTGTATTTCCATTATTTTGTGCTTTGTTATTATTTGCATTGTGTTGTCATCATTTAATGACAGCCCTGTAGTTTTGAATTAAGAGAATAAGAAGCACACTAAAATGATAGACATTTTTAATATAAGCAGTGCTACAAATATTAGTTTTATGGAGCTAAAGACCTTCTAGCACCAATAATTTCTGTTACAATATAGAATACCAGTATGTACATATGAAAAATCACTGGAGGTGCTAATGTAACTTGTTTTCTGATTTCTTCTTGAATTAGCAATCATTGTAAAAGTTCCTTTTGAAATGTTGTCATCTCTTGCCTGTGATCTCCTTCAGTTTAATTTTGTTGAGTATTTAAATTAGTGTAAATATTTTATAAACTTGGTTTCATTATTAAATTTATTAGCTTCAGTTTGTATTTATTTTTAATATCTTATGGAATAGTATATATCACTATATGCATTTTGTAAAGAAGAATTTAAAAACTTCTAAAGAATATATAGGGTATTCATGATCTCGGAATTCCTAGGATTCATTTTTTAGCTGTTTTCAAGGGTTCCCATGAAATTTGGGGATTTCCCCAAAAACTAGAAATTTTTATAAAAAAAAAAAAAGAGTAAAAAATTGTCAAAATGATAAACATTTTATGTGATTTTGTTAAAATTTTTTAGTAGAGTAATGAATAGTTAGTTTTGAATAAAAAATATATATTTTTAATCTGTGACAATATAATTCTCTGCATTATCTTAATAAAAGATATGTATGCGTCTGTGTCATCAGCAACAAGAAATCAAACTGTCAAACAGCGCCAAAATTTGATACTGAGGTACTTCAGGCTCTGGAAAAATACAACTCAGCAAGATTTTTTTAAAAATTAAAATTGAACTTTTAGTTATTTTATATTTTAGCACGATTTTGGGCGATTTTCACACATCGGCTTTTTAGCAATCGCGAATATTATCACAAGGTTTCCATTTTGACACAATTTGAAAAATCAAATAGTGTTTTTACCAATAATCTTTAAATTGACTCTGTAGACAGTTCTTTCATATTTATTTATTTTTAAATTCATCAAAATGTGCATTTTTTGGTTATCTGAAACTTATTTTGCTGCATCTGAAAACAAAATAATACACTTTTATAGTTTAGCAAAAAAAAAGTTGCGTGACCTGTATCTTCACATTCTGACAAAATAAAATTTTTTAATTATTACATTATTTTAATTTTTATAATTTGAACAAATGCATAAAAATTGTAAACACATTTCTGTTAATAAAGTGCAGTCACATCGAGTTTTCTCCCTGATGGATGGACTATGCATGTCTGTGCTCATGGTGTAGTTTAAACCATGTCTTTCTTCTCTCCTAGAGAAAGAACTCTGTTTCATTTCTTTTATTTATTTTTGCTTTCCACGGTTGTGGAGCGCATACATGGGAAAACGAAAGGAGGAAATGATTTGATGCAAATGATTGAGACTGTTTGAAGAGGCAATTCTGTAAATGTATTATTTAGGCAGCAGGCACTTATTTAAGACCTGGGTAATGCTGGATAATTCATTCTAGTTTTAAATAAATTTTTTGATGAGTAAATATTTTAACTGATTGCCTCATTTTTCCTAATTCAAATGCATTAAGTGTATAAATTAAACATATAAATTCATTTATGGAATTAGCATAATAAACCTTTAATTTATATTTTCTTTCTGGTACTGTTTGCTGCTGAGACACATATTTAAGAAGGTAGATCATGAAATTTCCCTAAACAAAAAAATTTCAGGCAAATCTCCTTAAAATGGCATTGTAAAACTGTTAGTTAATTTGAATGAATCATCACTAATATTTAGCTTGCACCACTGGTACTGGCAAAGCGTATTTATCATATACAATAATACAATATACAATATACAATAATACAATTTTTCATGCATTTTCATCAGATTTGTGTTTTTATTTCAGTCCTTTTTAGATGCACAGCCTCACATGCTCTTACCTTCTGTAAAAGATCCTTTAAATTATATTCATAAAGCCCATTGTGGTGTTCAAGAGATTGTTGTTGACAACAAAATCGATGACATTGTGATGCAATCTGTATCTACAGCTATACAAAGATCTTGCATTGTCATTCTTCATGTTTCAGATGATGGAATAATTACAAAAGAAGGTATATATATATACTTTCTCATTGTAAAATTATTTTAATAAATATATAAATTTGAGATTTTTATGTAAATATGTGGTGTTATGTTATAAATGCTGATCTTCCGAAAAGAGCCATTATTAATAATGATGTAATATAAAATGGCAATTTGAGAAGGAACAGCTCTACCATTCTCTCATCCCTTCATATGATAGTCCTCTTGAACACATTTCAACAACTTTTGCTCAACAATTCTTAAATGTGTTTGAAGAATGACTATAATTTAAGAGCAAGTATATATACTGTCATAAAATTTTATTTTTTAGATTTAGTTTGTGAAAAGTTATTACAGTATTTTAATAATTCCCATGATTGAACCTAAAGTTATTCATAGTGTAAGACGTTACAAGATGTGAATATTTTCAAATATCAATAATTTAATAGTCATTGTTAAAAAAATCTGTGCTTAGTTCAAATTTCAATTTATAAGTGGTTCACAAATGTATCTTGTTTAGATATTCCTTGTGACACTGTTGTAATATCACTGTACACCCAATTATGCATGGGTGTCATGTTTTGTAGATTAATTCCATGTAGAAGTTGTTTATTCATATTAAAATCCAATTTATTAGTATTACATTATTAGACTACAACTTTTTACATTGGACAGACCCCACCTCAGCCCTCCATCTCGTTCCAAGTTTTAGAGTTATCTAGTCTTTACATGCATGTTACACTTACTTCAGAGAGAGGAATATAGCTGACCACATAAAATGTTAAAAGCCAGTTCTCATCAGGACATATGAAATATACTGTCCTTGTAGTTTCTATATTACGAAAATGTGATTGGGATTCAGTTGCTGATGGGTTTATCTTAGAAACATCTTTTAGTTATATAATTATGATTATAGGCTATTCAAGGCTGAGTGAGGAGAAAAATTTGAATGAGAAAGCTTACATTGTGGTTAGGATTAGTTGCCAAATGTGCCATTGTCGATAAAAGGAAGAAATTAGTTTATTCTGTGGTAATATTAATGGTGTGGGATAGAATTTAATGTGGTCACAGTAAGAGCGTAACATGAAATACAAATTTTAAAGAAGAATTATGAAAGTAAAGAGCACTTTAATTGGGGAAGCTTAAAATTTCTGTATCATACATATAATTTTTCTAATTCAATTGATAATCTAAGGGTCATAATGTGGCGTATTACTGAATATAATTTAAAACAATTTCTATTGCAGTGAGATTAATTTGATGATTTTTATAAGTTATAATAAGAGTAATGTTCATATGCATAGGTCATTTTACTTTTTTATGTCTAATTTTTTAATAGGAAGTATCACATAAATAATTAATCACCTAAAATTTCAAACATCTATATTTTTAAATTTATTATTTTCATTTAAGCAGTCTAAATCATTACTGTCTAAACCTTAAGCTCCGAACCAAATTACATACAGTGGAGATAATTCTGTGAGTCTTATAAAATTATATGACTAATAAGTCATCTTTTATTAATGTTATTCTTGATTTCACAATAGTTGGATGTTTTGATAATATTACATTCCAACATTTTCTCATCTTTTAAATAAATGGAAATGTAATTAAATTTTATAAAAAAAAATAACTAATTAAAAGTATGCCAAGTTTGTAGGCTAAAAAAATTATTTTCGCAAGTTGCCGGGTTGAACAGCCATGGCCTAAGTAATGTTGATATGTATTTCATAAATTGTTATTTATGCATTACTTCATATTGATGTAAACTCAAGTAATGTATTACATAATGTTAAATCAAAATTACATTTAAAATAGCATATTTACTTGAACTTTTAACATGCTACAGATAATTAAATGTCATTTTATCTATCTTTAGATTTTTAAAAGTCAAATAAAGTTAAATTATTGACTACAATAAGCAAGAAAATTCTATAAAAATTTGCTTAAACTACTATCTAAAATAATTTGAAATTAAAATACTTCATTAGTAACAATATAAATAATTGATTAATAATATCAACCAGTTTTAGAGGCAATAAATAGCTTCCTTCTTCATGCAGAGCAACTACACTATTCATAAGCACTTCCTAAATTATGGTTTGCTGATTAGAGATCTAATAAAGAAAATGTTTAAAACCTGCTGTTATAATAATTGAATAATATAAAGCTTCATAAATAATGGTATAAACACATATAAACTGGCCATTTGATTTCATAGGCACAAAACAGCTTTCTTCTTTAGGACCAACAAGAAGTGCGACCTCACTTATTTATGTAAGTACTGCAACTTACTTGAATAAGTGAGATCATGCTTTAGTCTTGAAGTAGAAGGCTGTTTTGTGCCTTTCAAACTGATTGACCAGTTTATATTGTGTTTAGGCTATTATTTACAAGTTTTATATTATAGAGTTCTGATATTAGACACATCTCTTTTTCTCTCTTTTAATACGCCAACCATTGAAATATTTATTTTCTTCTTTTTAATTATGAGAATGTAAGTTTTGTTTAATATTAGGTTTAGTTTAATGTATCTTACAATTTAAACTTTTATAAAATTCTTATGTTCACAGGACAGCTCAAAACAGTATTTCTGCCTACTTTTGAGAAATTAAATAAGAATGTCGTCGGCATATTCACGGGTGTTAAATCATCCTGGGTGAGTCAAAGCTCTTTTCTCTATTAATTGCTGACAGTAAAATAGAAAACAGTCTTACATAGAGAAATACAAAATGTATGGTCTATTTTTCTACCTATTTTCATACATTTATAAAATTAATTGTTAATAGTTGTGTAATGTTCTTTTACACTGTTACACTGTATTTTTTACACTGAAACCGTTCCCTAACTTAGTAATATTTATTGGATGTTAATTTTGCCCAGAGCGTAACTCTTGATGTAAGTAGAGCTGCATACAAAGTAAAAGAAGAATAAACTTCTTCATTAACTTAACATATAGCTAGACTTTAATAAGACAAAAATCAATAACAATGCAGTAATCAAATGTGCAGTATATTTTTATACAAGCATACATGTAATTGCTATATTACTCCATGTGAGTACATTATAAACTTGATATTCATTAGCTATCCATTTTCTATATTAATCCAACATAAAAAATCAATTACTTTTCCAGCTTGCAAAGCAGCACACTCTCAGCTCATTGTAGCTCAAGCTTCATTATTTATGCAAATGCCAACTCACAACATAGACCACTATTATCATTGCCTTGCTTAAATACTGAGAATATTTTAACAAATCATTAACCAGAATGTTGGGGTTTTTATTGTTGTTAAAAGCTTCTATATGTTTTAATTCGGGTTTCTTTGAAGCTTTTCATATCGATAAAAATTCCAATATTTTGGTTAATGTTACCTTATTTCTCTTAATTATGTAGAGACCATGTTTAATGTATTTTTTTCTTATTCTGTTTCTGCACCCCATTTCTTATTTCTGCTGTATTTCTTTGTTTTCGTTTTACTTCTCCTTTTTATCATGCTAAGTGGTACCACTACTTCTGTAGTTTAGTATTCTTGCTAACATATGGTTCTCATTTTATGTTAAGCTTGTTTCTACGGATGAAATAAACCTAAGCATTTTTATTTCTAAAACAATTGTCTGCTTTTTGTTATTTTATTTTCACAGAATTTAATTGTGATTGTTTTATTACCTGATAGCTGACTTGAATTTGAGGTAAAATTACCAAACAGTAGCTGATAACATCTTCAGACAAACTAACAAATCACATTAATTTAAATGTATTATTTGTATATTATATTCATACAATAAATATTTCATTCATTCAAGTTTACTGATCTGTTCAGTTTTGGAGTACAATAATTTAAAGCAGGGTTTTTGTTTTTCTTTTAACTTATAGTAGTGTACAATTTGAACAGTATGAAACTGGAATTTGTGCAGCGTAATGACATAAACATGCGTAAAACAATGACATAAACATGCATTTTTAAAATTTTTCTTATTCTAAACTTTTATGCTTTATACAATGATGTATTTATGGTAATTTTTTCTATGGCTGACAACACTTACATGCAAATTTATGTTGTGTGTGTGTTCTAGCTCTATTTTGAGTTTCTCATTGCTTGCCTCACCACAGTTCATTCTTAGTGGTTGTTAAGGGCGCATACAGTTTTACCTGTTCTTTTGGCCTGAAGGAGGAGGCTTATATCACCCTCAGAATAATTGTAGTCACTTTACTGACATATGCCTACTTTCATCAAGGAAGTTCTGTAAGTGTTTATAAACAACATATGTTTGTTTAGCTGCTGTATCTTGCATATATTATACTACTTGTGATTGAGGATATACTGATCATAATATTTATAAAAAAAATTTATCTACAGTGATGATCATAGGTAAAAGGATTTCCCATCTTACTCGGAAAACGTGGAGAACACGGATTTGTCAGATAAACTTTTTATAAAAGTCCAAAACCTGGAATTCTCCGGGAAATCATTTAAAATGTCAAAGAATTAAAATTTTTAGAAAGAATTAACTTTTTTTATAAATTTCCTCTAGATTGCATTGCCTGTCATATATCATGTATTTGCTAAATTTCTGGATAACTATATGACAATTGACTATTGTATATAGATATATATTAATCTGTCAAGATGGAAACCTGGAAATTAAAAAAAAAAAAAAATCTATAAAAGTCTGGGATTTTCTTTTTTATTTACTGCTTGGAGGTAATCCTCATAATACATATATGGTATAAGTATGTGATGTATCAATTCTTAAATATAAAAAGAATCTTATATATAATACTACATGTAAATCAGATGATTTACGTGTAACTAAAGTCATTGTTATAAAATGGAGATGTGTATGTATATGGCGTATGTCGAAACTTACAAGCTATTATACTACATTTTGCTAATACTTTTCAGGTGTAGTTGATGACAAAATACAAATAAACCTTTGTTCATTTCTGCATTTATAATGATAATATGCTTTATTTCCAGATTTGGAATATCTAAAATGCAAAGACTTATTTACTTTAGTATATTTCATTTAATTTTCTCATTTTATTGTTATACCATTAGAAAGTTTCCAGCAAATTTTGTTTTAATAGTTATGTCAACAGATACGTTTTATTTTCTCTAGAACTCAGAACGTTAAAATTTAAAGTATACAAAAATATGGCAATCACTTTTATCAGTTTTTTTTATATCCTTCTAAAATTTTAATAATCAAATGTATTTTAGGGAGCTCCAGATAATGATCATCATATACTCAGAAATTTGCTGGCAATTGATTTTGATGAGGATAAAAATTTTGTTAACATTAGTGGATGCTTGTTAATGTATGCCGAAAACGCTACCATCACACTTGGGAAAGAGGATAATGACACTATACCTCTGATGTTTCCTCCTGAAACTGGTGGCTCTGTATGTGGCAATGAAACAAAGTAAGTTCTACATCTTTGTAATCAAAATATACAGGTTTGTTTACAAAAGTACCATAGTTTTGACAAACCATATTTACTTATTCTGTTTAATCATCTTATTATTCTTTAACTTTGTTAACATCCATTAGAAAAATTGCATTTTTATATAAATAAACAAAACCCATTCTTTCATAAAGAAATTTTGTAATTTGTAATCAGTTTTAGAGTAATTTGTTTTTGCTTTTGCTGAGTTCCTAGTATACCTGTAGCGAACATTTTGACAAAACTTAATCAATTGTCAGTTCTTATAGTTTTATAGAATCCTTCCATTTTTATTTTACTCTCACCACTGTATCCTATACCTTAATTTTTGTAATAGATATATATTTAAACTGCCAGAAGTATAATTGCAATCATAGCTGAAATGTAATTGAGGTTGTTCAAAGAATGTATTGTTCTCTCTTACCTCCCCCCCCCTCCCACATGCACACATATTGCTTTATGTTATGCCCCTTTTGTGATATCACCCTATATGGAAAATGTTACTAAAAGTTGTCATTTCAAAACATATTTTAAGGCTTATATTCATTATTTTGTAAAATTTTATTCCTTTTTGAATAAAATTTTCCTGAAATATAAGGTTTTATTACTTACGATACTTCTTAATACTTACATTAAGTTTCTAACCGATTACTATAATTACAACACAAGCTCTGCCCATCAATATTTGTCCCTATACATTTTTCTATAATTTTTTTACTCTCACTACTGTATTTTATACTTCAAATCTCATAGTGTAGTGATATTTTCATTCTGCTAAATAAAATTTAGATGTGTTTATGGTATAAATTTCTTTGAAATTGGACAATTGAATGTGAAATATAATCAAAGTAAAAAGTCTTTATTAAACAAAAAAAGACTTTTTTCTAAAATATTCTCATTAATAAACTAACATAAAGGAGTGACATTGGACAATTGTGAAATAACTAATATTTTTAAACGTCACTCAAAACGTGTTATATTTGAAGTGAAGGTGTCGATTGTTGAAGTAAAGGTGTTGTTGTTGTTGAAACCCAGACCGTCCGACCTACCAGAAAGGTGTAAGGTAACTGTTTGGACGGTCGGGAAGTGCCACCCAATTTAGACCGGAACCCAGTGGGGGAGGCATCCACAGGGACCGTACCCTCCTTCCCCTACCACCAACCTCTCGGAAGGACTTTCGGACCCACATGTTTAACATGATCGTACTCCGCATGAACACGGCGGCAGTTTTGGCAGTGGCTGGAATTGAACCCGGGCCTACCGAGTGCAACTCCAGCGCGCTAACCAATGGGCTACCGCGCCCGTGTGAAGTAACTAATTATCTTTCTTTTGAGTCAGACTCAATTTGCTTTTGTCTGTTTTTTATTATAACTCTTCTAAAATTTAACTATTTTTTTTTTTAATTTGGATAAATGATGTAAATAAATGTTTTACTGGCCAAGTTTAAACTGGAATATGATTGAATAAAAATTGCGTGTGCTGTGTCCTCATCACTGCTATACATTTTCTGCTGATAGCTCCTAAAACCTAACAGACTTTTTTTTTAGATATGTGATGAAGATTAGTGTTTTGCATACCAAGTTTGTTACTAAGCATGGTCAGATAAAAATTGCATGTGCTGTGCTTCATTACTGTTATTTATTATCCAATAACTTTTCTAAAGCATAGCTGGGTTATTTGAAATTTGGATATATGATGTAGATTAGAAAGGATTTTTAATCACTAGATGTGTGTTTTAAGTTTTGCGATATGTATTTTAAGTTACAAGTTTGTTTCTCAATGTGATCAGATAAAATTGCATGTATTGTGCCCCTGTCACTGCTGTAATCAATTCGTTCATAACTTCTTAAGGCCTAAAAGATTTTTTTTTTTAATTTAGGTATGTGATGCAGTTTTTTATTTTAAACACAGAGTGTGTTGTTTAGTGTGTTCAGATAAAAACTGTGCTTTCTGTACCCTCATTTCTATTAAACGCTGTCTGCTGATAACACTTCTACAACAGAACTGAATATTTAAAATTTTAATATGTGTTTTGTAGATTAATGTTTTACAATCCAAGTTTATGGTTGTGCTGGGTGGGATAAAAATAACACATGCTGTTCTCCTATCACTGCAATATACAGGGTGTCCTAAAAAGATTGAAATGCACTTCAATTCTTTACCTGTTGGAGATAAGTGGACAATGTAAATTGCAAAAATGTTAAAAGTAAGATAGGAAATAAGACTACTTTAATGAAATAGTCCTCCCATTAATTTTCAAAAAGTTGCATGTTTTTAAATTTTTATATGACCCTTTTAGACAAATTTGGTCAATCAGAATTTTTTTATTTTTAATGCAACAAGATCATTAAAAAAACCCGCATATCTGTATCTTTAAACCTGAGCAAGTTATATTTAATTGAAAATTGAACATTGTGAATAGGAACCATATATTAAATTAGAAATGCAAATTTGTGACATATCACAAAAATAATAAAACTGGATGATAATACATAGGAGACATTTTTGCGAATTCCGCGTAGGCTCACGATGTAATCAGGGATTCTTAAGTACTTTTCAATAACTAAGTACTGTTTCAATAATTAAGTACTTTTTTTTATCTAAACAATTTCCATCATCAATTTGTTTATGATCCCTATTTTCACTGATGAAATAACCTTTGACATGGTACGGAAAAGTGACATAAGTCAGATTTTTTCCTTTATCATAATTCAATTGATTTTAAAGATACAGATATGCATTTTTTTTAAATCTTGTTGCATTAAAAATAAAAAATTTTTGATTGACCAAATGTGTGTAAGGGAGTCATATAAAAATTAAAAAAAGTGTAACTTTTTGAAAATTAATTGGAGGACTATTTCATTAACATAGTCTTTTTTCTTACCTTACTTTCAACATTTTTAAATTTGCATTGCCTACTTATCTCCAACAGGTAAAGAATTAAAATGCCTTTCAATCTTTTTGGGACACCCTGTATAGCTCTCAAAAATTTCTTTAAAACCTATTCAATGTTTTTGAATATTTGGTATAGACAATGGCATAACAGATTGAAGCCAGAACCTCAAGTAAGATTTATCATTAAGTTCACTCATCACACCTAACAATTATTATAGTTTAAACTTTACTCATATGCACCTCCTCTATAGGCCTCCCTATTGTAGCTTTTCTGGGCCTGGATGTTTACTATTGGGTGCAAATTGTTAGACTGATCATGAGGCTATTTAATTGTAAGTTGCACAGGAAAATGACAGTTGCAATGGGTTAACACACAATGAAACATATTTGCTAAGTATTTTTATAAATGTTTGGGAATAAAATTTTGTTTACTTTCAACACAATATGATTTCTCCGATAACACCACATTCCAAAAGTACCATGCATCATAATTGGTGAGTAAGCATCTGTTCTGGCTATAAACATTGTAGAGGTTAGTATGATACTCAAGTATGAAAAAATATTAAAAGTAAATGAACATTTTTAACATTTTATTATTTAAATTGTTTAAATGTAAATAAATTAAACTATTGGATTGTTAAGAAAAGTTTTTTAATTTTAAAATGTCAAATAAATAAACAGTTAATTATGATTTAGAAAAATCATTTCTAAGCTATGACAAAAAATGGTAATCTCAAAAGTTTGGGAAAATTATGAAAACTATTTGCAATAATGATCTTAATTCGAAAAGTATTCAATTAAATGTTATTTATAACCTTTCTTTTGTGATGATAAGATATGTTTGTTGGTAATAATGGTGATTTTTTAAGTTGCCAACTTTGAGAGAAACCTTAATATCTCAAGAAAGGTTTGTATCACATTCTGTGCAATGGTTTTATTGGCTTTCTAACATAAAGTTCTATAGTTGCAATGTAAAGTTGTCTAACGTAAGCATAGGATTAATTTCTTTTCTTGGTTTCTTTGCACATATTTTCTATTTTATGCCATTTGTTTGTCTGATGAGAAAAATTTGGCAGACCGCAACTGCACAACTGTTCTATAATGGATTTTTCTAAATTTTATCACTAAATCAAACAAATTACAAAAAGAGTGGATTGAAAATTTTGACTTTTCTAAGAGTTATTCAAAGTCAAAGAGCATCTTGGATGGAATAAATGTAAACAAACTATTATATGCAATACTGCAAAACTAGTTCCTTTCAGTAAAATTAATGAAGTTTCCTTTATGTTTTAACTAGCAGTATACCTATTCTTCATACAGAATATATAATATAAAGAAAACTAAAATTCACAATAATGTGCAAATTCTTATGGTATTTTAAATGATGTTGTTATTCAAAATATTCTGTTAAATATTTAATTTAATTCTTCTAAAATGTATAATAATATCGGTTCTTACTATGCAAAATTATGTTCACCCGCAGATTTGAAGAATGAAACATTCTAGTTGTGTTTGTAAACAAATTTATAAAAACATTGGAAATTACATCAATATATGCCAAAATAGAAGCACTAAAATAGTATTAAAAGATATATCAGTACTATTTTTATTCTGTTTCAATAATTGGCTAAACACAGTATATGAGTTAACTACAATGTATGAGTTTGAACAGCTTTTGCCAAAATAAAACAGATGATGTAAGAAATTGAAAATATCAATAATTTTCCCATAATCTTTAAACCTCAAGGCCTTATTTGATATAATCCAGTCAAAAATATAATTCCTATAAAATTTGAATTTATATACATTATTTATTATTTAAATCTGAATAGATTTAAAAAATCATCTGCTGTATAAATACATTGGATTTAATTTTATTGATAAACAATATGATATATTTTTCATCAAATAAATCTATATAAATGAAATTGAAAATCTGTCTGTCTGTCTGCTTGTTTGTCCCATCATCATGGGAGAATGGCTGAACCGAATTTCATGAAATTTTGTGGGTAGCCTGGAAATAGCCCCACTTAAAATTTAGTCCATGATTTGAGTTTCCACGACCAGTGGTTCTCGAGATATTAGAAAAAAAACGAAACTTTCGTTTGTCTCATCATCACGAGAGAACGGCTAAACTGAATTTAATGAAATATTGTAGGTAGCCTTGAAATAGCCCCCTATAAATTTTATCCAAGTTTCGTGTTTCTAAGACCAGGGGTGGTCGAGATATTAATGAAAAACGGAACTTTTTCCTAGGAGATCTACTCTGTAACTCCATGGTTTATCCAAATGGAAAGGATGAAAATCGTTTGTTTAAAATGTCAACTCGAATTAAAACTTTATTTCTGAGTTTGGTGGAGGACTTTTGTGCAAATTAGTCACTATCTGAAAGCATGAATTGTTTGAAACATGAATTTAAATGGAAAATCTATGTCCATGGTTTATTTTTCACAAGCATTTACTCAACAGTGAAAAGTATAAAGAAATCAAAATGGTTATTTAATGCATTTTATGAGGAAAATTCTATCTTATATCATGTTACTCAGCAACGCAATTAAATGAAATGTGTTTGTTAATATTTATTATTATTTTTTCTATTTGAATAATAAATACATGGATGTAAAAATATATTTTATAAATGAACGGTTTGATTTTTCTTTTAATTATATTAATTGCGGACTATGTACATCCCTTTCATTTATTTTGTCACAAAGTTTCCAAGCTCATATATTGTGTTTACCCAATAAATTCATTTAGCCAATTGTTGAAACAGGAAAAGAGTAGGACGGGTATATCTTCTAATACAATTTTAGTGTTTTCATTTAGTATACGGGATCTGGATGTTTTATTCTTCAGATCTGCAAATTCGGCGTTACGAATTTCGCGGAATATCGCTAACTTGGCAACTTTTCTAGCAACAATTTGGTAACGTTTAGTTACCAAATTGACGGAAATGTCGCCAAATTGACATAAACGATGCAAATAAATCAAATTAAATTTGTGGTTTTAGAACAGAGTACTGAAACGTTGTTTAGGTAGCATTTGTCGCCCAGTCTATCCATCCTACTTAGCAACGCATTTAGTAAATTTTTAAAATGTCACCAAATTGATAAAAATGTTTGTAAATCCATAAAAATATCACGAAATTGATAAAATTGTGCTTAATAAATGAAATTAATTGTGTTTTGTTAGGGTATATTATTGTGATGATGTTTCGTCAATTTGTCACAAAATGGGACTATCAGTTCTACAGTCCCACTTGGCGATAAATTTTGGCAATTTTTTAAATTGTCGTTAAATTGATGAAATTGTCGCCAAACCTTCCATGGAAATAGAATTATTCAGACCATATGATTTCCATCAATTCATTTGAAGCAAATGATATCATGTCGTTTAGCAATGGATGTAAATCCATTGTGTTTATGCGGCATACTATTTTTATTAAATCTTTTCTGATTTGAATAATAAAGATATGTATATAAAATAAATTTCATTGATATTGCATTTTTGACTGGATAATATCAATTATGGTCTTCAGGTTTAAACATTATTATTATTGATATTTTCAGGGACTGTTGATTCAGGGATTATTGATATTTTCAAGTTAATTTGCCATTGTTTTATTATGACAAAAATTGTTGAAACTCATATATAGTACATTGTACGAGTAATCTTCTACAAATGCATGGGTATATATATCTTCTTATCTACGAAAATATAAGTAGTACAGGTATATTGCATATATTTTGATATATATAGGCATATATTGGAATCAATTACCACCTTCTGGTATAAAGATTATGGGGATTATTTATATTTTCAATTTATTATGTCATCTGTTTTATTTTGGTAAAGATTTTTGAGACTCACATTGTAATACAGGTAATCTTCTACTAACACACAGGCATATTTTCTAATCTGCGACAATATAAGTAGTACAGGGATATAGATATATATATATATATTCCCATATAATTTTAGTGCTTTCATTCTGGCATATATTGGAATCAATTACGGTTTATTGATATTTTTAATTTATACATGTAATCTATTAATACTGGTTATATCTTCTAATATTGTAGTATATAATTAGTACGGGTCCCATACAGTTTTAGCACTTTTATTTTGTATATATTGATTCAATTTTATATTTTTTATATATTTGCTTTCCAAAGGAGCCTGGATGTTTTATTCTTCAGATCTTCCCGTAAAGATAATTTTGCTTAGTGAGGACAGATATTCTTAAACTTCTCTTTAAGAGCAATAAATTTAATATTTTAACATAATTTGCACATGATTGTGAATTATAAGTTTCTTTTTTATATATACTCCGTGTGAAGAACGGTTATGCTGCTAGTTGATAATAAAAATAGCATCTGCATAATGCCATCTATATGGGATGTTCATTTTTTATTAATATCTCAATAACCCTTGGTCCTAGAAACTCGAAACATGGCCTAAATTTTAAGTGGGACTATTTCACAACTATCCACAACATTTCATAAAATTTGGTGCAGTCGTTCTCCTGTGATGATGATACAAATACACTAACATATATACATGCAGACAGATTTTTAATTTCATTTATATAGATTGTGCGAAGAACTTAGTAAATAAATGCCTAGTTCCAAGTTACAAAATATGTCTTAATAAATATTAAATATACTGTACATCTAATATAGCTTTAATTTTAACTTGCCCATTAATTTTTCATCAATGATTTCAGAAAAACATTAAACATAATTATTAATCTATATAAATAAAATTGAAAATCTGTTTGTCTATCTGTATGTCCCATTATCACGGGAGAATGGTGAACTGAATTTGATGAAATTTTGTGGGTAGCCTTGAAATAGCCCCACTTAAAATTTAGTCTATGATTCGAGTCTCTGTAATAAAATACGAAACTTTCATTCGTATCATCATCACGGAAGAATGGCTGAACCAAATTTAATGAAATTTTGTGGGTAGCCTTGTAATAGCCCCCCTTAAATTTAGTTCAAGTTTCGAGTTTCTAAGACCAGGGGTTGTTGAGATATTAGTGAAAAACGAAACTTATTCCTAGGAGTTCTACTCTCTAACTCCCTGATTCCTTCAAATGAAAAGTTTGGAAATCGTTTGTTTGAAGCGTGAAAGTGAATTAGAATTTTATCTCTGAGTTTGGTGGCAGATTTTTGCACTAGTCACTTTCTGAAATTATGAATTGTTTGAAAACATGAATTTAATTGGAAAATCTGTCACGATGGTTTATTTTTCACAAGCTTTTACTCAATGATGAAAAGTCTTAAGAAATCAAAATGGTTAATTAATTTTAACATTTTATGAGGCTATATCATGTTGCTCAGCAATGGATATAAAAACGAAACTTTTTCCTAGGAGTTCTACTCTCTAACTCCCTGGTTCCTCCAAATGAAAAGGTTGGAAATCGTTTGTTTGAAGCGTGAAAGTGAATTAAAATTTTATCTCTGAGTTTGGTGGCAGATTTTTGCACTAGTCACTTTCTGAAATTATGAATTGTTTGAAAACATGAATTTAATTGGAAAATCTGTCACCATGGTTTATTTTTCACAAGCTTTTACTCAACGATGAAAAGTATTAAGAAATCAAAATGGTTGATTAATTTTAAAATTTTTTGAGGCTATATCATGTTGCTCAGCAACGCAATTAAATTAAATGTGTTTGTTAATATTTATTATTATTTTTTGGATTTGAATAATAAATGAATAAATATAAAAATGTCCTATCTTATAAATGAACAGTTTAATTTTTCTTTTAATTATATTAATTGCGGACTGTGTACATCACTTTCATTTATTTTGGCAAAGAGTTTTCAAGTTTATATATTGTGTTTAGCTACTAAACTCATATATTGTGTTTAGCCAATAAATTCATTTAGCCGATTGTTGACACAGAAAAGGAGTAGAATGGGTATAACTTCTAATACAATTGTAGTGTTTTCATTTAGTATATACAAACGGGATCTGGATGTTTTATTCACATCTACAAATTTAGAGCTATGAATTTGGCGGGATATTTTAACTTGGCAACTTTTCTTTTTTGCCAAATTGTTAAAAATGATGCAAATCAATGAAATTTATTTTGTTTTCTTAGAAGAGAGTACTGAAATGGTATTTTGTTAGCATTTGTCTGTCCGTCCAACCATCCTACTTAGTAACACATTTAGTGAATTTTTAAAATGTCACCAAATTGATAAAAATGTTTTCAAATCCATAAAAATATCTTAAAATTGATAAAATTGCACTAAATAAATGAAATGAATTATGTTTTGTTAGGGGATAGTATTATGATGATGTTTTGGCAATTTGTTTCCAAGTGGAACTGTCAGTTCTAAAGTCCCACTTGGCGATAAATTAAAAGACTTTTTAAAATGTCTCTAAATTGACAAAAATGACGCCAAACCTTCTATAGCGATAGCATTATTTAGACGATATTTTTTTCACCAATTTATTTGAAGGAAAAAATATCATGTCGCTTAGCAATGGATTTAAATCCAATCTTTTTATGTGGCAGATGATTTTTATTAAATCTTTTCCGATTTGAATAATGAAGATGTGTATATAAAATAAATTTCAAAATTTCATTGCCATTGCACTTTTGTCTGGCTAATATCAGTTACAGTCTTCAGGTTTAAACATTATTATTATTGATATTTTCGTGATTATTGATTCAGAGATTATCAATATTTTCAAGTTATTATGCCATTGTTTTATTGCGGCAAAAATTGTTGAAACTCATATATTGTACATTGTAAGAGTAATCTTATACAAATGCACGGGTATATCTTCCAGTCTACAAGAATATAAATAGTGCAAGTATATTGACATATATTTTGACATATATTGGCATATATTGGAATCAAGTACGGCCTTCTAGTATGAAGGTTATGGGGATTATTGATATTTTCAATTTATTACGTAATCTGTTTTATTTTGGTAAAGATTTTTGAGACTCATATTGTAATACTGGTAATCTTCTACTAACACTCAGACATATCTTTTAATCTACAACATTATAAGTGGTACTGGTATTTCCATATAATTTTAGCACTTTCATTTTGGCGTATATTGGAATCAATTACTGTCTTCGGGTTTAAAGATTACAGGTTATTGATATTTTCAATTTATATATGTAATCTACTAATACAGGTTATATCTTCTAATATTCGTCTATATAAGTAGTTCGGGTTCCATACAATTTTAATGCTTTAATTTTGCATATATGAATTCAATTCCTTATTTTTTGTAAATTTGCTTACAAATGGGACCAGGATGTTTTATTCTTCAGATCTGCCCATGAAGATCATTTTGTATAGCGAGAACAGAGATTCTTAAACTTCTTTTTATGAGCATTAAATTAAATATTTTAACAGAATATTTTGATTAAAAATGTCATGTAGTATACTATAGAAATTTGCACATGATTGTGAATTTTAAGTTCTTTTATATTATATACTCCGTACGAAGAATGGGTATATTAACATATTCAGATTTTTAATGACTCCATTCTCTGACTCGCTCAATGTCATTTTCAATCCCATCTAAATTGTGCAACATTTTCAAAGTCATTTCAGATTAAAATTTTGTAGTGCAGTGGGAATGGGCTTGGTAGAGTATGGATTTTTATTTGCTTCACATTCCATTGCCCCAAAGTATTTCTTTCTTGAATATTATAATGCGAATTTTTATTATATGTATTAAAAGAATTGATTGAAGACATTACATTATGTTTGGGATAACACAATATATAAAAGTCTTAAAAAGTAATTAATTTTTAATATAGTTTTAATTTTCCTATTATATATTAACTATTAACAGATCAGATAAATTAAAACACATGATTCCCTCCCATCTGACCACCTGTATTTCTTGTGCTCCTAAAATCTTGAACACATACCAGCCATGCACCTCTAGAGCTGTGTAAAAATATATTTTTTAAAAAATTATTTTTTCTAAAAATTAATCTTTTAGAGAATCCAAAAAGGGAAGTACCAACAAGGTTTTCTGTATTCTGCTTTTTAACCGTACTAAACTAAGCATTGCATGTTGTGATCAGACCATATATTCTGGCAGTAATCAATTATAAACAACCAATAATTTTCATTCTTTTTTCTTATTTTCTCTTAAGTAATTTTTTGTATATTTTTAAAACAAATCAGGATGATTGTTGCTCTCAGAAATGTAAATTAAATCATTAAAAACTTACCCAAATGAAACTAGATTTAACAAAGTATTAGAAGGTCCAAGAAGATGTATTTGATAGTAACTGAGCTGAAGTGACGGATTAATTGCTATTCTTCCCCCACTTTACTGTCTAAATTATGAAATTGAATTGAAATTATGTATTTATGCAATGCAAAAATACTATATTTTTGTTAATATTATATTTGCTCTTTATATTATTATTTTCCTGTTTCAGTCTAAACTTAAATTTCAAGGCAATTAGTGGAGGCTTGGAATCTGTCAGTATAAAGTAAGGTTATTGCAATTCTTTTGCTTGCTTTAATTTTAAATATTTTGAATATATTTGTTTTATATATTTTTTTTAATTTTTTTTTTCCTCTTTTTATAAATTTGTTTATATTATTATCTTATGTATTTTGATTTTATTGAAAAAATATAACGTATAATTTATATATTTCCTTGATTTGTTGTATGAAAAGTTGCTCATTTTATTTATTTATTTATTTTTTCTTTTAGTGCCGCATTGTATAGTTATTTTCAGTATTTCTATTAGACTACAAAAATGCTATTGAAAATGTAACAAAAATAGATTAACTAGCTTTTTTGGAGTTCTCTTAAAAATGGAAACTATCCATTTTTTATCATCTATTATTAACTTTTACTAGAGCAACTATGTATAAAAATAATTTGACATGTTTTTGATTTTCAAAATTTTTTGCGTTACTTTTTTTGAAAAATTAAGCACGCCAGAGCCTTTGTTTTAGAAACAATTATGAAACCTGTTGAGTACATTATTAAAAAATGTTAAGATTATATGTGTGAAAAGAGTTGCATAATAAATATATACTTGATTTTTTAGATTTTCTTTTTAATTTTCAAAAATGTAGTTAAGTAAAACAGTTATGAAAAATACTCAAATGTATTTAAAGAACATAGTAGGTTCATTCCGTCAGCTAACTGTGTGTGTATTCTTGATTTTTTAGATTTTCTTTTTAATTTTCAAAAATTTTGTTAAGGAAAAGTTATGAAAAACACTCAAGCGGATTTAAAGAACATGGTAGGCTCATTCCTGTAGCTACCTGTGTGGAATACACAGGAATATTAACTGTGTGACAATCCTGATGTATTGATTATGGTTTTTTTTTTTTTTTTTGGGGGGGGGGGGGGGTTATGTCTGTCTGAAAACTGCTATTAAAAATTAAAAGTAGCAAGATCTTTTTTCTCTCTACCCTCAAACATATCTGAGAGAATTTTAGAGATTCATGTTTTTTCCTGACAAAATGCTCATAGTTGAATTTAAACATAATTTGGATTTTTTCCCCGATAATTTCAGACATATCTGGAGGTCAAGGAATTTTGTTTAAAAAAATTATAATTATAGGATAAGCAGGTTTTAAAAAAGTAAGAACAAACTTTTCATGACAAAAAATTAATCATGAAACAAATGAAAACTATGTCCAGCTGAACAGACAATGCAGTCTTTCAGAAATGGTGATAAATACATAAAATTACTCATTATTCAAATTCAAATATGTTTTTGATTTTTCTGAAAATTTGAGGTAAATCTGCAGATGAAGACTACCTTTAAATAAAATTAGACGCTTAGATTTCTGAAATATGCTGGGGTCAGAAACAGTCTTAGGAATTACATATAAAGGCTAACTCTAGTACTTGCAGCTGCTAATTTTTCAAAAATAGTTAATAAATGATATATTGATTTTCAAATCATGACTTACCAAATGGCTAGGTTAAAAAATCTTACTGTATTAAGTATCTGGTTTCACTTAGTGATTTTCAATGTTAAATTACACTTTGAACCGCCAACATTTGTAAGTGATTCCTAAAAACTTGACTTGTTATTATTTTTAATTTGATTTATATTATATTTTTAATGAATAAAATTAAAATTTTTTTTTTGCCTGTGTGGCCAAGTGGTAGGTTCAAATCATGGATACAAGGAGAGAGCCCAAAATGTGCATGGATATTCATAGTGGTTTGGAATTCGCATTATTCCAAAGGGTGTGATGTGAAGTGCTTCTGTTAGTGCACCAAAGTAATGTGTTTCATGACAAAATGGTTCACAATTTTGAACCACTGGAACATGGACTAATGCAATGCCTAGTCATTAAAAATAAACAAATGAATAAATAATTGCTTATAAATATATGTAAAAGTTATTTGATTGCTGTTTTTTATAAACTGGCAGGTTGTAGTTATTCTTGATCACCCTTTCTACAACACAAAAGTTGGTTTAAAATGTTATTAGTTTGAGCGTTCTTTGTGAAGATGTGCAAGCACTTGGATTTTCTTAGTAAATTTTTAATGTGACTTATTATAAAAAAGTGATGTGTAAGAAATGTATTATTATTTCTTCTTGTTTTTTAAAAAAAAGTTGATGTCTTAAAATTTTCATAAAGTAAAAAAAAAAAAAATCGTTTTTCACCAAATTAAGAGGTTTTTTTTTATAGAATGTATTTGTGATAAGAAAAGAAAAGCTGAAGAGATGCTGTAATGATTTAAAAGCTATATTTTAATACTGAAATAGATTTCTTCCCCTTCTAACAAGTTATTTATTAATATCTCCATTTTCTGTGTAAAATATCTATAAATGTCAAATATTGGTTTGGAACATATTTTACGTGCCCAACCCTGTTTGTGAGTCTCCAACAGGGAATTCCCAGAGATCACTCCCTGGATTTGTGTTCCTCCTTAGAAGTGGTCTATCATAAGATACAGAGCCAGCATCTTTTCACCTTAAAAAAGGCAGATAGGTGCTAGCCCCTGTAGGGGAGAATTAATCCCCTTCAGGGAATTAATTCATACCATATTGAAATAATTCTCATTTATTCTCAATAATTCTCATTCATATTGAAATTAATTCTCCCCCCCCCCCCCTCCTCCTCCTGTGAGGGAGAATTAATTTCAATATGGATGAGAGATAAAACTCTCATTCATATTGAAATTATATTAATCTTCACTTGGGTCATATTGTTATAGGAGACTTAGCCATAGTTAAAGCCGATTCTTTAAGAACTGTAATGTCTTATGGTACAAAATTCAAGTTACAATCTTGTAACAACTCCAATATAGTATTACAGTAAATTAATCTTAATTTTGATAAATTTATGTATAAATTTATAGATTATCAGATAAAAAATAGAATTTATAGTTTATCAGATAAAAAATTTCATGCTTTCCACATTAATAACCTAAAAAGTACCAGTTTATTCCATAAATATCCAGTATATTTAGTAAATGGTATAGTTCGTAAGTTATTAGCTGAATATTCTTAAAATTTTCTCTTTAGTATGTTATATTAGCTGATTGTTAAAATTATCTAGAATTAGCATTACGATATATTTGCATCCTCTTAGACATTTGCTTCCTTGCTTTCTATAAATTTATATGCCCCTTTATTACGTAGCTTTTACTGGTGAATTTATCACATTTTATAACTTTTTGCATACTGTTATTTATATCTCACTTTTGGCAACAGTTGATTTCAATTATTATCTCCTGTGAATGGTAACAGTAGTCTCATCATTTATTCCACGTTACTCATATTGATAGGACATGTGCTGTATTTTCTCAGGTATTTTTATATTCCTATTTCATTTTCCAATTTTTAACTAGTCCAAGTAGACAGAGTTTATAGATATTATCTATCTCTGTCTTCAGAAACAAGCTTTTTTTTTTTTGTTCATTTTCAATAGATGCTTGGACTTGGAAAAGTTATTTTTTCAAAATGAACAACTTTCTAAGCCTAGTGCTTATCCACATGCTTTAATGCTTGGTTATTTATTGTTTTTCAATTTTTGAATTATCACCATTGATATACGTTCATTATATTTAGCTTGATTGGATAAATGCATTTTATTCTCCTCTTGATTGATGATTCTCTATTTTTTACATTCTTTTATGTTGTAATAATTTTTTATGTTAAGGTTTTATGAATTACAACTTCTCTCTTTTCTATCATTATAATATCATATTGCAATTTTATTATTAAAATTATTTTATTTATAAGCTGCATTTGCTCAATATATTAAATGTATTTTGCATCATCTTACTTTATTACTTTAATGCCTTTTATATATATATATATATATATATATATATATATATATATATATACAGGGTCTTTATAATTAAAGTTCCACTTTGAAATAGCTATAAAAGGAAAACTACTGAACAGAATGTTATCAAACTTGGTAATAGTTTACAGGAGGTCATGGGATTTTATTTTTTGCAAAAAAAAAAAAAAAAGTTCAAAAACTCACCGTCAGTGGGGAATGGCGCTGTATGTCATATCGTTAAACGAAATAAAACATGAAAACATCAATTTGAAAAGTTTTTAATCGTTTCTAAAACGTTTTACAAATTATGTTCAATGTGGCTTCCACCATTTTCTGAAAGCAAGTTAAATCGCATTACTGCATTCTTAAGAGTAGCTCTTTAGCTCTTAGCATATCAGAAGGAATGTTACGGATATGTCGGTGTATCACATTTTTCAATTCCGTCAAATTGTTTATGTTATCACCATAAACAGTGGCTTTGAGGTAACCCCATAGTCAGAGGTCACAGGGGTTGAGGTTTGGTGACCGGGTGGCCAAGAAATGTGGAAGTGTCGGTGTTAAGTGTCGGAATTTCCTCATTTCCACTTTGATCGCATTTCACTTTCATTTTCCTCCTCAATTCCACTTTCATGCTTTTTTTTTAAAAATTCTATAGTTAATGGACAATTTTGTAGTTTTTTACGGCCACTGGGCAACATGCTGCAACTTGTCATATATATATATATAATATTAAAAGTGTAAATCCAATGGTAGAAAGGTAATAGTAACTCATAATACACTATCTTAAAATTTGCCTACAAAATACAATGAAATAAGATGAAATTCAACCAAAATGAGGAAATTATAATACATATTACAGTTCAGAAAGCTGAAAATAATCAACAAATGTCAATGGTGAGGAATTGAAAAAAATAATACAAAAATAATCAAGCATTAAAGCTTGAACATGGAAGAGCTGTAGGCTTAAGAATAGTTCATTTCGAAAAAATTCTTTTTCAAGTCCTAATATTTAAACGAAATGAACACAAAAATGCTTGTTTCTGAAGCACAAGATAGATTTTATCTATAAACATGTGTTATTAGGATGACAAGCATAAAGATTGAAAAAATAGAAAGGAATCATAAATACCTTGAAATACACCTCAGATGTACAACCATGATGAGCAAAAAATGACTAGACCAATGTTGCCATTCGCTATCAAGTAAAGAAGTGATCTACTGTTGCCAAAGTGAGTAATAAAAACCGTACTGTGTAATGGCAGTAAAATGTGATATTCTACAGTGAAAGCTGCAAAATAAATAGATGAAAATATATTATAATGTAAAAACAAGAGAATGTAGAAGTATGGCTAAAATAAGATACTAAAGACAGATTATTAAGAATTTTAGGCTAATCGAAACTTATTAATTATACCATTTACTAAATATGCTGGATATTCATATAATTTACTGGTAATTTTGAGGTTATTAATGTGTAAAGCATGAAATTTTTTATCAGATAATCTATAAATTCTAAAAAGTTGATTAAGTATAATATTTCTAAACAATTAAATCAAGTTGCAGGAATTAAAAGGTAATATTTTATTAATATTGAATTTAAAAAAATATTTTTTATCATATAAATTAGTAACTATCCCATTAGTAGGTTCTATAATTAGATTTAAATCCAAATAATTAATATTTTTACTAACAGTAGTTTCATTAGGTATTAATTCCAAATTATCCGGATAGAAATCTATATGACATAATTATCAGTAAATACTAAACAAATCAGATCATCTACATGTCTGTAAATTTTATTATCTGTAGAAGTAAAGAATTTTTCTTAATGATATAGGTATAAATTAGCTAACATACTGCTACTACAGCCACCTTGTGGCACTCCTGAGACTTGTAAGTATAATTTATTACCTTGAGAAATATAATTATTGAAAAGAACAAAATGGAAAAGTTTAGGAAAATTGGTAAATTTAGTTAGATGAGATTGATTAGTAATATAAGCATTATATAAAGCTAAAATGACATCATAAAGATCAGTGAACTTTATATTATTAAATAGATTTTTAAAATCAAAAGTTTGAAATCCTATTATTTTACCTAGTGATGTTAATTTATTTTTTAATTCTTTACTATTATTTAGAATAATGTAGTTATCACTAAAATCACGTAAATTACTATTTAGTACATTTAACTAATTTAGTAATAATTTACTAGCAGTAGTAGAGTATGAATTATGACCACTAGTTACAGTTCTAAATTTAATAGGATTTTTATGAAATTTAGGAGTAAGCCCAATATATGGAAATTTCAAAAATTTATTATTAATATCTAAATCACTATACATATTGATAATTTTCAGTTTGATACTATTAGCGGAGTGTGAATCAAGTTTAAATAGACTATTATTTTTTAAATAATCTAACAGATATTGTATATAGAATTTTTTACAGATTATAGTATAATTATTAGAGGCTTTATCAACATAAGTAATAACAAAAGATTTATGTAAATCATTTATAGAGTGTTTTATATTATTCATATTATATATAGATCTAGATAAATTGACACTCCAAATGGCATTTTTAATGGATTTTAAAATAGTAAATTTCCACATATTAAATGCCTCTGAAGGTTGAGCACATTTAGAAGCTAATCCATAAATATATTTATCAAGGTCAAGATTTATTGATTTTAAGACTTTATTAGAATTATTACAAGAAGGTAACCTGAATTTTGTACCAAATGACATTATAGTTCTTAAAGATTTATATATATATATATATATATATATATATATATATATATATAAAATTGTAAATCCAATGGTAGAATGTAAGTAGTAACTCATAATACACTATCTTAAAATTTGCCTACAAAATACAATGAAATAAAGGAAATTCAACCATAAAGAGAAAATTATAAAACGTAATGCAGGTCATAAAGACAAAGATAATCAACAAATTTCAAAGTGGAGGAATGAAAATAGGAAAACAAAAAAATCAAGCAAAAAAGCTTGCACTTGGAAGAGCTCTAGGTTTAAAAATAGTTCATTTCGAAAAAATTCTTTTTCAAGTCCATATATCCCTTCGAAATAAACACAAAAATGCTTGTTTCTGAAACACAAGATAGATTTTATCTATAAACTTGTGTTATATGGACAACAAGCACAAAGATTGGAAAAAAAATACAGGAAACATAAATACCTTAAAATACACCTCTTAAAGTTCAACCATGACGAGCAATACATGACCAGACCAATGCTGCCATACGCAGAAATGAAAAGAGGCTATCTGCTGCTGCCAAAGAGAGCAATAAAAACCTTACCGTGCAAAGGCAATAAAAAGAGGTACTCCACAGTCAAATTTACAAAGGTAAAAGATGAAAATCTATTATAATGTACATTCAAGAGAATGTAGAAGTATGGCTAAAATAAGATATTAAGGAGAGATTATGAGAATTTTAGACTAATCGAAACTTATTAAGTATTCCATTTACTAAATATGCTGGATATTCATAAAATTTACTGGTAATTTTGAGATTATTAATGTGCAATGCATGAAATTTTTTATCTGATTATCTATAAATTCTAAAGAGTTGATTAAGTATAATATTTCTAAACAATTGAATCGAGTTGTAGGAATTAAATGGTAATAATTTATTAATATTAAATTAAAAAAAAATTTTTTGTCATAAATTAGTAACTATCCCATTAGTAGGTTCTATAATTAGATTTAAATCCAAATAATTAATATTTTTACTAATAGAAGTTTCATTAGATATTAATTCCAAATTATCCGGATAGAAATCTATATAAGAATAGAGAGAATAGAATAAAGAGAAGTTGCAACTCAAAAAACCCCAACATTAAAAGAATATATATATATATATTTATATATATATATATATATATATATATATATATATATATATATATATATATGATCTTGTAAAGTAACTGTGATTTCATATATATATATATATATATATATATATATAAAATCACAGTTACTTTCAGTTATTAAATCTACATCTCTTAACATTGCACTAGTTGTATTTTACTTCTTATTGGCAATATATATATATATATATATATATATATATATATATATATATATATATATTGTAAATTTATATATATATATATATATATATATATAATAAAAATAGTTTGAAAATCCAATGATAGAATAGAGAGAAGTTGCAACTCAAAAAACTCCAACATTAAAAATATATATATATATATATATATATATATAATCTTGTATTGCCCTCATGAGAACATTTATAAATGTTATTCTTATATCCTTAAATGTAGGCTGAACTTTATCAAGTATAGAGGATTTTGGAAGACAGTTGGAAATATTAGCATGATTGGTAAGAATGCGCCTTTTGATGATGTGTTAGAGCTTCAGAGTGAATTTATAGAAGCCCCTCTTGGATTTTCTTACAGCTGTGGCAAAGTGGTTCTTAAACTAAAAAACAGGACTGATGTGGCTGTTGTCATGGATACTTTTCAGGTAAGTTTGTAAATTATTTTGAGCTCATGCACCTTGAAAGAAAACATGAAATTCTTCAGGAAATTGAATTCGGTGCAAAATATCAGGAAAATTGAAAATTTTGTTTTTTTAATCACTAGGGGACTCTGGCCCCTAGTGATTAAAAATCTAATTACCAAAAAATCTAATTACCAAAATCTAATCAGCATCAGAGTAATCCATAAGTGATGTAGAAGTCAAATTAAAGAAAAAATTATTAAATAGTTTTCATGCTAGACTGAATACATACATTGCACAGACAGTCACATACACACACATTATGCAAAAAATATTTTTTTAATTCTGGAGTGTTCAAAATGTGTAGATCCATCAAAGACTGAAATTCAAATTTTCATCCCTATTTTAATACCTTCCCTGCATACATTACTATGCATGTAGGGAAAGCAAAATCAGTGATGAATTTGAGGTGAGTTCTAGCTTCCAAAAAAGGCATATCTAGAGATCCAAAGCTCAAAATCAATTTTTCATCTTAGAATCATATAAATTTATCAAACATTTATCACTACAAACAGGCAAAGTTAGTAACCGAATGTTCAAGAGAGGAACCAAATAAAGAGGACAATTAAAATAAAACATATTAGGAGAATAAAAGTTTAAATCATCAAAATTATCTATCCTCTTTTTTCAAATTAAAAAAAAAAAAAAATATTAGAATTTTGATCGTATATCAATTGGAGCTCTTCTCAGGATCGAAAACAACACCATATTTAATGAAGTCCTGTTCCAAGATAATATTTATTAGAGTTTACAGAGAGTTACTCATCAGACAAAAACTAAATCTTTGTTCAAGCATATAGTTGTCAACAGCTACTCGATTCTTAAGCTGGGTGGAGAATTGCCAGACTTGTTCAGTCTAATCGAAGGACAAAATTTGTCAAAATACAGATAATTTGAATTTGAATCCAAATCAGGCAGCCTCCTAACATGTAGTTCATTGCACATTACACTATATGGGTTGTAGAAGCAGAGATACAAACTAGGTCATAATAATTGAACTTTCAGTTTATATATATATATATATATATAGAAAAGGATAATCAAAGTATTCAATACAAAATGAAGTGAGTAATTTGTATATATATATAATTGTACCTAATTTTATATATATATATATATATAGAGAGAGAGAGAGAGGGGGAGAGAGAGAGAGAAATATTATTTTAAAATCAGTTTCCAATTACTTTCCAGTCAAACATGTAAATCCTAAAATTGCATATAAATATGATAAACCACTAGGACATTATATTTTTAATTATAATCAAATAGAGATGTAATAGTCTTGAAATGTAATAGTCTTGAGATGATTATAAAGAATTCTTAGAGTGTACAGAAATTTTCATTGGAAACAATATAAATGAATTTGAGCTCCAAGAGCATACCATAAAGTGTGCTAGATGGCGAAAACGCTTTATTGCTTCACAATATTACTGTCTCATGATGAATTTAAATTTATCTTCAAGAAAAGGAAAGTCATTTCTGACATATGTATATATTTTGTAAAAATATATATATTAAAGTTTGGTTCACAGCACCTTTAGCTCAAGAGGCACCCAACCATGATATATAATTTTTGAAAAAGCTCTTTGAGTATGAATCTGTGGATCTAGATATATTTCGTATCACAATTAACAAATTCAAAAATCAGTTGTGGTATCTATCTCCAGAAGTTTGTGTTTTAATTTTTTTGGTGAAGGTTTAGCTGTTGATACAAAAATAAAAATGGTATAGAATATAGTGAAAGACGGTACTCAAGAAAAGGGTGTCAAGTGAATCATACTAAAAATGAGGACTTTCCTCGACTAATAGATAAGTCTATTGAGGACTTCATTTCAGAAGACAGCAAACAATTTTTTGAAAGATTTAATATTTCTGCAGATTTCCTTAATATAGATCCAGCTTCATGGCCTGAAAGTGAAGTGTATAAGAAAGCTTCAGTTGTGCAACAATTAAATGTAGTCAATGACATAGCTGAAAGAGGGGTTAAGTTGATAGAGGACTACAATAAAATACTAACATAAAATGAAGACCAGTAACAATTTCTATTGCAAGTTGTCACTGACTACAGACATCGATATCCTGATGCGAAGAAGGAGACTGTAGCAAATAAAAAATGGAGTGAGATTGTCATTTGTTTTCCATTTGTTGATATTTCTGTCATTATCTGTACATAAGCTGTATTTTGGATTTTAATAAAGAAACATTCCAAAAATAATACATGGTATCATCTTTTGGAATATTTATTCATAAAAATTAGAGAGTTTTTCTTGAAGTAATGTTCCATTATGTATTTTATTATACTAATGTTCTACATGTATTTTATTATACCCTTGTATTGATATTATTCAATTTCAAATAAATTTACCAATGAATGATGAAAAATAAATAATTGGCAGTCGACACCCACAACATTTTTTATCATTCATATGCAACAAAACTTTACAAAAATAATTTTTCAATCACTAATTTTTTAATCACTTTTAATCACTCATTAAGGGATGCCTTTGATAAATTAAAAGAGTTGAATATTCTGGCCACCCAGCATCCTAGACACAATGTCCACTTAGAATCAGGGTTACAAAAAAGCCGGCTAAAATTAATAAAAGCCACGCCAGCGGCTTTTATTGGTTTCAACCAGTTTTTTTTGGCCAAAATTGGCTTTTTCATTGTGAAAAAGCATGAGAGATTTTAATTTTAAATTGCACATTTTTAAGTGTTCTTTAACTAATTTTAAAGGCATTTTCTTGGGTTAGAATTTAATAAACAACTTTATTTCTCAATGATGAAAACATTAATATTGGAATACCTGCTGGTGATAAATCCATAGCAAGATTTTTTTTATGCAAATAACATTGCATTTAATGTTTCAAGAAACAGAGTTTAATCAAATGATTCAAAGTCTGAGACCAGGATATAACCCACCAAATAGAGAACAATTGTTAGGAACATTACTGAATGATATTCATGATGAAGTAAAGGGAAAGCTAAAGAGCGAATTATTGAGTGAAGTTAGTCTCACGCTTATGATAGATGGATGGTCAAACATAAAAAATGATGCAACTATTACTTGCAGTATTCATACAGGAACAAAATCATATCTTTTAAAAGTCACAGATTATGGTGCAAAAAAAAGTCTGCAGAATATTGTGCTAATTTTATCATAACAGTGATTGAGGAAACTGAGAAGAAATATAATAAGGACATATTTGCTGTCTGTAGCAATAATGAAAATAAAATGATTGCAATGAGAGAAAAGTTAAAAATAGCACATCCAAATCTTATTACATATGGATGTTCTTTCCACATGTTAAATTTGTTTGCTAATGAAATAACACCAAATAATTTGATAAAACATATGATTGAAGTACAGAAATATTTCAGAAATAAGCATAATTAATGCTCATGGGTGGTTGAAAGAGAAAGAAGGCCTTATGCCACAAATCCCTAATGATGCGAGATGGAATTCTCAAGAAGAATGTTTAAGAACTTTTGTAAAAAACTTTCATAAGTATAATGAAATATGATTGGAACGTATGTAAGAGTTTCACAACCAAATTAGTAATATTTTAACAAATGCTGAAATTTGTTGCTGAGGCATCACATTTATTAGAACAATTAAAGTAGTTTCAGTTGCCATTGATAAACTGCAGAGTGACACGACAACATTATCAGATGCTGTAGAAATATGGCTAAATATATTGCAAGACCAAACCTTAGAATCCTACTATGAACAATCAAAGAAAATATTTCATTAAACCTTTGAACCATTCCATTTTCTGACATATATGACTGATCCTAAATATTTTGGTGAGAAATTAAATGCTGAACAAGAAGCTGCAGAACAGTGGCTTCTCGACAGGCATCCTGATTTTTTGCCATATATATTAAAATTGAAAATAAAAGCTGAAGATATGTTTCCAGCTAGCATGTTTTCGTTCTCATAGGAAGTAATGGCACAATTTACCGCTAAAAAGTGGTGGCAATTGATGAAAATAAAACTGAACAAGAGAGAGTAAAATCCAATATCCCAGGAATTTTGTGACTTTCTGATGAAGATTCACAGTTGTCTGCCCACCAAGCTCTGCTGCCATAGAGAGAATTTTCTCTTCATATGGACTTGTCTGGAATAAATTGCGAAACCGCTTAGGAGCAGAAAAAGCAGAAAACTTGTTAAAATATATCGTTTTTATAAGTCATCAGAACCCAATGATTAGAACTAAAATATGGATGTTCTCAAATATTATGTCAGATAATTTTATTTATTAAATACATATAAATTATTTTGCTGTAATATATATTAAAAGTAAATAGCAGTGTGTAAAAAAATGTTTTTTCCTTTTAAAGTAAAATTGATTTTTTTCCTCTTTGATGTGTGGTGATTTGTCTGTTTAATTAATTATAGTCTTTAAAATGCATAGTATATGTAATGTAGAGCTATGCATTATGTAACAGAGGCTTTCAAAACACCATCTTGGTGTCTAATTTAATGCATTCTCCTCAATGTATATATAGTTTTTCTTTTAGACATATTACCTTCATAGTATTTTTCTAGTGGTCATAAAATCTTGTGTACTTTGTAATATTTAATAGAAGTTTATAAACATTTTAGTAAAAAGCATTTAGGAGTGCATCAAAGATAAAGTAATGCAAATTTAATGTGAATTGACTGTAAACCACCTTTTTTAATAAAAGCTGGCTTTTTTTTAAGTGATTAAAACCTTTTTTTTAAGTGATTAAGTGACCCGGCTCTTTTTGGCTTGGCTAAAATCTGGCAACTCTGCTTAGAATTCAGGTAAGAAAAGATCCCACACCCAGAGTAATATTTTATCCTTTATAACTGGGGGGAAGTAAAATTGAAAATGACAGTCCGACCATAGCTGTTATTTAATATGAAAATAGATTTACATTGAAGTCTACAGATTGTGATCATGATCAAAACCAAACGATCATAATTGGATACATATAGTGGTTTAATTATTTTTAATTTAAAATAAAAAAACTGTTGTGAAATATTTCTATTTCTTTAAAGAGTGTACTATGTTAACATTTTGAAGCAAACATATTTCCTCACTTAGAGCTTTAAAAAACACTCAAAATTTCATTTCATTCAAGATTTAGAATTTTTGAGAAATCCTCTCCCCTTCCAGATAATTTTTTCATCTGTGGCACTGTTATGGCCACAGGTTAATATAAAACTGTTGCAATAGTAGCTTTACAACTTGTTTTTTGGCATCATGCCAAGAATGTTGCATTAAGCTAACAATAAGATAGTTTAAGAAGGGAGAACAGCTTAAGTGGTGGGAAAACGAAAACTGTCCCTACAAAAGCATGCTTGTTGGCACGTGTTATTATTGTTCAATTGCAATAAAATTTTGCAGATATTATTTTTTCCTGAAATAGAACAATTTTAAGGGGTGACTGAAAAATTAAAAAAGTTAAATATTTTAGACCACCCTAATATATATATATATATATATATATATATATATATATACGATAAAAATAATTTGATAGTCCAAAGATATAACAGAGATACATTGTAACACTTAGATAAAACCAAAACTTCAACATTTAAGAAAGTTGCTAAAGCATTTCAATAAGTTTTGGTTTTATCTAGGTGTTACAATTTATCTCTATTATATCTTTGGAATAACATGAACTATTTTTATTATTGAAATCATTTTATTTATAAGCTGCATATGCAAAATAAATGAATGTATTTTGCATTTCCTTGGTATTATTAAAATATTTTTCTAACATTTCATACTAGTTAAGTATTATTATTACGTTTCATTTGCTTTAGTTTTTATGAATCTTTTATTATATATAATTATTATTATTATTATTATATGGTGGTGGTGTGTATGTGTGTGTGTGTGGGGGGGGGTCTCTTCATCTCGTGGAATGCCCTTAGGCAAAGTTGGCAATCCTATTTAAAGCTCAACCAAATCTTTTATACTTAACCAAACTTAATACTCCTATTAAGTTTGACTGAGTTTCAGCTGCTTGAGAAATCTGTCGAAGACTCTGAATAAGGATACTTTAATTATAGGAATACATAATTTTAAATTTTTATAAACATCAGCATAATATAATTGAATATGATTATACTACTTATTGTATGTTGAATTTAGAATGAATTTTCTATTTCAGATTCAGCCCTATGAAGTGAGGAAAGTTTTTAGTGACAGCTTTGATTGTACTCCCTACTTCACAATACCTATATGGATGGGTATATTTGTATCCATATTATTTATAATGATATTGAATATTGGTATATATGCTCTGTTTTCTGTGAATACCATGGATAGATTTGATGATCCCAAAGGTAAAACCATTTCAGTTGCCACAACCGCAGATTAGTTAATGTACTAAATTATATTACATCAATGTATAATAATCAAGACTAATAGTTCAATTAGTTGTTGTCATACTAGTCCATATTCATATCATACTGACTTTATCTCATTTTGTTATCTCTGTCAATAGCAAGGCTAGGAAACTCAAATACCTTTTCAAATAAAAATGCAAAAAAGAAAATACAGGATTCAAATTTTGTTTTACTACTCATCACATTTTCAAAACATTTTCCTTAAATTTGCAATAGTAAAATAAAGAACATAAAATAAGAACTGTCTGACATAAATTCCTTACTTGATTTCTTTTTTATTTAAATAAGTAAAGGATATTAAAAATCAAATTTATTTCTTACTTGCAAAATAACTTGGCATTATTTGAATTCTCAAAGTTTGTTAAAATATTCGAAAAATAGTTTTTATGGAGTATTGACGTTAAAAACCAGTTATTAATAAAACATCAATTTTAGTCTTGTCTATTAGATGTGCAAACTATAAATAGGTTTTGGGAAAATTTCGTGGGCTTGAACAAAATTTAGTTCACATGCTTATTAACTTTTCAGAAATTTTTTATTTAGTATTTCCCTTTTAAGGGACTTAAGTATTTTGTATTTACATTTTTGTTAAGTCAAGTATTTTGTATTTTCCTTGAATGTTGAAAAAAATATTTAGTATTCTTGTATTTTATTTTAAAATGTATTTCTTTCTATGCCTTGGTCAATAATACATTGACACATTGATATTTATAAATATTTTAGTTAGAGTTCCTTAATTTTCAGCATGCATGTTTACAATGCTAGGTGTATAAGCATTTAAAAAAATGCACATACATCTGCTTTAGTGTATACATAAACATTTAAATGTTGAAACACCTGAAATTCATGTTAACAATAAATGCCTTTTTGCAATTGTAAGTTTTCTGCACTCTTCATAGATGAAATAAATTCTGAACTATTTTAGTATTAAAAGTTTGCTATATTGATCTGATCAGTCTTGTGTAGAAACATGCAGCTGACTTTGCTAAAATAGTTTTTAATTGCATTTTTTTAATGCAATATACTTTAATACAGGCCATTCTGAATTCCAATAAGTGTTTTAAAAATATATCTTTATAGTTGTGTATTTTTTAGGTTTACTGTAATATATTTGTTAATTCTATTTAATAGATGTCATTATTTTGAAAAATTGTTAGGTTAATATTTGGATAAAGTATGCATATTTTAGAAAGCATCCTTATTTTGTGTTTATTACAAAAATACATCTTTTTACAACTTTATAATTAGTTGCAATTGGCAGTGTATTTGATTATAAAAATGCAATAATTTCAAATTATCACGATTAAAAAAATACATTTCATCAAATTCATAATGTGAATAAATCTATTTAAAGTTTTTGTGTTGTGTATTATGTATACATTTTTCAGACTTGTAAATTTTTATGTGTGTAATTTTTTTAATCTTATTTCATGTGATACAAACATGTATAAGCATGCATGTACATACAAAGATACTTTGTAAATTTTTAACCTCATTTTGATTCATTATAACTTAATGAATTTTGTATTTTTAGTGATTTTTCACAATGATCTATTCATCAAGTTGTCCTTTTAATTTTTATAACATATTGTTTAGTTTGCAAGCAACATTTTTCATGTAACTGATAGAATTATGTATAATTTGTCAAGCTTTGAAAACAAAATGTATAACTAACATTTAATAAATGAAATAGATTAAAAATTAACTGCTTTGTTCCATCAGAAAATAGGTTATTCACAGTCATAAAAAATTGAGCCTCTTAGCAACATTATATTTTTACCATTGTGACATTAGAAGAATATAATTACCAATAATATTTACACAATGAATATAGCTGCTGCTTGTGAGAATTCAAATTCTTTGTACTTCCTTGATAGAAGCAGACGTATGAAAATTACGTACTAATTGAAAGATTTTTGCAGCTGTATTTCATCTTTCATTAATGCACATTGCTACTGACCTGGTAAAAAGGGCTTATAACGCCCTTTAAAAAATTGTAATCACATAATTATTATGTTCCCTCTATCAAGTAAGTACAAAAAATTTGCAATAATATTTAGCTCAGCAATCTTTATAGTTTTGCAGCCTGTTTAGAAGATATGCCACTAATAACTTATTGCTAGCTATCAGGGTAATAAAAATATAGGGATGCTTGTGTAACAGGGTTAAGCAATTTTTTTGTTGAGTACAGTACTTTCTTTGTTCTTGTAAATGGAAGGTTTTATAGATAAAGGGGGGGGGGGGGGTATATGATGATGGCAATTTTATCTGTTGTATTAAAAATACTTGCATTAAGAATTATTAGTATGGTAGTGTAACAGATATTTCAGTAAATTGTAAGAGAATAACCAATAACACAGTTTAGTATGTTTTATATGCATAATTTTGCAAAACATACAGTTAGTTATAAGCATCTTTCACCTCACCTTCTGTGATAGGATAAACTATTTGCAAGATATTTTATTTCTTAAGAACTTAAAAGTTTAGTGGTTGGAATCATTTCAAGTGGATTTTTGAGCCATTAAAAATAAAAAATTATAATACAATTTTGATGTATATAGTTGAAAAAATAAGAATATATATAGTGTATTAAGAATTTTAATGATTCTTTTGTTTGAAATGACTTAACATTCATCCTATGGTGATAAAAAATTCTTAATTTTTATCGCTAAAAATATTGATATGAAAAGTATTTTTTATATTTTATTTAACAAATTTCTGTTCCTTATTGTGTAGTTTATGAGTCACTAAATACTTTTTGGCAGACTAGATTTGGCTTATGGTCCACCAGCTGCTGATTACTGTTGTATTACATCCACATTGATGAACAGCACTAAATCAGCTACAATTTTATGAGTTCTTAGATTGTTATATTTCTATATATGTGAGTTTCTTCAAATTATTACAGTAACTGTGGAATTATACGCTATTCATATCTGTATATTCATACTTTACTAATGAACCCAAACTATTGAAATGTTTCTGATATGTTACAGAAATATTATTGAATGAGAACATAAATACTTAAAGATTGTATCAATAAATAACATTCCTTACTTTTCCATGTATTTTGATGTGAAATATGTTCTATTGTGATATGAATGTAACTGCTGCTTGTGAGACTTCTTAGCAATTCCACGAAAAAAAAAATCAAGAATTTTCCTCTGCCTGCTTTCTTCAAGGAAGTACTAAGAAGTTGTGTGTTCTGTTGCTACTTGTCATATGTGCAGAGATGATCTGTAATGTTATGACAAGTATTAGTATAGCATTTCAAATAAATGTGTAATTTATTTTGATTGTTCAAGTTATTCTGGAAGTGTTATAAGGATATTTTGTTTGTATGATTTTGTTAAATAAATTTTGAACACAAATACCGTACTCTGTATATGCCATTCTGCAGGTATTTCAATATGATCATTTTTAGCTCAGTTAAAATAATTAGACATGGACTAAATATAAATATCATTTTCTCTGCAGACTCAATGTTTTTTTTTTTTTTTTTTTCTATTTACATTAAAATGAGATGTGTTTTATCATGAAAGACTAGTATTTGAAATGAATACTATAAAGTTGCATTGCATTTGCAGTTTTTTAATATTTTCATTTGGCCCCCTATTCTATTTGTATTTGTGAATAACACCAACTGGATGAATTTCCCCCTAACTAAAAGGTCTTGAAAACAGTATCTTAGTATTATGAATGTAGTTTCATTCATTTTAATGTCAACAATGTGTAATAAGATAGACATTTAATTAATATACTTAATTATATATATTTTTTTCCATTTTATGATCATTTTATTTAAACTTTTCTGAATACTTTTTAAGAAAAGAGCCATCACTGTTGTCCAAAGGACCTATAAAGGAGTTTTCTGGTCTATAAATTAATTGTGTGCTGCCTGAATTTGCATCAAAATTCAACCAACATTAGATTAACTCATAGACAGCATACTGCCTAATTTCTGGAGTTAATGTTGATATGGCTTGAATCAATGTAGGCATATTTCATTAATGGAGACTTTTTCAGTGTAATATTTTTTATTTTAATTCATTACTTGACTTCATATAAGTTGTTCGTTTGATAGGGATGAATATAGCTGGATGTACTGCATTTTTATATGGCATCTCTAATCTAAGATATTCTGCTCTCTGTTATTGTCAGTAGTGTGCAAACTATGGGTTACTTTTGCCAAGGGGGTCATGTCAAAAAACTTGAAAGTTGCAAAAAACTCCTGTGAGTAATTATATATGTAGCATATTAAGTTATCTGGAAGTCATGCCAAGTTTCTTTGTAAAATAAGGGTTATGAGTAGTTATGCATTACTACTTCATGTCTGCCACCCTCCACTTTTAATGGAATAGACCCAGAGGGGGGGGGGGGTCATAAGCATGCATTAGCAGGAAGGCTATATTAGTTCTCTTATAGGGTGCATATTGGCAAATGATATCCAGCTTTGTAAACCCCACCCTTCAGTCTTAATCTCCCTTCCTGAAATCTTAACTAAGACTATGAGTACACATTAAAATATAACAAGGTGGCTACAGAACCTGGAAATCTTGGAATATCAGTATTCTATAAAAATCAGGGAATTCGTAAAAAAGACCTGTAAAATCAGGGAAATTGTGATTTTAGGTAATCACATCTTTCTTATGACTCACGACAGTGTAGAATTCCTTATTTGCATTTTATGTGTTGGGAGACAGCCTATTGGACACCTGAATAAAATGAAGAGAGCTTTAAACTTTCAATTTCAATGTTTTTCAGTGATCCCTCTCATCTTAATTGTTTTGAAAGTTGTCAAGTTATTTCATTTGACAAGAAAAGCAGATTAAAAAATACTGTTTCTGTTTATACATAATTTTATTGCAATTTAACTGTATGAATTCTTGACTGGATTTTACAGAACAATGCTGAGTTTATAGCTGAATTTCATAGCTTATCTAAAATTTTAATTCTTAAAAGATTATTATTCTTACTATATGCTTTGATTATTATACTTTTCAATACTGAAAGTAATTAATTTTGATTATTTATTCTTAATTTTCACTTTTAATTATTTAATGGACATTTTTATGCTTGTTAAATTTATATTCAGTGAAAGTAGATAATGATACATATCAGGGAATTTTTGACGATTATCTGGAAATCAGGAAAATATCAGGGAATTTTTTTTCTTGTAGCCACCCTGTATAAGAAATAAACATCTTTTTATTTTTGCCAAGTTTGTCTAACCCATGTTAATCTATGAAATAATGTTTCCATCGTCCTGATTGAAATAAAATCTCTGTTATGATTAAATAGTTTGTCAAATCGCCCAATTATTCACAATTAATATGAGTTTCTTGCAAAGGAGATTTAAAGGGTACAACAAATCGAAGTTTTATGTGATGATAATCCAGTTTTCTGTGAATAATCGAAAAAAATTGCTACCGTAAGCCTTCGGGTCGGTCGTGTGGTCTGGGCTTTTCACATGCAAGACCCACACCTGCCATTAAAAAAAGGGCAACATTCTAAGCCAGGAATTATAGTTCTAATAGTATATAGAAACAAATGTTACATTTTTTTTTTTGTAAACAATGAATAATCTATTAGTTTTCTTTTAATTTCCAAATATTTTGTACATATACAAAAGCCGTTGGCACTCTTAAAAAAAAAAAACAGTTCTTTTAAACTAAGAATTAATGTTTTAAATCTGTGCACATATGTACTTATTGCATACATGATTGGATGGGTTTTAATAATGTATATGTTATAACTAATGCTACAGTAAATATAATTACAATTGTTTATAAAATATTTAATTATGATGAAAATGATAAAAATATATATATATAACTTTGAACAACATTTTACAGAAATACAAATAAAATCACACAATTTTTAACAATAATTATATATACACTTAAGAACAAAACAGTAATAAATTCTTAAGGAATAAAATAATTTTGCTCAGTAAATTTTGTACTTTCATTTGAATATGAGAATAACATTCAATTTAGATCATTTACATTTAGATTTTGGATGAAAAATCTTAATGCAAATGATCTAAATTGAATGCTTAACTTTCTCATGAAGAATGGTGGTTTTGTTGTATGAGCAATTTTTCCTTTTAATTAAGTCTATATTACACATAGCAATATTTGTTGCAGCAATATTTTACTGCTTCATCTATTAATTATCACCTTAGTTCTGCTTTTGTTCCGAGAGATGAGTTATGGTTGGACCAAAAGAGGATACAGTACATGTGACATCAGTTTTTGGAAAGGAAGATTTACTGTTTCACATTTTGACAATTGCAGTTTCAGCAATTATTAGAACAATTTCACTCTGCTGATTTTAATGAAGGTGCTGAAGTGTTGCTTCAATGAATTGCTATGTATAATATGACTATTAGTTTGCTAATATATATATTTTTAAGTTGAATGCAACAACCTTTCTGAGATTATTTATCACAATAATTTTAACTAGATGTTAAAATTCAGGGTGATCATAATTTAAGTATCCTTATTCAAAGTCTTCTGCAAAAATATCTAGTGAATTTGAAACACAGGCAAACTTAAAAGGACACAATTCTAAAAACATGCAGAGGCAATTTTATGAAAAATAAATTAGTTTAAAATATCACCACCAGGAAAAATATGAAGCTGAAGAGGTCAAAATGCTTGAAACGTGATCTTTAAGAGGTAGATGCATTTCTCTACTCAGACTGTCCGATCTATCTGAAGATATAAGATAACTCTTTGAATGGTTATGACAGTGCCACCCAATTTAAACCAGAACTGAATGAGAGTGCCAACCACAGGGATCGTACCATTCTTCCATTAAGCTATCACCTCTCAAATGGACTTTTGGACCTACAAATTTATCGTGCCTATATTCCACATAAACACAAATATAGTAATTATAATGGCATAGATCGGAGATAGAGGTAAATGAATTGGAAATGTACCTAAGATGTGATCATATTTTTCTTTTGAATAATTCATAAAATACAGCAATAGAATTATTGTTTTCATAGGCCAACTTCAAAAGCAAAATGCCTTCAGCAATGTATGAGGTGTTATGTTTTTCTATAAGCATAAAAATACAAGAAAGATCAATCATGCATAAGCATTGATTATGAAACACTTTCCAACTGAAATGTAATTTCATTTAAAAATTTCTAAAATGTGATTCATTCAGTGGTAATATCTTTTACATTATCACAGTATTACAGTAATTTATTATACTTAAATATTTAAAACTGTATCGAAATATAAATCATCTGATTCTTTATGCAAAATCAATGAATATTTCATTCATATAACTTGTATTCCAGACTCCAGAGCTAAATAATTTTGTGTGAAAAAAATTCAGCAATTCTTATGTAATTCATCTTACAATCGCTTGAGATATTTGCATTCTGCATATGTTAAAATTAGGCTTCCTTGAAGAAATAATAAAAGTTTAGGGATCATTTAAAATCACAACTATTGTAATTGCATAGGCACGGAATTTAGATACACAGATAATACACAGATAATATATATGTGTATGTGTATGTACTCAAAGTATTGGAATCGTGCCGAAGATCGGAACTCGAATTTTCAAAGTATCTACACGTTTTGGGACTTCTAGAACACGAAAAAACTACTTTTAGGAAGACGTCTGTGTGTGTAAGGGTGTATCTGTGTATGTTTCTGTGTGTCTGTGTGGATATTACATCCACTCTAATTGAAAAACTAATGGACCGAATTTCATACAATTTGGTAGGTATGTTTTTTGTGGAAAATCCTGATGTTCATTAGATTATAGTACGATTCGTAATAAAAGAATCTGCCTTTGCGAAATGGCCGCAGAAATTGCCTTTATCCACTCTAGCTGAAAACTAATGAACCAAATTTAACAAAATTTGGAGTATAATATTTCAATAACCTACAAGTGATTTATATACCAAATTTAACAAAATTTTGTATATAAATCATTTGTAGGTTATTCTACTACGATTCGGGAAAAAGGAACGGGCTATTTTTGCGAAATGGCCAGCAAAAATCGTTATATATAAAAATAAAAGACTACGTGTGCTCAATTATATCAATTAAATTCCTATTTTATATGTGATTTTTGACAACAAAAAGAATAAGACTAACCCCATTACTCTAGGACTAGCCGTTCTTGAGATATTCTAGTTTTTTCGCGTTTTCGCTACGCCACCTTTGACAATAAGTCTAGCTATCAAATGAGAACCAAATATAAGTTTAACGTGTAAATTCAATGTCATTTAAAATACTTATGTTGTGCAGATAAACTCAAATTATCATTGAATAAATAAAGAGAACGAATATGAGTCTGCAGAGAAAGACATGTGCTGTCCACATCAGAATTTTTAACAATATTACACCAATGATTTATAGAAGTGAACGGGGATTATTTTCAGGCCATTTCGAAAAAAATGTATGATCTATATTTAAAGATCCATCAAATTTTTGTCGAATAAAATGTTCAACAAATTTAAGCTGTGTACCAAATTTTAACTCTCTAGGACGTAGGAAAGTGCATTTAAAATGCCATCAATTAAATTTATCATGAAGAGTTATATAAAATTTTAAAAAAATGAAAAATTGTTATCTACCAAATTTATTTTGAAATATGAAGCCACTCCCATATGCAAAACGTTTAAACAAATGGAGAGATATCTATATAAATAAAAATGAAAATCTGTCTGTCTGTCTGTTTGTCCCGTCATCACGGGAGAACGGCTGAACCGAATTTGATGAAATTTTGTGGGTAGCCTAGAAATAGCCCCACTTAAAATTTAGTCTATGGTTGGAATTTCTACGATCAGTGATTCTCGAGATATTAGTAAAAAACGAAACTTTCGTTTGTCTCATCATCACGAGAGAACGGCTGAACCGAATTTAATGAAATTTTGTGGGTGGCCTTGAAATAGCCCCCCATAAATTTTGCCCAAGTTTCGAGTTTCTAAGACCAGGGGTTGTCGAGATATTAATGAAAAACGGAACTTTTTTTATAGGAGTTCTACTCTCCGACTCCGTGGTTTATCCAAACGGAAAGGATAAAAATCGTTTGTTTAAAGCGTCAAAGGGAATTAAAACTTTATTTTTGAGCTTGATGCAGGATTTTTGCATTAAATAGTCACTATCTGAAAGCATGAATTGTTTGAAACATGAATTTAAATGGAAAAATCTACCTCCATGTTTTTACATGTATTAACCTCCATGTATTTCACAAGCTTTTACTCAACGATTAGAAGTATAAAGAAATGAAAATGGTTATTTAATTTCGCATTTTATGAGGAAGATTCTATCTTATACCATGTTGCTCGGCAAAGGAATGGAATTAAATGTGTTTGTTAATGATTATTATTATTTTTTCTATTTGTATAATAAATAAATGGATGTAAAAATATATTTTATAAATGAACGGTTTGATTGTTCTTTTAATTATATATATTGCGGACTGCGTACATTACTTTTATTTATTTTAGCAAAGAGGTTTCAAGCTCATATATTGTGTTTAGCTAATAAACTCATAATAAATAAACGGTTTGATTGTTCTTTTAGTTATATATATTGCGAACTGCGTACATCACACTTTTATTTATTTTAGCAAAGAGATTTCAAAGCTCATATATTGTGTTTAGCTAATAAACTCATATATTGTGTTTACCCAATAAATTCATTTAGCCGATTGTTGAAGCAGAAAAAGAGTAGAACGGATGTATGTATCTTCTAATACAATTTTAGTGTTTTCATTTAGTATATATACAGACGGGATATGGATATTTTATTCTTCAGATCTGTAAATTTAGAGCTACGAATTTAGCGGAATATCTCTAAATAACTTGGTAACTTTTCTTAAACTTACCAAATTAGTGGAAATGTCTCCAAATTGATAAAAATGACCCAAATCAATGAAATTAAATTTGTTTTTTTAGAATAAAGTACTGAAATGATGTTTCCGTAGCATTTGTCGGTCAGTCCATCCATCCTACTTAGTAACACATTTAAGGAATTTTTTAATATCACCAAATTGGTAAAAATATTTCTAAATCCATAAAAATATCATGAAATTGATAAAATCGCGTTTAATAAATGAAATTAATTGTGTTTTGTTAGGGGATAGTATTGTGATGATGTTTCGTCAATTTGTCGCAAAATGGGACTATCAGTTTCTTAAACTTTACCAAATTAGAGGAAATATTTCGAAATTAATAAAAATGACCCAAATCAATGAAATTAAATTTGTTTTTTTAGAATAGAGTACTGAAATGATGTTTCTGTAGCATTTGTCGGTCAGTCCATCCATCCTACTTAGTAACGCATTTAACTAATTTTTTTAATATCACTACATTGATAAAAATATTTGTAAATCCATAAAAATATCATGGAGACGAAAATGTCGCCAAACCTTCCATGAAGATCACATTATTCAGGCGGCATGATTTCCATCAATTTATTTGAAGCAGATGATATCATGCCGCTTAGCAACGGATCCAATGTGTTATGTGTCATACGATTTTTATTAAATCTATATTTTTATATTTGCTTACATAAGGGGTCCAAGATGTTTTATTCTTCAGATATGTCCATGAAGATAATTTTATATAGCGAGAACAGAGATTCTTAAACTTCTTTTTAGGAGCATTATATTAAATATTTTAACAGAATATTTTGATTAAACATGTCATTCAGTATACTATAAGAATTTGGGCATGATTATGAATTTCAAGTTTCTTTATATTATATACTCCGTACGAAGAACGGGTATGCTGCTAGTCTATATAAATAAAAATGAAAATCTGTCTGTCTGTCTGTCTGTCTGTTTGTCACACCATCACGGGAGAACGGCTGAACCGAATTTGATGAAATTTTGTGGGTAGCCCAGAAATAGCCCCACTTAAAATTATATCCGTGTTTTGAGTTTCTACGACCAGTGGTTCTCGAGATATTAGTAAAAAACCAAATTTTCGTTTGTCTCATCATCACGGAAAAACGGCTGAACCGAATTTAATGAAATTTTGTGGATAGCCTTGAAATAGCCCCCCATAAATTTTGTCCAAGTTTCGAGTTTCTGAGACCAGGGGTTGTCGAGATATTAATGAAAAACGGAACTTTTTCCTAGGAGTTCTACTCCCTAACTCCGTGGTTTATCCAAACGAAAAGCTTGAAAATCGTTTGAAAGTGAATTAAAATTTAATATCTGAGTTTGATGGGAGATTTTTTTGCGTTAATTAGTCACTTTCTGAAAACATGAATTGTTTGAAACATGATTTAAAGGGGAAATCTATCTCCATGGTTCATGGTTTATTTAAAACAAGCTTTTACGGAACGATGAGAAGTATAGAGAAATCAAAATCGTTATTTAATTTCGCAGTTTATGTTATAAGACATGACATATTTAACATGTTATAAGATTCTATCTTATATCATGTTACTCAGAAACGCAATTAAATTAAATCTGTCTGTTAATTTTAATAATTATTTTTTCGATTTGAATAATAAATAAATGGATATAAAAATATATTTTAGAAAAGAACGATTTGATTTTTGTTATAGCATTTTTGACTGGATAATATCAATTACGGTCTTCAGGTTTAAAAATTATTATTATTTATATTTTCGGGGATTATTGATTCAAGGATTATTGATATTTTCATTATGCAATTATTTTATTATGACAAAAATTGTTTAAACTCATAGATTATATGTTGTACGAATCTTCTACAAATACACGTGTATATCTTTTAATCTACGAGAATATAAGTAGTACAGGTATATTAACATATGTTTTGATATATATTGGCATATATTGGAATCAATTACGACCTTCTGGTATAAAGAGTACGGATATTATTGATGTTTTCAATTTATTACGTCATCTCTTTTATTTTGGCAAATATTTTTGAGACGCATATTGTAATACGGGTAATCTTCTACTAACACATTGGCATATTTTCTGATCTGCGACAATATAATTAGTACGGGGTTGCATATATTCATTCAATTCCTATTTCTTCTTCTGTAAATTTGCTTACAAAAGGGGGCAGGATGTTTTATTCTTCAGATCTGATCGTGAAGATAATTTTGCATAGTGAGAACATATATTCTTAAACTTCTCTTTAGGAGCAATAAATTTAATATTTTAACAGAATTTGCACATGATTGCGAACTTTAAGTTTCTTTAAATTATACACTCCGTACGAATAACGGGTGTGCTGTTAGTGGTTAATAAATTTTAACATTTTAGGAGGATATATCATGTTGCTCGGCATCGCAATTAAATTAAATGTGTTTGTTAATGTTTTTATTATTTTTTTTTCGATTTAAATAATAAAAAAATGGATAAATGGATATAAAAGTATATCTTATGAATGGACGGTTTGATTTTTCTTTTAATTATATTAATTGCTGACTGCGTACATCAATTTCATTTATTTTGGCAAAGAGTTTTCCAGCTTATATCGTATTTAGCTACTAAACTCATATATTGTGTTTAGCCAATAAATTCATATAGCCGATTGTTGAAACAGAAAAAGAGTAGAGCGGGTATATCTTCTAATACAATTGTAGTGTTTTCATTTAGTATATTGAAACGGGATAAGAATGTTTCATTCAGATCTGCAAATTCAAAGCTACGAATTTGGAGGGATATCGCTAATTTGACAACTTTTCTTAAACTTTGCCAAATTGACGGAAATGTCGCCAAATTGATATAAACGACACACAAACAGCTGCCATAAACCTTCGGGTTGGTCGTGTGGCTTGGGTCTTCTACATATCAATGAAATTTTTTTTTGTTTTGTTAGAAGAGAGTACTGAAATGATGTTTGGTTAGCATTTATCTGTCAGACCAACCATCCTACTTAGTAATACATTTAGCGAATTTTTAAAATGTCACCAAATTGGTAAAAATGTTTTCAAATCTATAAAAATATCTTGAAATTGATAAAATTGCGCTACATAAATGATATTAATTGTTTTTTGTTAGGGGATAGTATTGTGATGATATTTCGTCAATTTGTCGCAAAGTGGAACTGTCAGTTCTACAGTCCCACTTGGCGATAAATTTGGCGATTTTTTAAAATGTCGCTAATTTGACGAAACTGTCGCCAAATGTTCCATAGAAATATAACTATTTAGACGATATTTTTTCTACCAATTTATTTGAAGCAAATGATATCATGTCGCTTAGCAACGGATTTAAATCCAATGTGTTTATGCGGCAGGCGATTTTTATTAAATCCTTTCCGATTTGAATAATGAAGATATGTATATAAAATAAATTTCATTGCCATTTCATTTTGGACTGGATAATATCAATTATACTCTTCAGGTTTAAACATTATTATTATTGATATTTTCCGGAATTATTGATTCAGGGATTATTGATATTTTTAAGTTATTACGCCATTGTTTTATTGGGCAAAAATTGCTGACACACGCATATTGTACGTTGTACGAGTAATCTTCTAGGAATGCACGGGTATATCTTCTAACCTACGAGAATATAAGTAGTACAGGTATATTGGCATATATTTTGACATATATTGGCATATATATTGGAATCAAGTACAGTCTTCTGGTATGAAGATTAAGGGGATTAATTATATATTCAATTTATTACGTCGTCTGTTGTATTTTACCAAAAAACATTTGAGACTCATATTGCAAAACGGGTAATCTTCTACTAATAATCGGACATTATAAGTAGTACGTGTATATCTTCCCATATAATTTTAGCACTTTAATTTTGACATATATTGGAATAAATGACTGTCTTCAGATTTAAAGATTACGGGTTTATTGGTATTTTCAATTTATACATGTAATCTACTAATACAGGTTATATTTTCTAATATTCGCGTATATAATTAGTACGGGTCCCATACAATTTTAACGCTTTTATTTTGCATATATTGATTCAATTCCATATTTTTTTTATATTTGCTTACATAAGGGGTCCAAGATGTTTTATTCTTCAGATATGTCCATGAAGATAATTTTATATAGCGAGAACAGAGATTCATAAACTTCTTTTTAGGAGCATTATATTAAATATTTTAACAGAATCTTTTGATTAAACATGTCATTTAGTATACTATAAGAATTTGGGCATGATTATGAATTTCAAGTTTCTTTATATTATATACTCCGTACGAAGAACGGGTATGCTGCTAGTTTATTATATAATATCTCTCTCTTTTCTTTCTGGAAGATATCCCAAAGTCAGAATTTAATTGAATTTGTTTTTTTCCCTATATTAAATAATTTTTTTAATTAAAAAACTACTTAACATATTTTACTGAATTTTTTTTTATATATTCTATGGAATAATGTGAATATTTCCTAAAAATTTCGAAGCAATTCGTGAATTTTAAATTTACTTAAAAAATGTTTTTAAAATTAGGTCCCATAGGGTTCAATGTATTTCATTTTTTCAACCCGGGTTCAATAAAAAACTAATTGGGTGATATTATTTATTTATATTCCCATAGGTCCTACAGACCGTCTGAACAACATACTAAAATTTCATTTTGATAAACTCATTTTTACGGCAGTTATCGTGCTAACGGACAGACAGACAGACAGACAGACAGAATGAACAAAGTCATAAACACTTTTCAACTTTGTTGTAAAGTGTTAAAAATGTGTCTTTTTATTTTCATCAATTTTCCAATCAAATTTTGCTGTATTCATATTTTACTCATTTTTACCTTTTTCAGTTCTAATTTGGGCTATTTTGCTAAGTACTTTTACTGAATTTTGTTAACCAGTTGTTGGATATGATGCAGGGGCACCTATACAAATTTTTGCATATGCCATAAAGATCATCCATTTCAAAGACCCCTTTTACAAATATTTATAATGCCCCTTCCCTATTTCATTTTACCCTCTTTGTGTATTACTCATGTTTTCCTCACCCTCAAAAATAAAAAATTGGGAGCTAGACCCCCCCCCCCCCCCCCCTATTGGCAGTCGTGTATGATGGGCTACCATGTGTTATCTCTGGAGAACATTACGAACTTATGCTGAATTTATGCTCAGGAGAACGTTATAAACATATGTTGTGCATCATTTGCTACAGAGTTGTTTTTGCATATAAATAAATGTGGCAAATGGTTGCAAAAATACTTGAAGCTGGATTTAAACATTCTGGGCCTCAAGTCCAAATTGTGAATGGTTCTTTATTTGAAAACGAAATATAATAAAATGAAAACTTTACTTTCAAAGTGAAAATGTATAGCTTTTGTAGTTAATTTTTTTTCTATTGTCTTTAATTTATAAATTTGAAAATTTTTGCATGAGGCATAAAGATCTTCCATTTCAAAGCATTGTTGTTTTTGTTTTAGACCTGGCCTATTTATATAAAAATTATTTTTTTGAAGCAAATAATATATTTTATTATTTGTAATTAATAGTCATAGTCCAACATTTAATTGTTTGTTATGTTCAGACACTTTTATATGTCTACTCTATTGGGTCACTATTAATTTTGTTGTTAATCTAATGCATCATGCAAATTTCAAAATTCGTGAGGAAGATAGATGGTTAGCTGAAGATGGATCCCCTTTAGAAGTGAGGCCTGAAGCAACTGCTTCATGGTAGGCTGTTCAATATGGATTACCTGTCCAAATTGTCACAAGCAATCCATATTGGAAATTGCTTGAATGCATATTTTATTTTAGGACAAATACCTCTTAGCTACATAGGCAGATACAGTGATGCATAGTTCAAATGTGTGCCTTTCAATGTCATTAGATTTCCAGATGTAAAAAAAGTTCCAGTTTTTACAGTCCTATTTAGTGTTTAGCACATGGAAATTACTAATTGAAACAAATTCGTAGAAAAAAGTCTTGGTTTTCACCAAATCATTGACATGAAATTGAAGAAGGATAAAAGTGAACCAAGTACTTAGAAGGACATGCAAAAATTGAAATACTTTTAAAGGCCTTGAAAGCCAGAATAATATCAAAGATTTTCAAATATAGTAGGAACTCTGAAATCTTATTAGCATATATAAATAACAATTAAAACATATTCTTTTTGCTGTAACTAGATTATGCAGTTTTATCTCATATTTAATGTGCTCTCATTCTTGTTTTTGGTTTAGTTGGTGACATTGGGGGGGGGGGGATAATATAGATGTTATAGATCCTTTTCTTTTCTAGAAGAGTCTAAAATTTCAACATTCCTATCTTGCTCTTCACTTTCTATTCTATTATGAACTATTTCCAAGTCTTTGCTGTCATTGAAAGCTGCATTTACACATCCAAAATCCGACTTGAATGGTATAATACCTGAATCTTTACTATCATGAAGTTGTTCATCATCACCATGTTGCTCGTATATATTTTGATTCAAATTTTCATTTTTGGAATACAAGTCTTCATCCACTGTTTTCTTCATTTCTTTGTCAGCAATATTGTACTGATGAGCTGTTGGGAGCTTGTCTTCGTTGACTTTTAACATTTCACCCTTTACAATTTTGCCATTTGAATTTTTATCTGTCTCATATGAATTCAAAGAAACTTTACTGCTGGGTAAAAAGTTATTGCTTTGTAACATTTGAGATTTTTTCTTTTCTTTCTTATCCTTTTCCTCCTTTAGACCCAATGCACCAAAACCTTTTATCTGTAATGCAAGTGATGCTGCTCTCTCTCTACTTACAGACCGTCTTCGTCTAAGGAGAAAAATTTAAATATCAGTAAATCAATATTCTATGTGTATATCATTATTAGTGATTTATAAAGTACAGTGAAATCTCTCTTAATCACCCTTATTATGTAACCGCCCTTCTGAACAATTGCTTTTTTCTTAATAAACTCTATAAAGACAATGTTAATTTTACTCTTATTAAGCAACTACACATAAACGTCTAGAAATCTGTACTAATGATAAGGTAAAAATATTTGTTCTACTTTGCATTTAAGACTCATTCCTAAAAGATGCCTAGTTCCAAGAATTCATACTTTTTCTCCCCAATCTTTATTTGAATTAGTTCTATTGCCTATCTATTATACAATAGAAGTATAGGACAGTATTATACAATAGAACTCCTTCAAGTAAAGATTCATAATCATTTTAAATGGCTCAACAGTTCACTGAACACCTCTAAGACCTTGTCCTCTCGATCCATTTCAACTTCGGTCGCCCTCTAGTTCTTAAATCGATCGCTGTGGACCTAATTTTTTCTTTGTCAATTTTCCCTATAGAGATTCTCTTCCTATCAAAGTAATGATTAAGAAGAAAAAATGACGAATTCTTTAAAGTGCGCACCTTTTAAGAATGAGTCTAAAATGCAAAGTAAGAAAAATATTTCATTAATACAAATTTCCAGCCTTTTACATGCAGACTCCCTACACTAGGTGTAATAAAATTCAGGATTGCATTTAAGAGGGCATTTAAGTGGGCTTGCCACCCACATTAGTATTTACTTCCTGATCATTAGACTTCTACATAAACGTGAACTGACAATAGAAGGGGTGAGAATCAGCACTATACCTCATCCTTCTTGATAATCACTTTGTAAAATGTTTACTTCTGTTCGTTTTTATTCTTATCCTTCCAAAAGTATTGAGTAAAATGTCACCGAACAGACTAAATCTAACAAATCAAATAATCGAATTAAAGTTCAAATAATCGAATTAAAGTTAATTTATTATATATAATTCTGCGACCCAGATTTTTGCCCTCAATACAAAGAAGGCAAAATGAGAAACTTAGCAAGGTTCGCTAGAGAAACCCAAGTACACTGGACACAGAAAGCCGCCGACTACACCATGCTAGGAGGATATTGTTCCATTCTCCTAGACATCATGCAGCGAGCGACTTCCAGGGATGTATATAATAATGTTCTTAATTTATACATTTTTTATATATAATTTTATCTATAACTCGGATATAACACCCTCTCTTTTTTCTTTTCAATATGCTCTGCTTTTAAACGACCATTAATTGTTGGAATGTTAGTTAGTCGCTTTAGACAAGAAGGCACGTACATTACAGATAACAGTATCCATGGACCGGTTTCGCGCTTATTATACGCTCATCAACATGGAATAACCATTAACTGCAATAGCAACAAGTAAATTTGCTATTTGCTGTAATTTTGCGACCTTCTATGGGAACTGACAATTTCAGTCCTTTCATGTAGCCAGCATAAAATATGTAAACAATTTAGCTCGGACTGCACGAAGCTGCAAAGGGGAATAAATCTGATTGAGACAAATAACATGCAAGTTGATCGCATGATATATGAAATATTGCAGATGTCAGTATTCACTTAAAGGTATGATAACCAAGACAGATTGTCGTATGAAAGCCATCGATTACCTGTTCCAAGAGAAGAACTTCTGATCATTTCCAAATTTCTCTGCATCTGATATAGTTTGTGGCAAGTTTTCGTTGAGAGTCTCAGGTAGAAATGCTGCCATAATGGCCGCAATGATAGCAATGGAACCTATTACTATAAATGGAATGGCCTTTCCATGCACACTCTGAAAAAATTTGATATATTATAATTAATTAAAAAATTGAATAATTAAAAAAAATTAATTAAAATGTTTAAATAAATGTTAAAATATATAAATTTTATTCGTATATATATAAATAACAGCGAAAATTGCATGCAATCCGTGTACATCGGCATAATGGTCTTGATACGAATCCTATTATAAAATCGAAACCCTTCACTTGCATAGATTCTGCATTCTACGTTAAAATCTACCGATCACGGACATAACTTAAATCTTAATTTCAACAATCTCAGCACAATTAGACCAATTTATATATTTGCCATATCGTTCGCGAACAACGTAATTTTTAACACTTTACAACAAAGTTGAAAAGTGTTTATGACTTTGTAAACACTTTACAACAAAGTTGATAAGTGTTTATGACTTTGTTCATTCTGTCTGTCTGTCTGTCCGTTAGCATGATAACTGCCGTAAAAATGACTTTATCAAAATGAAATGTTAGTATGTTTTTCAGACGGTCTGTGGGACCTATGGGAATATAAATAAATAATATCACCCAATTATTTTTTTATTGAACCCGGGTTGAAAAAATGAAATACATTGAACCCTATAGGACCTAATTTTTCAAACATTTTTTAAGCAAATTTAAAATTCACAAATTGCTTCGAAATTTTTAGGAAATATTCAAATTATCCCATAAAATGTATAAAAAAATTTCAGCAAAATATGTTCAGTAGTTTTTTAAATAAAAATTAAAATAATAATTACACCTCTTATATGAAGAGATCACGTGACCATTATATGAACAGATCATGTGACCCACTTCAAAATGAAATATGGCATCCATCTTGTCTCAAAATCGTGATTTTTAAAGTTCTTTTTAATTCATATTGTTGTATCCGCCCTAAAACCGCTTTATTTTTTCTTAAATTCTGTGCATCTACATACTGAAACAACGCAATTACAATATATTTGAGTTTAAATGATCATCCAAATTTGATTATTTCTACAACGAAGCCTATTTTTCACTTATGTAAAATGTAAACAGCAAAATATGTAGAATGAGTTGTATAAGAATTGCTGAATTTCTTTAACGCAAAATTATTTAGCTCATGGAGTCTGCATAGCTGATATGAATGAAATATTCATTGATTTTACAGAGAGAAGGACGATTTTTTTCGATGAAGTTTTAAGCATAGAGTTTAATTACTTGTAACTCCGTGGTCTTAAGTTTTTAATTAAAATAAATTATTATAGTATTGTGATGAATGAAATGAATGGGAAAATGTTTATGAATGAAATGCTGCTTTTATAGAGAGAGCCAGGCGTGTTATATTTCGATGGCGTCATTTGAATAAATGTCAGTTGTTTTTGATGAAGTTTTCAAATATAATAAATTATTGTAGTATTATGGTAATGTTAAAACATTACCGAGGAGCCAGGCGATTTATATTTAATAGACGTCATTTGAATGAAGTTCATTTTTTTTCGATGAACTTTTAAGTTTTCAAATATAATAAATTAATGTAGTATTGTGATAATTTTTAAAATATTGCCGAGGAATGTATCGCATTTTAGAGCCGTTTAAATGAAATTGCATTGAAGTTGGAAAGTGTTTCCTAATCAATGCTTTATGCATGATTGATCTTTCTTGTTATATGTATTTTCAATAAATAAGCGACCGTTACTTAAATAATACAGATACAGATAACAGCTCTCAATTTCCGAATCATCTGTTTCGAACTAAAATCATTGGTGGCAATAAATGAATGAATACTCGAAATAGCTAAAAAGTTCTTTAAACCCGAAATTTGTTGCTATTTCAGCGAATTTTCATAAAATTGCAGTCGAATTTTAGCACAATACTCATAATGACAATATACTACCAAATTAAAAGATAGGGAGACATCTTTTGAATTCGCAAGTTTTGAAAACCCAAAAATATAAATGCACTTGGTGAGATCAGCTGTTTTCCTCCATACTAAATGTCTGCAAAACTGCTCGATCGTCTGCGAATCTGCGGCAGTGAAGAAAGAGATTTAATTCGACAAAATGGCCGAAAATCGTGATTTTAGACTTTAAAAATTCATAACTAAACTAATTCAAATTAAACAAAAAAAGGACCGGAGTGGATTTTTCCGGGTCCTGAAGTACCTGTGAACCAAATTTCATGGCAGTACGATGCTTAGATTTTAACGCTACAGACTGCACAGACAGACGCACAGATATCTTTCTTTAATATGTAAGATAATTTCGTGTAAAACAAGATCTTTGGTGAAACACATTTTAAAACCTACTGAACACAGAACAACCCCCCTCCTCTTGGCTACTCCAGTACAGGGTTTCTTTTAGGCATACATCTGGGCGGGGGAAGGCCCCCCCCCCCCTCGGGGACATTTTACGCTAACCTAGCTTCTATTTATGTGACAGCATTTAGATATATTTACATAATGCAAATAGGAAACTCCCACCCAGCTAAATTTTCATTCGCTCCCCCTTCCTCCATTCCAAAAAGTCCTAAATTAAACACTGCTCCAGTGTATGACCACTAATGGCCACCAATGTAATAAGACTAAGTGCTCAAGCTGATGACTCTGTGCTTTATACTTTAACCTAAGTAAGAGGCTTTCAACAGTAGATCATAAATATCTTTAGGTTATAGAATGGGCGAAACGGCTCTTACCAGATAAATAAGATACGGCGTAATGAGAGAAACTGTCATGGATACTGTGCTGCTCATTCCCATGCCTAGGGATCGCACTACAGTGGGATACAACTCCGAACTCTGCTGATAGGTGGCTATGAAAGTTGCAGAAGCGAAAAATTTCCCCAACATAGAGCAAACTATGTCTGCGTATGGTAATCCTGAAACTAAAGAGCCAGTATGTGAGATTTAATAAATTAGTAGGAATCACATTTTATAATTATTTCTCATTTACCAATGTCACTGAATAATGCATTATGTCAAGGTAAGACAGATATCAGAATATAAGTTAGAGCGTGAAGGATGGGAACTACACTGTCCATATTTATTACCATGAGAAGGTAGAAAGCTCATCCCTCCCTTCTTCCTTAATAAAATAAAAAATAATCCAGCGGGGGGCGCACCCTCTGGATCCGCCCTTGTATGAGATCCACGGTACTTCGTTTTTAACGTTGAATTGTACATTTGGCGATTTTCCAGATGACAACATGTAAAACTATTTCAAAGTACTCAATTAACTTATATTTCGCGCAACTCTAAATAAACAATTATCAATATTGATAGCATCCTCAATAAGTGACGAAGTTCATATGTTAAAATATTTTAATAATTAATTCATCAATTAGGCGTCATTTTCATGAATATAGCCTCATTTTTGTAATTTTGACTATATTTTCGTCAATCTGGGGCGAAATATCGCCAAATTGGCGATACGTTGCTAAATTATTTGTCAAGTTTGCCAAATGCATCAGCAAGTGTAACAGACAAACGGAGAGAAAAACATTTCTTATATACTAGAAGGTATGCCCGTCATATGACCGAAATCAGAATTTACGAAACATTAATTCCCACTTGGTGTCATTTTAATCAATTTGGCGTCATTTTTGTCCCTTTAACAACAGTTAAAATAGTCGCCAAGTTGGCGAAATCCCGCTAAATTTCTCGCCAAGCGTTACGGAAGGATGGAGAAATGGGTTATTCTTATAGTCTACTCTTAACGTTCTTTCCGAGATATTCAACTTGTCGTCATTTCATTAATTTAGCGTCGGTTTCATCAATTTCGTGAATTTTTATCAATTAGGTGACATTTTCGTCAATTTAGCAAATTTAAAAAAGTTGCCAAGTTGGCGACATTTCGCAAAATTTGTTGCCAAAATCTCGCTAACCGTTATGGACGAAGAAATAAATTATTCTTATAGCAGACACATGGCTATTGACGTTCAAATACAAAAGTATTACCCAAAGTATGTTTTCTTATGAATGGAACGAGCTAGATCCACGAGAATGATGCCACCCAATTTATCGCATGATATTACATATGAAAAGTGAACATATTTCGTAATAGTTAATACTTTTTTATGTGATTTTATGATACATTTACTTGAAAAATGTGCAATATCTCGAGAATGGTTCATGCTAGCGTTCTAAAGTTTATGTCAATCTTTTTCTAAGGAAAAATTACATAAGAAATAACTATTTGCTTAACTTTATTAATGGTTTTGATTTTTTAATGATTTTTTCTAAGTTTCACTCGAAAATTTAGGGGGGTTCTTCGATTGCGTTTAAAAACAATAGACTTTCAGTATTCATGGATTGTAATTTTTGTATCAAATTTCGTTCGAATCGCTCCATTCGTTCGCGAGATATCGTCTCTCTCCACAGACTCACTGACATATACACACACGCACACACAGATATCACCTCAAAACCGTTTGATTCGTATTCAGGGACGCTTGAAACGTGGTCTCCCGTCGGAAACTCGAATTCGAACTTTCGACCCAGTCACAATACTTTCCTTATACATTATGCTATGCATATAAAGAAAGTAATAATGTAATTATTTGGCAAATGGGTGGAAAGGTATGTTTAGGGAGGCTTCACTTCAAAGTGGTTGGTGACCACGAACCTATCATTACAGCCACGTATAATCCACATACAGCGTATATATATATATATAGTCCACGTATGTTTAGTCCAGCGATGTGCAACCGTTTTGTTGGTGCGACTCAACTGATGTATCATTTTATTTAGGGGCCCCCATGTCTCCATGCAAATAATTAATAAGCGGTTAAAATTATAATTAAATATATAATTTAATTATAATTTTACTATGTAAATAATTTTACCATGTATATAATTACACCATGCATATAATTACATCATGTAAATAATAAATAAGCGGTTAAAAATTATAATTAAATATATAATTTAAAAAAAGCATATATTTTACATTCGCCAATAATTGTTGTATTTAGCAATTAAAAATGTCAAAATGTTTTATTTAACTATAAATAGTATGTAGGATATTTTTGAAACAGGAAAAAACCATTAATAAAAATATATTGCATAAAATGTTTAAGAGTCCTGAAATAAAATTTGAGCTTTAATCTGTATATTGAAAAAAAAATAAACACTATTTTTTGGTATCCTGTCTGTCTTCCATTGAAAACATATGGGGCCACGACCCAAGGGTTAAGCACCACTGGCATATTCGAAATAATCTTCTATAAATTTGAAGCTGAGTGCACGGTGTGATCGAGATCGTCGGTCACTATAGATGATCACAACATTACGGTACACATCAACGTTTTCTTATTGACAGTGCAATCAGTATCTGGTGTTAAAAACGACGAAAATTTGGTGACGCAAACCGGGAAAATTTGGTGACGCTAACCGGGAAAATTTGGTGACGCTAACCGGATCCACCGTTGCTGGTCGTTGGCCTAACAGCGTGATTCTATACATCAAATGCAACACATCTAAAGCAAATATAATCAATTTAATTAGAAATATTTACCAACAGCTGGTAACATGCAGACAATTCCTGTCAAGAGGAAACCGCCCACTGAACACCACCTTCGTCCATAACGATCCATCACCACCCAACTCGTGATATATCCTGGAATTTCGACAATCGCTGTCAGAAAGAAGTTGAGAAATTCATTTCCAGCGAGGTTGGAGACGTTGAGTTGCAGCCCATAGTAAGCCATGATATTAGAAACCCTGGAAATATGTCTGAATTTATTATATACAGTAGAACTCCATGTTCATGGACAGTCTGCCGGAGAAACTAATATTTTTAAACATGCCACTTAAATACGGCGCTGTTTCATTTAGCGTTTTTCCTAAAATGAATTCCGTTTTGGCAGTATAGACACATTTGGTTTACTAAAACTCTCTCCTCTATTAATTTTCATACCCACGAATCTTCCAATGAAGCCCCTCAAAGCAGGAAATTATGTTTTCCCTCACCACTCTTCGACCAGTTTTGTATTTTTTTGTTGTTCTTTAGCAAGGGATAGATGGTGGAATATGAGCAAGGCATACAAAACTCTATTTAGGATGGATTTCTAGTATCTTTTGTGGAAGTTTCGAAAAATTGCGGCACAACTAGTTTTCTTGGTTCTAGAGCCGCTGCGGTGCTGATGAGCTCTAAAAGCACGAAACCGGTACACCAGTGATGGGCCTCGCTGTGGCAGTGAGATTAAAAACAAATAAATACATAACATTAAACATGAAAAAAAGTAAATTCCAAGGAAAAATTAAGAACTGCTCACTTTAGTTTTATCTATTAATGATAGATGACAGCACCAAATACTTTCTAAAATTTAAACGTAGATGGCAGCACCAAAGCAGTTTATTATTTTAAAGATGAATGGTAGCTTCGTAAAAATTGGCTTACAGTCTCTTTCTTTGAAGACGGATGTCGTCTATGTTCTATTTGTAGCAAAAAATTACAGCTTTGGACAGCCGCGTAATTTACTGTAGGGTAGGGGTATAGCTGAACGATCGGAATAATACAGCTCGTCGAGTATTATTTTATTTTTTTATGCTAACCAGCTCAAAAGTTATGAACATATAAAGCCGAAAATCCGTGGAAGTTTCAGCTTCAAAATCAGTTTTACTTCGGGCAGACGATAATGATAAAATCCCAAAACTTTCTCGAAACGAAAAAGCAAGGGTTCAGCAAACGTAGTGAATTAAATTTATTGGTTTTCTATTTCCCGAATTTTAAAGATATCGTTCTGGTTTTCTTAATTTAGAATTATTATATAAGTATTCTGCAACAAATTTCACTTGAATCCGACGATTAGTTTTAAAATTAGGAACTTAAAAGTCGAAAGTTTGCCATTTTTAAATCAATGTATTCGAACAGACGATTTTCCAAGAAAAGATAATGGAACGGATTTTATTTTTATTTCATTCTGCAAAGGGATTTTTTTCTGTATTGAAGAAGTATTTATTAGAGAATTCTGATCGGATAATGAGGTACTTTTCAGCTTATTTTTTTAGATTTCAGTTTTTAAAATGCGTTTTAAGACTTAATTTTCTCTATATATGCTAGCTTTTCTTTATAAAAGCCGTCGGTTCAATTCATAATGTGAGTTAATTATGTTTCTTGAACGAATTTGATCACATTTCAGCTTCTTTAGAAGCTGAGATATGGCATGAATGTTGGAAGCTGATTTTTAGCATAGTTATAAATCCTAAAATTTAGCTTTAAAATATATACGTTTTAACTTGAGCAATCGTACGTAAGTGCTCCGCAGTTGACGAAACGTGTTCAAGCACTTATTCAACAAGGTTAATGTTATTTAACAACCTTGCGTATTCAAGGCGTATAAGGTCCATGCAGAAAGTTGTTTATTTTTTTTTTTGTTTGTTTGTTTCAAGTGGACGTAACGTTAGAGCGCTGTTTGGTTTTCAATAATTCAATGCATGTTCCAGCATAAATTTAATCAGATTTGCATTCTAAATCCCGGCAACAGCGGGTATGTTCTAGTAACTTTAGAAAGGGACACCAGATTGGCTATGTTTCTGGTGTTATAAACCATAATTTGGTTTATAACACGAGTTCATAGCAATTAATCAACTACTGGAATTTAAAAGCAACAAACTAAGTTCATTTGTCGTATTTCGAGGTTTGAACACAGCTTTAAGCTACATTTCATTTATCTTGCTTTTATTAAAGGTGTATATGAACTAAACAAACTTTATCGAGTAATTATAATTTGAAATATATTCCTTAGAAAACAATTGTAGCGTGAAATATGTTTAAAATAAAATACCATTAGGCAAAATAGTTTTAAGCATTTTCCCTTGATAAAAAGGTTTAATAGCATACATAATAAGAAATTTGCGGATAAGGATTTAGAGATCAAGGTCAATAGAATGTTAATACATTTTAGGTTAATACATACGCATAAGATATTCTATGGACCTTGGGATGTGTCCGCCTAATAATGATGCTGCTCTAGTCAGATGCCCATAGAAAGTCCTCCTTCAAAAATTTCTTTCGACCATGAGAACCTCCTCCTATGGTGTATCGGGGCAACGTTTTCGATGGCAAATGATATGCACTTCTCGATTGATAGATGGATGATAACTATCAAAGAACAGCCTTTTTTGTTCTTTTTAAATTTAGGAGTGAGAAATGTTCACATACCAGCAAGTAGAGATGATGATGAAGGTCTTCCTTAGTTTAGGGTACTTCAACAGATCCATAGCGGAGTTCTGCACATTGTCTACAATCTTTTCTTTTTTAGCTTTCTCCCCCAGCGTCTAGCAGATAAAAATAGATAAAAATTACATACAGCAAGTGGTCAGTATTAAAGATACGTTTACACCGAGGAGGCATGTGCAAAGATCAAAAGCGGCAGCCAGCAAAAGCTGCGGAATTGTTAATTGCACGAGTAACTTTAGCATGCGCTTTATCTGGAATTGGAAAAGTATAAAAAAATAATTATAATTGCCTTTATTTCTCTATTTAAATATTTCCTTATTAAACCATTTTTAATTCAAATCATTCTATTTTTAAAGTTAAAATATTCTGTTTTTTTAATTTAAGACATTCTCTTTTTTAATTCAAAACATTCTATTTTTTAATTCAAACTATTCTCCTTTTTAATTCAAACTATTTTCTTTTTTAATTCAAACTATTCTATTTTTAATTCAAACTATTCTCTTTTTTAATTCAAACTATTCTCTTTTTTAATTCAAACTATTTTCTTTTTGAATTCAAACTATTCTCTTTTCTAATTCAAACTATTTTTTTTAATTCAAAACATGTCCTCCCTTTTTTCCTTACACAATTCTTGACAATTTCATATGAACTCTGTCCCTTCGTTCAACGTCTTTCACGGGCTCGTTCTCGGCTCCCAGGGCCGGTAGAGTCGTAGAACGCCGAAACTCCCTACACAGTTTCATGCCACGAAACATTTTCGTCTATAAAATTTTCATTTAATTACGTTGCGTCATTTATGTTCATCTCATTTAACAAACTCGTTCTCGGCTACCAGAGCTGACAGAGAGCTGCAACCCGGCACACAGTTTTATCTCTCGGAACATTTTCATCTGTAATATTTTCACGGCATCTTATAAGCATGGCCAGTATGTCAAGGAATTTTCCCCTTCTCTTCTACAAATGATCGCCAGATTTGGCACGATCGCGCTAGAACGGCGCATTATAGCACTTCCAGAAGATTGTAAAAGTGTGCCATTGTGGTAGTTTGTTCATTGTTATGCACAACTTTTTTTTTAAGAATCTTAATCCACATATTTTTAAATCTCTAAAATATACAGGCTCAAAATGGTGTGGATTAAGATTCTGCTACACTTTTTTTTCTTACACATTTATTTTCAAATTTGGTTACGACTGTTTTAGCTTTCGTTTTCAAATTGTCATTGCAAATTATTTTTAATTAATATTTCAGTTTTTTTTTATCCTAAAACATAATTTGTATCTATAGATAACATTTTGTTAATTTTTTTAACGAGATATAGGTAATATATGAGCAAATCGTTACAGTAAACATACTTCTATTAATTACTAAACATTTTCTATTTTAAAAGTGTATTACATCCCAGTTTCTGTGCAGTACATATATTAGTACTCGTGCCATCAAAAGTAAAAGAAATAACATCAACCCCTGCCTCATGTACTAGTTGTTATGAAGTTATTTTAGTTTTACAATACTTCTACTTTTATAAAATGTAAGGAGGCATAGTATACCACTAATACTGATCTATTCTATGTAATGAGAAGCAGTACTATACCTTTAGCTATAAAAAATTTAGGGGATTCCTTTCAGTTATTTTACACAATGTATCCGTACATGTAATTTCATGACGATACATACATGCGCTCGTAAATTATCTTACCCACATTTCACAGGCAAATACATATTCATATTACACGCTAACAGAGTCAAATACATATACGCACACACACAAGTACATATTCTTATACGCACACACACAAGCACATATACTTATACGCACACACACAAACACACATACATATATACGCACAATACATACATCTTGCGGAAAATATTTGAACTTTTTTCACGAGGTCTTAAAATATACTTTTCCTATACCTTATTTTTCTTTCTTTTGCGTTTATACTATTGACAGATAGAAAAATTCCAATTTGTGTCACTGGTATCCTTCTATTTCGAAATTTGTTAATCTGTAGGGAAATCCACGTATTGGACACATCATATTTTCTACTTTCAATACATAATCATGTTTTATTACATGCATAGAGAAAATATTGTGATAAGATTCGAAAGGTAATTTTCGATGGATTTATATGATTTGGCCATTCCAAAAGAGAAGACAACCTTTTGTACATCTGGGAGCACGTCTCTGTAATGTATATATCTACTGTAGCACAATTGTCCAACTGATTTTTATTGTATTTGTAAGTTAGGCCTGAATTGATTAAATTAGATTTTGCCCTTTTCCGATTTGCCCTTTTCCATAGATGTGGCCCTTTTCCCGAAAAACGAAGAAATAATATATATGTTTAGTTATTCATTACATGTTTATGTTTCCTTTATGTGCTATGTTTCATAACAAAATGAATAAAATCATCATCACTGGACAAGGAGAAACAGTTTTTAAGGTATTTCCGTTTTTCGGGATTTTAGAGAGTGGCGTCATTTAACGTGTTGAGAAATCGCCAAATGAAAAATGAAACTAATCATTTCACTTTATTATTTTGAGTGTTATAAAACTCTTTTTGATGAATATAAATAACGAAATAGCAATTTGCTGCATTAGATAATTTATATGTATAAATAAAACCGTAAGTTTTCCCTTTCAAATTTAGTTAACTGGAAACTGAACTGACTTACTTGCAATTTTGATAAAAGAACTTTAGGGTCTGGTGATTTGCCATTTTTGTCTCCAATTTGTTTCATGATGACCATAGCTTCATTATACTTTTCTTGAGATACCAACCAGCGAGGAGATTCTGGCAAATATCTACGAAAATAGAAAATAAAAATAATTAAAGTGGAAAATTGGATTACCAGTCTGCAACTTTTGTGGTTACAGAACCAGTACCCCTTGACACATACATGCGCGCACACACACACACACACACAAAAAAAAATTAAAAGTGTCTTTAATATAATATTAAAATCTGTCAGCATTTATATCTATATTTTTTCCTACAAACTTTACTCTTAGAGGTGATTCTGGTATTAAAATAATGGTACGCATTATGACACATAATAAGTAATACGCATTATACGCAATACGTATTGCGTATTTCTCATTGGACGAGATGGGTTCGGGCCCGAGTGTGTGTGCCCGAGAAATGTGAATAAATATAAAACATATAATTTTTTTTTATTTATTTGTAGTTAATTCTATCTCAAAATATGTTATATTTATTGAAAGCGAATAAATGAAAATATATTTCCATGAAAAAATATATGAACTTGTTACGATTATTTGCAATGAGATCCCAATCCTAGAATAAAACGTGTTGTGCTTTTACTTATTTTCGCCAATTTTCTCATTAAAATTTGTGTTGTGGGTATATTTTACTCCTTTTTATCACTCGTACCACCAAGCTGACCTCTGGTGGTGATTTCTTAAACTAATTTACATTCTGCGCAAATCGTTACCGAATGTTCTGGCGAGTATTCGTACAACTAATTACTGCTAATAAGGAACGTTCCCAACGTTAAGATTTTAATCATATGGCTGACAACAGATCCATGGACTAGTTTCGTGCATATTATACGTTAACTAATGTAAAACGGCCGATAAATATAATGGCAGTAGGAAAACTTTATTATGTGCCATAATGTTGCTAACCGACAACGATTGGGACCGACAACTTCAATCCTATACTACGTGGCAGACTTAACATTTTTGAAAATATTGAGCTTAGGCTAAACGAGGGTGCAACTGCCAAATTCATAGTAACAGAACTTGCCTATAGAGGGGTGATCCAAATGTTAAGATTGCGGTTACTATTACAGATAACAGCATCCATGCTTATTTGCTTATTAGTATGAAATAATCCGATATCTACTTTGCCAGCAAGTAAACTGTGACACAATTTTGAAAACCTCTAAAGACCTGATCAAGTTCTGCTACGTTACCGCCTTCAAATTTCTTCATTTAACTCAAACTCAGAGCCGCCGTAAGCCTTGCCAGCAAATTTTAGGGCACCCATAAAACTTTTAAGGTAAAAAAGATACATTGAGCACGGAAGGCTCTCCAGAGCCTCGTGAGATCTTTTGAATCTGCCTAATTTGCTTATGATGAACTAGTTTACTTAGGCTACACGAATTTGCAACAACCAAGTTCAACAGACATTACAGCACGAAACCGGTCCATGAATGCGGTTATCTGCAATGGAAGCGTAATTAATTCCTATAAAGTTTTGTTTATTTTTGGCTGCTAGATATCTCTGAAGGAATGCTTCAATCAATCAGGGATGCTCAGTCCATGGATATTTTAATTATGATCACCATGTTTTACTTATTATAGCGAATTTTATAAAAAGTAAATCATGACCTACTTCCAGTATAGGAAGAAAATAAAAGTCACTGATGACGTCACAAGTCCCATTGTCACCCAGCTTCGAGTCAAGTAAGCCACTAGCGGTAGAAAGCAGAGGCCAATTGTCCAAAAGCAGTTGATAAGTCCATTCATGTGCGTTCTCATTTCTGGAGCGATGAGTTCTAAAACTGAAAATTTGCCAAAAAGAAAACATTAATTATAATCTTATTTTAAATATCTATATCATGGCGGTCCAACTCACGGGCCGTAGCCGGCCCTCGAGGCCTATTCTGACGACCCTCAGAAACATTCCAGAAAAACATCTTAAAACCTTCAACATTTAAGCTTGATTATAAGATTCGTATATTTAAGTATAGTTAACATATATTTAAATATTTTTCTTGACATATTATTAGAAGTATCAGTCTTGCTGTACACGTACGCGTTTATTTACGGTAAAAATATCGATATGTCGATATATTTTCGATTTTGTCGATTTCTATATCGATAGTATCAGGAGATAGTATCAGCTATCAATTTGAAACACCATATGACTACACATACGTATGATATAATTCGAGTCTTCGTGCACTTTTTGGTAAATTCGCCGTTTCAAACAAAAGCATCGGCATTTCCTCACTGACAATACCTTCGGTCACAGTTTATTTTGCTGTGGGAATTTGAACATTGTTTCGCATTATGAAAAGTACTACATTTCCTCTTTTATTTGTCTGTCTCAACGCTATGAACGGGAAGAGAAATGTGATTTTCAGGATCGTTAGACAATGGTAATGGACTGTCTTTTCATGCAACACACAGTGTCTTAAGTGTATACAAGTAGTCGGAGGGCTCAAACAGTATAATATTAATCGTCAGTATGGTACAAATATTCTTCGAAGTACGCTAAATTAAAAGATGAAGCGAGAGAAACCCTTGTTTGAGCTCTTTCACAAATTGACCTGTGATCAGGAAGCTACTTGCAAAGCGTCATTTGTTGTGGTGAAAATCAATTGGACAAAATATTCCGCCGTTTCGCTATAGTGAATTCGTGAAACTACGTACTAAAAATATGGTAAAGGCCTTTCAGGACGAATAAAAGTAAACCGTTTCATGTAAACGTTGACGAAAAAATGTAAGCGAAATTTAGTGTGCTTTCACATCAAGCGGTGTTGCGTCGGATTGTCTTTATCTCGAATGCTCCCGGACAAGATACAGGACGAACTGTTAAACGCATAATATTTTTCAATTGCCCTTGACGAGAACACTGATGTGACATCTATTGCACAGCTCATTATATCTGTTCGTGGCGTGATCAACTATTTTACTGTTTTTAAGTAGCTATTAGCCATGTCTTTCTTCTCTTCATGGAACGACAAAAGGAGATGATATGTACAATCAGGGCCGGTTTAAGGACCTTGCAACACCCGCAATTGCGATGGACCCCAATCTTGAGAGGGTTTCCCTTCATGACCTTTATTCATAAATATTAGTAAAAACAGGTTAAATTTCCAACTGAGATATAAATGTGTGGGGCCCGAAATTGAAGACTTTCATGGGACCCGAAATTCCTTGAAGCGCCCCTATCTACAATGAAGTATTAACCATACTCCAGAAAACTGTAGATTTTGACAAGCTAAGTTTTGCAGCAACAGACAGGGCACCATTGATCACTAATAAATCTTCTGGACTTGTAGGTGTGCTTTAGAAGCCAGGCTTCAAGTGTCTTTTCATTCAATCATTTATCAGGCATCTCTTTGTGCCAGCCAAATGAAATGGAAGAATGCCATGAAGATGGTTCTTAAGGCCATAAATGCAGTTTGAAGTAGTAATCGCTACCTCCTTTATCGAAACATAAAAATTTCTTGAGCTTGGTGCGGTTTATGGAGACAGTCTCCTTCACTTTAACACCTGGTGTGGGTGTCTTAGTTCAGGAAAATGCTTTGAAATATTTTTTGCAGTCAGGTAAGATCTGTTCCTCATTGAAACAATCTGCAATGAATCATTTCAGAAAAGATGGTTAGTACTTATTTTCTGAGAGAACTGGTGTTTCTTACCAATATCGCGAATCATCTTAACATTCTCAATAAGCCTCTTCACAGTACAAATCAAGACATTTGCAGTCTTACACTGCGATTGCTGGCTTTCAGCACAACCTATCTTTTCTTGAGGAACAGTTTGAACACGGTGACTATTTTCATTTTCCTGCTTGCCACTTGATGAACATGGTGATTCTATGGATTTTAGTGCCTATCAACTTTACTTGGACGTGGTGATAAGTATTTTTGAGCTACGATTTCATGACTACAATTCTGAATTTCAACCTTCGCTATGCTCTTCAGCAATCACAGAACCTTTCTCGACTGCGGAATGCTGCTCTTAGGTGAAACTTTGATATTTTGGGCAAATTCATTTTTTGCACAGTGGACAGAAACAGATGCAGAGTTCTTTAAATTACTTTTAAAGGAGCGGTTTCCATTACTTCGCATACCATCGATGTTCGCGTCCACATACAGCAACGAACAAGCGTTTCCAAGCATGAACATGATGGAAGTCGAAATTCAAAACAACTTGGCAGACAGTTGCCTGAGGATGTCAACAACTGAACTTAAGACAGACATCAATTGACTTGTAAAGAATTAAGCTCAGACATTCCAGTGAAGTTACCAAAGATGTGGTTTTTCGTTCGTTCCTTTCGTGTTTGCGAATAATGATACATGTAGAATGAATATATTTTTCGTGTCAAGCTTTGGTAAGGAAAAGTAAACATCTGTTTGTGTACCAAATTTGTTCAATAATTAATTATATTAAATCTCTTAATTATGTATTTATTTAATATATATTAACTACGTATATTAATCTTATCTTGCTAGTCATGTTTTTTAAACGATACTGGCTACTCTGGGTGAACACTCACCCACACTTTTAATAGTTCTAATTGATGTTGATGGCATTTAATAACTACAGCCGTTTATATACAAGGTAGGATCAAAAAGTTTGGAGATAGTGCTGATATTTACAACCCTGATTCGAGGAGAGGGAAACTATATGACCGTGGCGCAGAGGCACATGTGACGCGAGATGTGAAAAGGAAGAATCATGTGTTTTTCCAGGCCAGGTGTCAGTGAACTTTAGTCGTTCGCGATAGTCGAAAATGAAAATGGCGTTTGAAGAACAACGTGCGAATATCAAATTCAGCCAGCGTTTGGGGAAATCGCTGAAAGAAACATTGCGTCTACTTCGCGAACGACTACAGTTCACTGACACGCATTGTCTGGAAAAACCGTCATATGTGCCTCTAAGCCACGGTAAAATAGTTCCTCTCTCCTCCAATCAAGGTTGGAGATATCAGCACAGTCTCCGAATTTTTTGATCCTACCTTGCAAATAAGAAAAAGAGTTTTTTTATTTAATTTTAACCTTATTTTAGTAAAATATTCTACATTATGTTCCAATTAAAATGAAAACCTATCAAGATAAACATTAAGATTCTTTCGCAATTCCCACCATGGGTGAATTTTCACTGATAGTAGCAAGATACAGTTAAATACTATTAAATATATTGCACATATTCTGATTTACGATATAGAAATTTAATTCAGTGTGTGGCCCGCGGGTTCTGTGTCGAAAGACTCCTACTGGTCTACTTGGTATGAAAAGTTAGACCGCCCTGACCTATATCATACAGCTAAGACTGAGGGATGAATTACACAGCCCCAACTGCTGAAGGCAGAATCTTGAAACTTTGCATACACGTGGAATTTGACCTATAAATAGGGAGAAAAATCTAAAATTTCAGAATTTTGCATAAAAATTATAAATTTTGGAATTTTTTGTTCCAACATTCTTCCACCTATAACTCGAGAACGGCTTTACGCACAAAAAAAAAAAATTGTTTACCACCATGCGCAGATAAAAATATACTAAATTTTCTTAATTAACCTCGTTTGTGTACAACCAACCATTCTCGAGATGGTTTAATTTATAGTTATAGCAGATGATTCTTTAAATTACCATGTATTGTAGGGAAAGTGAGAATATGATGTGGGCGGCACATGGCTTTCAGTATAGATTCATATTCATTTTCTTTCTTTCATAATTCATTAAAATTGGATTTAATTACACAAAATAACACGGATAAATATTTAAAATTACATTGACTTTGCAGTTTTAATTCAATTTTCGTTATTATTTGTCAACTGGATTTGTTTTCAAAGCCAACGTTAAATAAATGCACAAATAAACTAAAATATCTCAAGAACGGTTAGTCATAGAGTTATGGGGGTGGTCTTTTTCTTTTCATCGTCAAAAATGACTTACAAAACAAGCATTCAGTGATACATTTGAGTATATATAGTCATTTATTTGAGTTTTTGATGATTTTTGCGGACCATTTCACAAAACATGCAGGAGTTTTTTTTTTTTTTTTTATGAATCATACTGGTCATTATTCATGTTGCTGATTATAAGATTTAATCAACAACAGGATAACCCACAGGTGGCTTATTTTATTAGTGCTTCATCTTATTAATTTTTGAGCTAGAGTATATATAAAATAATACAACCAATTTGGCAATGACACCAAATTTATAAAATAACTCTAATAAGACCCAAATATACATTAAAAATACAAAATATAAATGGCGCCGCGGCCGACAAACAAAAAGTATTTACTTGATGCATTTTGATTGTCGTATCAAGTAAATGCATTGTTAAGATACAAGTTGATACTGATGTATCAACTTGTATCAAGTAAAGCTATCAATCTAGGAATTTTAAATTCACAGATGGATATGAAAAATAATATCCAGATTACTACAGCAAACATTAAACAACTTTTATTAATTACAAAATTACTTTTCACATTTCTCTCAAAATTATCTTTAAAGACTAGAGACATACGTCTCATACCCATTTTTGGAGCATTAAGAGATGCAAGAGCTGTGAACGATTCTTAAGACGATTAAGAAAGAAAATCATTAAATATAATTTTCTTTTAATATTTAATTCCAGAATATCAAGCGTTTTTCTTCAACACAGCACCAGAGAGAAAAATATTTTCGAAATGTGTTCAGGAGGTCTTGAAACGTGCTCCTCCGCAAAATTCTCAAATTTTGGAGAAAACGTTACTTTCTCCGCACCATTGCAGAAGAAAATAATTAGCCATAAATCAAGTTTAAAAATCGCAATACCAAAAATACTGCATTTTCACTTAACTTACCGATAATGTAGGGGAGTTGAAAGACGGTTGGCATGAGGGTGCCGTTGATGGTCTTGATGACGACGAAGGCGGTGAAGTCTGTCATGAAGACTGATGCGAGCGAACTGACCGCGGTGACGGCCAAGGTGATGAAAAATGTTATCTTACGGCCGATTCTGAAACACAAACGAGAACAGCGGTGATCATCTCTTGAAAATTAAATTTCTCTATGTCCATTTTCATATTCTGTAGAATTTAATTCTGCTTGCATCACCATCATTTATTAGAGTGGAAGAAAAATTTTGCATAAAATTATATAAAAAATTATTTCGATCCGCACGACTAGCGTCTACTCCAAACACATGGGGGTCATGCGCACTTCTAATCAATGTGCAGAGTCCACTTTGGCGATAAGAGCTTGCAATTTCGCCCCAGTTAGGAGATCCAGGGTTCGATTCTCGGTTGGGGCAGCAAGGCTTTTTACCATGGCGCCCGAACAAATCAATTCTGTAAGTTAGTACAAAGATGTCGGAGGTCTGAAGAACCTAGACCGTGCTACTCACATAGTGGGTTTAGAGTAGCTAGCTGCACGGTCGGGAAAGGATACCTCCTGCACTCAGGAGGCACCCAAGGTCCACCATCCCACCAAACGAACATTTATTTAGGTCTAAAAAGATAACAATGGATGAAAAATATTGTGGTTAAACCTACAGTTTTACATTATATTTGAGCTTGGCAAGTATGTCCATTTTTCAATAGAAAAAGGGTTATAGCGAATATAGATAAAAAGATCATTGAAAAATAAAATTTAGAGTGTAGTATATTAACATAATAAAAAATCTGATGTGGGCAACACATGACTTTCCTTATATAATGCAATGAATTTACTATTTTTACAGCAAAAAAAATAGGTTTTTCTTATAGTAGATACTTATATTCTTTCCAAGATATTGAATTTTCGACAATTAGTCGTCATTTTCATTGATTTAGCGTCATTTTAATCCATTTGGCGAGATTTTCGTTAATTTGACAACATTTCAAAAACTTGCTAAGTTGGCGACATTCCGCCAAATTCGTCGCCAAAATCTCGCCAAGCTTTACTGACGGAGAAATAAGTTATTCTTATAGTAGATAAATGACTATTGGCGTTCAAATACAAAAGTATTACTCGAAGTATCTTTTTTCATGAATGGAATGAGCTAGATCCACGAGAATGATGTCATCTAATTTATCGTATGGTATTACATATGAAAAGTAAACATATTTCTCAATAGGAAATATTTTTTTTTATTTTATATGACTTTTTGATAATTTTTTTGAAAAATGTACAATATCTCGAGAACGGTTCATGTTAGCGTTCTAAAATTTATGTCAATCGTTTTCTAATGAAAAATTACATAAGAAATGTCTATTTGCGTAACTTTATTAGCAGTTTTGATTTTTTGACGATTTTTTCAAAATTTCATTCGAAAATTTAGGGGGTTCTGAACATTCGATTGCGTATAAAAACAATAGGCTTCCAGTGTTTACGGATTGTGATTTTTGTACCAAATTTGGTTTGAATCGGTTCATTCGTTCGTCAGTTATCGTCTCCACAGACTCACTGACACACACATCCACACACACACACACACTCACTCACATACTTTCACACACACACACACAGACATCACTTCAAAAATGTTTGATTCGTGATCAGGGATACTTGAAACGTGCTCTCCCGTCGAAAACTCGAATTCGAATTTTCGACCCCGTCACAATACTTTCCTTATACATTATGTATATAAGGAAAGTAAAAATCATTAAAACACTTTCTTTCCATTTACCAAAAATCTCTATGGGTAAACTATATTGGATCGCCATCTTCAACACGAATTGATCAATGTCTTTCAAAATATATTTTCGTTACCAATTTCGGTGAAACGGAATTTTGTTCCCAGATAAAGGCAAACTTTTATTTCATTATCTTTCAGCATGTCAAGCTCGCCTGTGATAACGTGACCAAAATCTTTATTCATGAAATTTGGATAATTTCGGCATTTACACTAATTCACAGTTTCCTCTAGATTTCTGTATACCTTGTTGTAATGGTACACTTTTCTTCCAATAGGAATATTATACTTGTAAGTGATACCCACTTTGATATTTCTCATTGGTAATTTGTCTTGGTGTTTATTGAAAATCGCCGACAATTTGATATCGTCATATTTCTTATTTAAATATTTAATGATCGAATATTCTTTATTAAGTTCATTAGGTTTAATTATATTAAGATCTATTCCCAATAGTTTAGTACGTAGCTTAATGTAATCAAGAAAAATAGCGTTAGCTACAGAGTTTTTACTGAATCCAAAACCACACTTTTTACACAAGACCACACTTTTTACACAAGATGCAATAAATGCAGTTGTATGTTTTACAAAATACACGATTAGAGTGTCGGTTTTCAATTTGAGCTGAGTCAGCCATAGGACAAAGTTTACAACGATTTGAATTACAACGTTTGTACTATTACAACGTTTGTATATATAGTATAAACTCTATAACAAAAAAATCGACGCACCAAGAAGGAGTTGTTCGATTGTGATAAAAATTGGTGGATATGAAGAACATACATAGAAAAATAAACGATTAAAATTTCAGAACAATTTAATGATTAAGAGTTTGACCGTATACAAAGAGAGGAAGTCAACAAGGCGTTGGTACACCTCTGGCCTGGATGCAAGATGTCACCCGGCGTGGCGTAGACTGATAAAGTTCACGGATGGTGTCCTGCGAAATGTCTTGCCAAATTGTCTCCAACTGTCGGGCTAAATCGTCAACATTCCAGGATGGTTACAATCGCCTTTCCATAACGTCCCAAATGTGCTCTATGGGAGAGAGTTCAGGAGACCTAGCTGGCCAAGGAAGTGCTGGGCAAGCTTGAAGACAATTCATAGCAACACGTGCCGTGTGCGGCCGGGCATTATCATGTTGAAAAGTAAGTCCGGGGTGTCGCAAAAGGAACGGTAATACAACCGGTCGTAGAATGTTGTCTACGTACCGCTGTGCTGTCAGTGTGTCAAAAATGACTACCAAAGACGTAAGATATCCGCAATCGAAATGCAGCAGAAATTTTGACCACGGATTCAGAATCGCTCCTTATATACACCTGAATGCGCCGTTCCGATGCGCTGGAGCTCCCACTATTTATTCATTGGACACCAAATTTTATTCATTTGCATGTTCGCTCAAAATGTCTTTATATACGAAATTTCATTACAATCGGACAACTCCTTTTTGGTTCGTCAATTTTTTGTTATATATATATATATATATATATATATATATAATTTAATTTTTTTAATTATCTAAATGACCTTTTTTGTGGTAGATATCTTTTAACATGAATACAGAGGGAAGTGGAAATGAGTGTTGTTTTCTAAACACAGTAGAATATTAGTAAATTAGCTTACTAAATACATTTATTATTTTACGTACTTTTCTTAGATTTTGGGACCGGCAAGGTCCCCAATCGACATTTCAGTCGTGCTTGATTTCAAACATGAATTTGAAGAATGCTAACATAATTGTTTATCGAAACCACATTCATATTGAGATTTACAACGTTAATTCCGGAGAATAGAAAATCAAATACTCAATTATATACGCCGCAGGGATACATATGGGATACTCTCTGTATTTCGTCTTTGAAAAAAGTTAAAAAAGTTCTTCTTTTGCTTCCAGTAAAAGAAGTTCTCTTTATCATTGCCGCCTTTGGCATTAAACGTCCTTAAGCCTTGCACAGGCTGCTTGCGTTTCGCCGGCCTTGCCTGTAGGTTTGTAGTTTATTGATTTACAGAACTCACCTGTCGGACAAAGCTCCGTAAATGGGCGTTCCGATGATGCTCCCCACGTTGAACATCGTTAGAACGAAACTTGTGTAATGGTCATCTTCACAGAACATGTTCCACTGAAAAGAAACAAATCAATATGCAAGAATACTTTATACAAAGGATAAGGAAACATTTAAGCAACGTAATTACGTACAAATCATTGCACAATGCAACAAATAATTGTATCGAGGATACGTAAAATCACTTTTGTCAGTGTCAAACAGGCCAACAAATCTGAAGATATAAAGATGAAGTGAGCAGGAATTGAAGAAAGAGAGTGATATGTATATACATAGGACGGTGGAATCAGAGCCTCACTCATATAAAACAGCTAAATAAGAAAGGAGAAACCTGAAAGAGCCAATCAGAAAGCAGAATGGAGAATAAGTCCATTAATTCGAAACATAGAACTTGCGAACAAGTTGAATTACCCCCAAAATGCAACAAAAATGTCACAAAAAGGCGAGACTCAGCAAGATTAAACGATTCCCAATAGCAAGTCCAAATATCGCAGAAGTGACCCAAACGGCTAAAAGATGAATATAAGTGAAACAGATTTAAAGAATTATTTGGCATACATTACTACCAGTAGCGTCATTAGGAAAAAATGGGAGGAGGGACAAAACATCTTATTTCCCACTTCTCCAAGTATCATTTCTACGAACTTCAATGGGGTATAATGGGTCCCTGGGGACGAATATGACCCCAAATTCTACCCCTCTTGGCGACGCCACTGATTACTACGACGTATTCCCTGGAATTGTGGATGTATTCGCAGGATACTAATAATTTCAGGACAACTGAGGCTTTTATTAAAAGCTCCATTGAACGTAAACAGGAAATTTCACAGCGAAATTTTATCAGTGGCGAAATTTCGCCACTGATGAAGGGCATGGTGATGCCCGAAAGCCTTTTGGCTTTGTAAATTTATGCACGTCGAGGAAAGGAGTTTTATTAAATGACTTATTAAACCTATGTTGGTTGTCTTTAACTTAATAGGTACTGCGAGTATTTATTCGCAAACTGTTCATAGCTGTTAGTTTTCTCTCCGATTTCAGTCGAATATCCTTCACTTCAAAATATCAAATTATTTTACTAACTTGTTTGCCTTCCCATAAACTACATAAGTGCAATACATCTGACGAGATTTAAAATTCATGTGAATCTATAAACTTTCCTGGCGAACATAAATAAGTACTTGAATTTCATACTTCCATTCCATCTCTTCATACCTCATCATCATATATCTTTAGAATTTCCAAGTTCGCTTCACTTCCTAATTTCTTTCAAACAAATCAAAATACCCCGTGCTTGTGTACCCATGTTTCACTAAGGGAGGAAACACATTGAATTGTAACACTCGTGACATTTTTAATGTTACAGCTTTTCCCATCCATTGGAAAACTTTAGCAGGTCAAAATTTTAAAATGCCAAAATTATAATCACTATAGTTCGAAAATTAAGAACTCGATCTAAAATCCAGTTATATATCCTTGTAGGGCTTTCAAACAGCTATAAATTATTATTTATAGTTCATACCTAACTCTTTTAGATTTTGAAATGCAGGCATTACAAACTTTAAAAACAGGAAGTTTTCTATTTTCTGCAACTAAAAATTCAAATAACTTCGTTCAAAGCAGCATATATTAAAAGCATTGATCTGTTTCAAAGGCAAAAACAGCCTTCTTCGTCTAATTATTACTATTGTTATTATTTTGTTTTGTTATATGCTGCTTTGAACGAAGTTATTTAAATCTTATGCTTTAGCGGCAGTTTGAACTGTAAGTACTTCTTCAACCAGACAAGGCGATTTAATAAAATAAATAAAAATAAAAAAAATATTTCTAGAAACTGGATTTCCTACTGAACATTTTTGTTGCCTAATGTTTCTATCTATTTTTCATAGAGATATTTTGAGTGATCAAAGTGCAAGTAAGCAAAGCGCAAGTAAGCAAAGTGCAGTACAAACTCGCTCGAACACAACGTTTTAGTCGGAAAAGAAACGTTTAAAATATTATAATATTGCAATTATTTTTATATATTTATAAAAAATATCATATTTCTGACAAAACAAGTACAAATTGTTTAGATTTTAATCTATTAAGTCTTGAAATATAAGCGTCTGAAATGCTTACATATTTCGTATCGCTCCGATGTCAACCAGAGATATTCCAACTATAAATGTTATTCACATCAAAAATAAATAAATAAATGAAAAACAGTTCTGAAGAACAAATAATGATATTTTAGAATTTTATTAACTTGGTAGTAGTAAGAGCAATGACTGCACTCATTCGTACTCTAAACTTTTCACTAAGATATGTTAAAAAAAAATTATGTTAAAAATTATCAGTAAAGTAGGTGTAAAAAAATCTTGTTAACAGACTTCGGTGGGAAAAAAAGCCTCTTTCTTCAAGACACAAAAGCAGAACAACTACATCAGCCAAAATAAAAAAGGCGTAGCATTTTAAAGAAGTACACTGTATTTTAACGAACTTTTTAACGTAATTTTCTCTTTAACAACATTTTAACATACTATAATTAAAATATTGCTCAAAGTACTTACTTGTGTTGCTGTTGTCGATTCATAATTCGTTTTGTCATACTGCCATCCATTGTTGCAGGGTATTACCACCGTATCATTTGACACATTATATATGCCCGAGGATAAGTATTCTGTGTAATTAATATCGTGCATGAAGCATTTAGGGTTGATGCCCTGGATGCTGGGGCTGATGAGCGATCTTTGCTGATCGATTGTCAAATTGGATGCAGCAACTTCGGGCACATTGCACCAATGTTCGGGCACGGCTACCATGAATAGAATATTCATCGAGAACCATGGTATGACAATTGCGTAAGGAAGAAGAAAGAAGAGAATCAAATTTTTTTGGTATTTTCCGCTGTCACCGACTTCTAACAGGATGTCTTCGAAGTCCATCGAGCAGTCACAGAGTCAGTGCACTTGAGAGTGCGTCTGTGCAACCTAAAGAGAATTCACAATCATTAGTCACGGAATAAACCTTATTTCAGATCTTCAGGAATTTCCAAATGTGTTCAAGAGTTTTTCCTCTTTTTGCGCAGTGGATGTGATCTTGTAAACGGTAGTTCTATCAGATGTGTGTAATTACATCCAAAGGGAATGTAATGATAATTTTCAGATGAAGAAGACTGTTTATGCACTTGCGGATTTGAGTTTTTGTGTGTGTGCGTTCTAGGCGTTAAAGTGCTTGTATGTGTGTGTGTTCTAGGCGTTAAAGTGTGTGTACGTGTATGTGTTCTAGGCATTAAAGTGCGTCTCGCTTTTCTCATTAAATACATGTCTAAGTTAAAATTTAAAGAGTTAAAACATTTAAAGAAATAAATATACTGTTATTTTTCTCTTATTGTATACAAAGTCCCCCCCCCCCCCCGAAAAAAAAAATTGTCGAAAGTGAGATTTCGAATGATACACACGTTTTAAAATTTCCGTAACCCATTTCGAACACTTTTTTTTAAAGTACTCTTTCTCTCACTTTGCGTGTGTGTGTGTGTATGTGAAGTGTGGACACGATAACTCAAGAGTGAATGTATCTACAGCTATCAAATTCTATGTGTTGATACATTATATGGTAAACTAGAACCTAGACAGTTTTTTTTCTTTTTAATGGTTCTAATAATTAAAATCCGAGTTATTTAAATTTTAAGATTTCGTAGTTTTATTTCATAGCTTTATTCATTGGATTTCAAAATTAAATGTGGCCGGTGGAGTCGCTGGATATTTAAAACGGTGGGTCATACGATGCTCCTTTCAGGGATACATCCGGGGGAGAAGGGGAGAAAATCCCCCGATACGTCCATTCACTCACTTCATATATATATATGTATGTATATATGTATGTATATATATATATATATGTATATATGTATGTATGTATATATATATATATATATATATATATATATATATATATATATATATATACATATATATATATAGAATTAAGCAAGCTTTACGTTGCGAAGACACTCCCGATAGCCGGTACTTTGCCAGAGAATAGAATACATAAGTATCAATATATACAAGGTGAATCAAAGACAAGCCAATTGGCAATTAAACTAACACCAAGCAATTAACCGCCATGAGATACGACATTAAACAAATGTACCACAATAAATAAAGCCACAATAACACTGCTCTGCAATATATTAAAATACCTTATGTACAGTTGAAACGAGATCCCACAAACTTCACTGAATATTCCACTTTCATTACTAGAGTTCAGCTAGAAAATTTACTGTTCACCTGAACTTTTATCTAAGTACAAGTTACTTTCAGTTACAGTTATGCCATAGAAACCGCAAATGATGTCACACAAATTTTTTTTTGGAAATCCTTGTCTGATCGCTCCAGTCAGAAATCTGTGGTTCATTAATAGGGATCACGTAACTGAAAGTTATAATTTGTACTAGGATAAAAGTTCAAGTGAACAATAAATTTACTAGCTTTGTGACATGGCCTTTGCGCCATGTGACTATGAATGTTGCATTTCTGTGGTATTTTCTGGAGATTAGAACTCTGGTAATGAAAGTGGAACATTCAGTGTAGTTTGTGGGACATAGTTTCAACTGTACATAAGATATTTTAATATATTGCAGAGCAATGTTATTGTGGCTTTATTTATTGTGGTACATTTGTTTCATATCGTGTCTCATGGAGGTGAATTGCTTGGTGTTAGTTTAATTGTTAATTGGCTTGTCCTAGTACAGAACAATTTTTCTGTGTCTATGATTTCACTAAAAGCGGACTAATCATATGATTTTGATTTACCTTGTATATATTGATACTTATGTATTCTATTCTCTGGCAAAGTACCGGCTACCAGGAGTGTTGTCGCGACATAAAGCTTGCTTAACCGGCGAGCGGGGAGTCACAACCCCCCTACCCTTTTTTGGTACCTTACTTTCATTTCCTTCTCATTCCTTTGTGGTTAGATATTTTAATCGTTGTTGTGCAGCATTGTGCCCACTATATAAATGAGATTTCAGGTGTTTTTATCATTTCGGTATGCCTTTTTGTATGATATATATATATATATATATGTGTATATATATATGAAACAAATTACAAGGCAAAACGCAGGAAAAATATATTTTCAGTATTGTATACTCAAAAACAGGACCTCTTTTGACGTTCTTGACGTTTGTAACCCCGAGGGCAGCTGACTGGGTGGGGGTGGGGGAAAAAGGATGTATGGCATAGGGGCCCGGGCAGCATAAGTAGTTTATGTACAAAGCTCAATATGTTGTAAAATAGGGAGTAGCACGAAGACTAAAAACTCTATTGACGGAACTGATAACCACCTCCCCCCTTTTTTTCCCATAAATCTGAACTTTTTATCCGATAACATTCAAATCTGAAATGCAAATGTAGTGGTACAACAACAATGCAAAAATATAAAACAAAAAGCTAAACTGTAAAATCTTGGTTTAAAACACGCTTTAAAACAAACAAGTAATGCCATTATTTATTGTTTTATTCAGTGATTTTAACGATGATTTTAACTTTTAGCTATTTTTACAGAAATAAAACATTAACATTTAAAATCTAACAAAATAAAAATTGTCAAAATTTGCGTACCTTTCAACTAAAATGGGTTTCTTTAATATTCTATCCAATTCTGGCACCCTCATTGACTAACGCACATGAGCAGATGTGGCTATCTGACCCAACCCTCCTTACTACGCTTACAAGTCAGAATATATATATATACCACTATTGCATTTTATGTGTGAATTATATAAATTTTTTATTTATTTGCGTAATTAGAAATCCATGATTCAAATCTTCAAATAAAGCATCACTTCTTAAGAAGAACAAAGCTAATTTACGGAATAACGGCCGTATTATATTATATAGTCATTAGGTGGGGGGGGGGGCATAATAGTGTGAGTTGCGTTATGTATGGATATGAAAATATAATAAAACAAATTAGTGAATTACATATAATTCACCAGCTTCACTAAGCTGTTGCCAATTCGAAAAAAAAATGTTTAAAATATTTTTTAAAAAAGCTCAGAGGAATAAATTTTGAATAAAAGCTGTCAAAATTGTATATGTTTTGTTCTCCATTCTGTTACAAAATCGCTTGAATACCATGGAATATGAATACATGAGACACCCGAGCATAAACTTACACTTATTTATAACAAGTTGCGTAAAGGGATTCATTTCTAAAACTTTCCTGCAAGTATTATGCTTATTTCAACACAAGGGATCGTAATGCGTCCACATTTCCCCGTTCGCATATTGCAGTTTTTTGTTGTAATTTACAATGATTTTCAATGCAATTTATATAATGTATTACCTGTAACGTGAGTTTTGAAAACTTATCACAAATGATAATCTGTCGTCTACTTGATATGTTGCAGTAGAGTCTGCGTCGAAAGCGGAAAAAAGTAATATGAGAGTAAAGGGAAAACGAGAAAATGTTATAATGAACAAGAATTTCGCGTGTTGTCACAGGGAAAGGAAAAAAAAAAATGTATATTGGTATTATGCTGCAGATGGGACTTTCGTGCACAGTATGAAACACACTTCACGTGCAATGCTTCGCAAAATACATCTTCATTTTTTAAAGACTAAGGAACTCCGCCAACTGCTTGTTGATGCTCGCCACATTCCGGAACTCGCTTTGCGAAATCTTTCGACCTGCCTGCAAGGCATAATAAGTCAGTTAGGGCTTGAGACTCCGCCCCTGGTTGCAAACAAGTAACGTTTCTGTAACGTAGCAACCAGTCACAAAGATGTTGGAAATCGGCTCGGCCCATTAAATCTTTGCCCATATTGGCAATGCAAAAGTTTATTAATTAATATTTATGGAAATAATGCCTACATCAAAATTACAATCTCGTCTACGCGTTCGTATTAGTCTATGAGTAAAATTTCGTAACTGCACGTTTTGCTGTCTGTCTGTACATCAAGGTCAGAATGTGGCAGGATTTTTTCTTCAATATAGAGAGACAAATATTCGTGTACAAATAAGGAAGGTTTCATTGATATAAAATATGGTGTGCCTTTCTTTGCAATCCAATCGCCAACGTATTGTGTAACCAGTCCAGTTATGTTACATACACTTTATAATTGTGTTATTGGCTGAAATGAGTCAGAAATTAGTATGGACTGAAGAGTACACTTATACACTGACGTGTCTATATAAGGATCCCTTTCTCATATATTCGTATTTTATATTATTTAGGCTGAGTGAGGAGAAAGAAGCTCGGAAAGCGAGTTACGTTGAGTTGGTGAGTGTCATCGAATAAGAGGTGAAGCCCCAATGGGTCAAAAAACCAGACCATCCGGCTCATCCGAGGACATAGAGCAGCAATTTGGACGACCGGTCTGAATAAGCCCCAATGGGTGTATTACTCCAGCGGCTAGCGCTGGAGATTATTGAGCGGCAGTAAACAAGAGCAGAACTCTCGATCCTCGGGGTTTGGTGAGCTTCAGCGAGCATGGGACACCTAGGTGGTCATGTGCATTCGGGTTGAAAGAGTTTACCAAGCGAGCTCCAGGGATCGGTAAGGACGGTCGACAACGGGCGTATTACGCTCGAGTAGCAGGCGGCATAAAAGTACTCGCGAGGCGAGCTCAGTGAGGGTAGGAGACGAAGCATCCCGATTACGGGGGGTTGACGAGCGTAGCGAGCATGGGGCGTAGATTTCTAGTATTTTAAAATAAAATACTTTACATTTTTAACTACATTTCTATTAATCGAAAAATGCGTGTGTAAATTAAAATAGGAAATGATGTATTTTATTCAAAAACAAAAAATACATTAATACACAGAAATTGAAACAAAATACCTACTGTATAATCAAATTATAAGTACGTTAAACAGAATCTAGAACACTAAACATGAACCAATAAAAAGTTAGACTTTAATTAACAAGAGAAGCAATCGGATATTTTCGTTTGCTTGGTTTTGCTGAGAATACACCTGCTAATCGCCATATACATTTTGCAAACATTCTAGCGAATTCAGTCTGGGACATTTGATAGTGTAGGAATGACATTCTGCAATGTTTCAATTGATGTAACAGCATCTACAGCCGTTAAGTTGGTGGATAATTTCATAGGAAAAAAAATTCGATTCCAATATTTTTAGTGGTGTAAATCGAGTTTTAAAGTTTTGTTTATAAAGTGCATTTATAAGGATCTTTTTAACTTTAAAGCTCGTTTCTCCAAATTCAGATTTTGTGCTGTCACTGTTCATACAAAATGCTCTGTTTAAATGGTTCATACAAAATGCTCCATTTAAATGGTTCAAACAAAAAGCTCTATTTAAATGGTTCATACAAAATGCTCCATTTAAATGGTTCATATAAAAAGATCTATTTAAATGGTTCATGCAAAATGCTCCATTTAAATGGTTCATACAAAATGCTCCATTTAAATGGTTCATACAAAATGCTCCATTTAAATGATTTATACAAAATGATCTATTTAAATGGTTTATACAAAATACTCTATTTAAATGGTTCATACAAAATGCTCCATTTAAATAGTTCATACAAAATGCTCCAATTTTTGATAATTTTTTATATATTAGCACAACACTTATGATACTTGTTATGATATATTGAATAAAATTGAGCATGAGTTTTCAAAACAATACATATTTAACATATTAAATAATATGTAGAAATTAGTATTTGGTACAAACATATGGATTTTAACACAATATGTGTTCTATCTTTTAATTACCCAATTTCAACATCTATAATCACTTGTATTTATTATGATGTTATTATAATACAGAAAAATATATAATGATATCTATAATAAATATTGTTCATTTATAATAATAAAGCAATATGTCTATCTGTTTATCTATTTGTGTCGTCTGTATCTAAAAATCTAAACGTCGTGCGGCCATGAAATTTGGTACACAGGTACTTCAGGACCCAGAACGATACGTCTCTGTGAGATTTTTTTAAATTCGAATTGGTGTTTTAGTTATTTTACAGTATTGTGGCAATTAATTGAGAAATGCAGTTTTTTTTTATAAAATTCAGTTTTATTCAAGTTTTCTATGGATACATTTAAAACTAATAAGTGATATGACCTCCCCGAGACTTTATAACATCACAGACACGTTTCGGTATGGAATGTACTAGACTAGCATATGTAGTTTTAATTTCAACGTCTCTGAACCATATGTCAATAACGGCCGAAATTAGCTTGTCCATCGTCGTACAGTCAAATTTGTGAAGCCGTTTTTTGACAATAGCCCACAAATTTTTTATGGGATTCAAGTCTGGTGAATTCCCGGGTCAATCCAGTACGGTAATATTTTTTTTGAGCAGAAATTTTTGATTCGCTTCGAAGTGTGATATGACGCGCTGTCTTGTTGGAAAACGCAATCTCCGTTCGGTCACAGTTTAGCCATGGTTGGAAGCACTTTTCGGGTCAATATGACTTCGTAACTGGCACTGTTCATCATTCCCTCTACGGGAACAAGAGATTCTGTCCCCAAAACGCTGAAACAACCCCAAAACATCTTTTTGGGAGGATGCTTGAGTGCTTGATTGATGTGGTGCTGATTGAGAGGTTCTCCTTGGCTCCTTCTCACGAACATAGATCTAAATCTCTGAACCACAAAATGTGTTTCGTCAGAAAAGAGAACTTTCTCCCAGTCCTTCTCAGTCCATGTTTTGTATTTCCGTGCCCATTCCAACCTTTTTTTCTTCATGCGAAGCGTCAGAAGCTGCTTCTTGTACGGTCGACGTGCTCTCCGTCCGCGTTCTAACAGCCTGTATCGCACTGTTGAAGGTGCAATATCAACACCAGCTGCCACCATAGACTTAGACAGGTCAAAACTGGTTAATCGAGGATTTTTAACACTCATTCGATGTAAAGTTTTGTCGTTACGAGTCGAAGTTGATCTTTTTCGGCCGCATCTTCCAGAGCGGTTGGTTCCAGCATTTCCTGTTCCCTAAAACCGCTTCCAGATCCTCCCGACACTTGCTGTACTCACTCCACATATTTTTTCTATTTCCTCGAACGTTTTAGAAGTGTGTTCTCTAAGCGCAATCACTTTAGCACGTGTTTCCGCGCTGATATCCATGACGCTAATGAGCCCCGCAACAACTGAGAAACTACCACTGCGGAACACCTGCCACCTGGCGGAGGAATTTGAACACCTGCTACTTACCAGGTGCATACGAACACCTGCTACTTTGATAATAACTGCAATTTGAACTCTGAGCTAATTTGGAGTGCTTCTTCCTAAGCTTACGTGTGATAAAACGAAAAAAATGACATTTCTCAATTAATTGCCACAATACTGTAAATCTAAAAACTTCCGTTCACGGTATATTTATGTCTCCATCAAATTATTGCACCATTGTTGATGCCGCCATATGGTACTTCCATCCTAAATGTAAAACTACGTCGTTTATTAAATAACTTTGACTTTTGCATTTAATGGTAGGCATTTGATTACGCAGAACTAACAGATATTTAAAATAAATGGAGTTTATACAGGGTTGATAAAATAAAACTGGTCCTGAAAAGTCTTCTAATGATCTCCTTGCTGTTTAGATTACGTTTTTGCGAAATTCCGAAAAAACTTTTCCTGGCCAGTTTTATTTTGACAACCCTGTATATACAGGTATAAATACAGGGTTGACAAAATAAAATTGACCCGGAAAAGTTTTTTCGGAATTTCGTGAAAACGTAATCTAAACAGCAAGGAGATCATTAGAAGACTTTTCGGGGGGCCAGTTTGATTTTATCAACTCTGTATAAGTTATGTAGTGCCATTGGGATCAATCAGCTTAAAAGAATATTTTATGCCTGGATTTTTAATAACTACGAGATTACATTATAAGAACATTAGTGCATCTCAAAAATATAAATTGTTGGAAAGAAAACGAGTGCAGCCCTCCTTTCAAATATATTTTAATCTGTGGATAATTCATTTTTTTCTTTTTCTTTGACGAAATAGATTTCTTTTCGTTTGATAAAATTTATGACTTGATGCAAAGTCTTGACAAACTAAAGTGTTTGAAAGGAGAATATCTTTTGGCATCGTAACGAGAACTTTAATACATACT